>OX463852.1:22835898-23267984 GCA_949825065.1 Odontocerum albicorne | reverse complement strand
TTTTCACTAAAGACCTCTTGAACATATTTCTGATTGATTAGAAGAGACTGCTACATGACAATAGCTCCATCAGGTTGTATTGTATGCAACAAAAGTGTAATACAATAATACAACCCTAAGATTTAGTAATACAACCCAATAAATAACTACTCGTAGTTTGGATTGGACAATATATCTGAACCGTCTGATTGTTGACAAGACGCACGTATTTTATACAAAAGCTGATAAAACGAAATATGCATGTGTTTTATATTTGATATGATTCATCCATCTTCATTATTAAATTTATTGCCTTCATAAATTCATCGTACCGTTCTGTTCAATGCTAATATGGAGATATTTTGAGCTAATTGATTGGTTAAGTCAATAAATGAAATGATACTTATTTTGAGAATATGAATTTTAATAATATTTTATTCCGGCTTATAAATTAATTTGCTTAATTCTACCACCTTCCTAAGTATTCTACCACCTGGACAGCACTGGGCGATCCACGACTCCAGTCCTCTTCGGTACAAAACACCTTGTTTCTCTGGCACTGCAGCAAATGTCACATGGGCGACTCCTGGCCACATACGCAGAGTCGATTCATCACGTAATATTCAAAATTTTGCCATGTTATCCTTGGTTCTCTCAGTTCCTGTTCAGAACCTGTTAAGATATTCAGGTCATCCAGAGCAGTTCAGATCCAGGTGATAGTAACTATTCTGTCAAAATTCACCTGCTGGGGCCTGATTATTTTAATGATATGCTTTTATTGTCGATTCAGTTGTATGGTACTGTTGAACGCATTATTGATGCGAACATGATGTAACGATGCTAAATTAGAACCACTATAGTAGGCAGGTAACCATTGGTTTATCGTCAAAAGTATTGGCAATAGTATTAACAAAGAAGGGAAAATAATGGAAAATTTCTATTTATAGATAAAAATGTATTGATATGATAAAAATATATTGATAAAAATGACTGACTTAGTAATTAATTGGAAAACAGAGAACAGACACCCACTTCGTTCTATTCTGGTTCACAACTTTCGCTTCTACCACATCTATACACCTCGTCATGTATACTCTGATATTATAAAGGCTTTTGATTCTTCACTCTTTCAGAATTTGATTAATTTCGTCGTATTAGATTGTTTAGGTTTTCTACTCGTTTAGAGTAATTTTGGAAATCCTTTAGTCATTTATTCTTTCAGACCGAACCATCTCAATGCACCTTTATTCATCTTAACCACTGCATATATTTTCAGCCTGTATTCTTTCCTTGTATCCTCATTCCCTGTTGTATTCTTATATTGTACTTTTTTTAGACACATTCTACGTGACTCTCTCATTTCTACCGTATTTATAATTCTTTCAACACTTTTTTACCACGTCCAAGTTTTGCTTGTATAGCCTAATGTTGGGATCAAGTTTCCATTAGGAGGAAAAATTTTACTCCAGTTTTAAAATTAATAGTGTATTCGTCGATTGGGTGACAATGAGTTGTTATCTTAAATATTATTACATAATCTTACCAAGAAGAAATAACTGCAAATGATAATGGAAAAATTAGTTCTGAAACATGATTTGAATATATCTCCTAAAATAACTAATCTATATAAATAAAAATGTAAATGTTCGTTAATAGAAAATCTCTAATCTCCGAAAATTCTTCACCGATTGCTTTGAAATTTTGACAAAAGGTTGCATTCGTATACAAGCATGTTTATATATTTTTTTTTATATACAGTTGTATATAAAAAAGTATATAAAACAGACGAAATAATGGGAGCGCCCTCTGCCGCTTACACGGTTGCGAGCACGGTGATCGCGTTCTGCAGCTTCAGATCTGCTTCGTTCTCAACAGAATGAACGCGACAGGTTGAGAGTGGCTGAAAGACGCCAAAAATATTGTATACCCACAAGCATTGTGAAATTAAACATATTAGAAACGTGTGCTGTCTTTTTTTTTTCTTTTCCATTAAACCACTGAGCCACAGGAACGCGTGTTCGGGTACAGCTAGTTACAAATAAATCCGTATCAATAATGAAATTCAAAAATACATCTAACAAAAATGTTACAAATTCCATTTTCAAAAAATATCGCAGAACCTTTTGCTTTTTTAATACGACTTATTGATTATTTCGTTTAGGCTCATTTGTTTTTGGTAATGTACATACGAGTAATTGACGTAGAAATGGCTTGATTTGATAATTGATGTGAAGATTTACTTTAGATTAAAAAAATAATTTAATTTTAATTGTAAAATATTACAGATTTTCAAGTGTCAATGTGTATAACCATTAATTGATATGCGTACTGAGTTTTAGCTTTAAATTTTACTAATTTTCCTATTCATAATTAAGGTTTCATTTCATTTTATTGTGAGAATATTTTTACTTGTATTGAAGCTATGGATGAATAGGAAGGAGGTGTTTTGAGGCACATAAGCATATCAATTGAAATGTGTTCATCATGTTGTTTTTCTCTTGCGCGGCATGCAGCCCTGGGCCTTCTGGGCCCTGGTCTGTTGCATGCATTAGTACGTATGCACATATTTTTGACAGCGGATTATGTGAAGCCTGTTATGATTTGATATTCATGTATTTTATTGTAACATCTTTTATTTCTGTATTCGCACTCTGAATTTTAGTGTTTTTTTATTGTTAAGGGTCGAAATCGACCAAAAATTAATAAATATCTTATGTAAGGTGACATGATAGTAAGGTTACATGATAGACATGATAGTCCTGAAAATAAAATCTGAAGCTCTTTAAAATCTAGGAAAACTATGAAGTGGTACTTGAAATATGTGTGTAATATATTCATGCGTGAGAAATTTGGTTCTGTGAATATTTAAATACATTTTAATATTGGTAAAAATTCTTTGACTAAAGTTACAGTAAAGTCTCGATTATCCGATCTTTGATTATTCGACTTTCTGGATTATATGATCGTAGCGAATTTAAAAAAAAGTATGTAACACCAATTTTAAGAACATTTCATGACTATATGCATGTTTTAAGAACATTTCATAACTATATGCCAAAATCCTTTTTGTCTTTAATATTTAGTACTTCATTGTATCTATATTAATATTTGTTATTTGATACTTAACTGTATCTATATTTGTATTATGTAGTTTTATTTAGGTAAACATTTTTCTGTAAACTATATGTATATACTCGTACATTTATGTTCAGTAGGCACATGTTTTAAAATAATAAAACATCTTGTTTCACACAGTTCCGGATTACATGTTATTCTCAGTTATCCGACCCTCACGCAATCCCATTAAGGAAGGATAATCCGGACTCTACTGTATTGATAAAATCTAACAAAAGCACTTTACCCAGTGTTATCGGATTTTATCCAATGTCATCGACGGTGTTGAAGCTATAAATCTTAACAAGAAATCGCGTGATATGCAGGTGCAATCCGATCTGATGGTTGCAAATCTCAAGAACGCGCCGGTGATTTTAGATCACATCAGTCTGGTTTTCCTCTTCGGAACTACGTGATGGTTAAACATTATTATCTAGTATTACATTATCTCACATTATCTATGCGAGCAACAATAAGTTATGAAATATAGCTTCTGTGAAAAATTTGATTAGCAAACTTCAAGTAAACAGATGTTGCGAATACAGCGCAACGGAAAATTAAGCTACATTGTTAGTTGGAAATAATTTTCGTGTTTTGTTGGCTTAAAAGATTGACGATATTTTGAAGGCGTTGCAACCTTCATTCTTTGAAGGATGTTTTAAAAAAATATTTTCAACCAGTAGAAAGCTAACTATAAAAAATCTTAGAACGCATTTTAATTGCCATTTCATTCAGTTGTATTTAAATTTTTTTATGAAAATGAATTAAAACGATAAAAGAAAAGTTTACGACTTAAGATGAAGAAAAGGGAAGTGAAATTTATTGACCAAGTAGAAAGAAGGAAATATTTATAAAAAAATCTGTTCCAAGTTGTTATTAATGTTATAATAATTTTTTGTTGTATACAGTACAACCTGGCGGACTTATCACCTTGTGGCAAACTCTTCAAACCAACCAGAAAAATGTCAAAAGAGTGAAAACTCAACAAGCATTTTTCTTAACATGTCTGTGTTTCAACGGTAATCGGCCTCGCAATCTCCGGGCTGGAAGGCAGGCACCTTGCTAACTAGATTACGGGAATTGACATAGTATAGTTATATAATCGACATAGTATAGTTATATATTTATTTTTTCATGCTAAATATCCTCAGTGAGATACAGGCAATATCCTAGTTTACTGGGGATACGACAAACGAAAGCCAGATACATTAAAATTGTATGTACGTACAAATCAAATTACCTGTTGTTTTTTCGCAAATAGTGTATATTTCTTGTCATGTGTACTAATAAATAAATAAAATAAATCAATAAGGTACGAAAAGTTATTAAATACCAAAAAAAATAGGAAAAGTGATAAACCTTTTTGAATTGTATTGTATTATACTTTCGTTGTAAACAGTACAACCTGGTGGGTTTATTGCCATGTGGCAATATCTTCTAATCAACCAGACATATGTCAAAGAGGTCTTAAGTACAAAAAGACAGGAATCCTTTTTAAAAAAATCTGGGTTCCAACGGGAATCGAACCCGCAACCTCCGGGCTGGAGACAAGCGTCTTACCAACAAGGCCACGGAAGTCGTCCTTTTTAATAGGAGAGTATGCATAACGATGTGTACGGAAGTAGTAGAAGCGAAAGGTGCATGTCAGCACAAAATGAAGTGGAGAACACCCCAATAAAGACGTGGCATGACGATTTTCCATTTTGATTTACAATGACAATTAATAGACAATTCAGGGTGTAAAACGTCTTGACACCCCTGTATCAATGTATAAAAAAAGCTATGGTAAATATTGTTAATATATCTTATATAAGATATGGTAACAGGAATGGAAGAACAGCTGAACAAATCACAACGTCGTCAAAATGTTTGTCAAAGATTTACTTTTAATCTAAAAAAGTACACTCGTATCACTTCATATCAGAAGGTCCTGAACAGGTTGAACGTAAGAATAGACGCCAAATTCACATACTGTCTCTATTGCATAATATCCTTAACTGTCTCCCACCCCTTCCCCTCTTATCACGCTGAAATTTTTCAGCGTCTCTCCGATCATGGACTAGCGCTACGCTCAAACAGAGATTGTTTATTGACCTTCCCAGTTCACCGACTTTTTTTTTACTACGTCTTTTACTGTCCATGCTGAGAGACTCTGGAACCAGTTACAAACCAATGTTAGACTCCCTCCGTTCTTGGCATACTTTAAGAAGCGACAGAAAAAACTCATAAATTCAAGTTAGTAATACTGTGTTTCATTCCTGATTTTTCTCTACTCTCCACCATTTCACTTTTTTGTATGTTATACGAGTATATGTTCATAAAGATAAATAATCATTTAATTTTTTTTCGACCATGTAACTTGTTTTATTTACTGTTATCTGGTTGGTTTGAAGAGATTGCCGCCTGGCAATAATTCCGACAGATCGTTTTTACAATAAAGTGTTTTTGTTATTTGAAATTTACAATAATAATTGTAAAGTGACACTGAAGTGGAAGACGAATGTCCCATAATATAATATTTTTCTTCACGCAATAAATTCTTGCTCTGTTTTTTGGGCTTTCTCTCTTGGATACAGACTGCCCTTCATCTCTTTTGGGGTTTAACTAATAGTTGGCTTCCCATGGGAATCATGAAAAAACTATACGGTGAATCCAGGTGCCATCCTTTCTATTCGGTCTTTCTTCTCCATCAGATTTTTCTGTACGGCTTACTAACTACACTCATGGCTAGTAAACTAATTGCTTTGTAATTTACATACTCCATTCTTGTATCCTTACTTTTATATAACGGCATTATCACTGCAGTATTTCGGTTTGTAGTCAGATTCCCAGCATCTATTGTATATTATAAACCTCTACTTCAATTCAAGTTTGAGGTTTACACTCTAAAATAATTTTATTTTATAATTCGATATCATGATATATGATACATTTGTGTGATTTTATTGAAGTAAATAAAGTACAGTATATCTACATATACAGCCAGTGCACGTACTCGAGTGTTATAACATAAGACGTGATTGATTTATTGGTGAATCATGCTAGACAGTAAAATGACATTGAATCGTTTTACATAACTAATTTTCTTTTACTGTTTTGCGAAAAATTCCGTTTCTAGGAGAGTAACTAATAAAATTATACTGCCTTGGCATAAAACGACTTCAATTATTGTATTTTCATACTGAAACAATTCTTATCTCAGTAAAAAAAATTATACCTATTATCTACATTATAGACTCTCTTTTGAACATTTCCGCTGTATGGAAAAGGTGTTATCTTTTAAAATTATTATGTTAATCTCATTTTCCAGCGAAGTAGCGAGTAAGGAGAGGGGGGGAGACAATCGTCGTAGACTAGCTAAGGAGGCGGGTTTCCAACTCAGGAGTTGCGGATTCGATTACAAAGATTTTAAAAAAGATTCTAGTCTGGTTTTCATTTAAGGCATTTTTAACAAATTGGAGATGATTGCGACATGGCAATACGCCATCCAGGTTGTACTGTGTACAACTAAAACTAATATTTATTTGAGAGCTTTTTTCTGTAACGCTCTGTCGGCTACAGACTTTTTTTAATCCAAAAAATGTGGGTAATTTTTGCTTTTAAGCGCACTTCGAACATTGATTTTACAGTAAAAATCGGAAACAATTTAACTAGTTCTGATACTTTTTTTTTAAATACTATCATTTTTTAACTAAATACTTACTATTATTAGTACATTTTGTGCGCTATGTATACGATATACATACACACAACACATGTGAAATTTTTTTTAAATAAATTTTTTGATTTATGATGTATGCAAAAAATATATACTGAAATGCACACACAGATTTTGCTTGGCAGTTAGTCTTTCACTTTATTCCCAAACGACACCAAGCGAACACGTTTTTCAAGGGGTATCCGCTTTACTCCCAAACGACACCAAGCTTACACGTTTACAAAGGGTATCAGATTTAGTGTCATGTCTTCGGACGCAGATCTTCGCTCCATTATCTGTTTCAAAGAAAAACAATTATAATTATCACAATTTGTATATTATCATAATTTTAATATTTTAGGACAATTTTTGTAAAGTCTTGCTTAATGACTTCCATCCACCCAAAGAGCTCTTACAAAAGATCTTCTGTATACATGAGTTTTCAACTTCTTTTTTAACCTTTCAACACTTCGAGAAAGATCATTCGTAGGTGTTGGACTTAATTGCTCGAGAAAATTTCATAATCTTATCTACTAGGGGCGGATGTATGTTAGGTAAGAACACTCGACATATTCCTGTTAACCTTAACACTAAACACTAAATCTTATTTTTTTACTGAAGACACCAGCATTTAAAGTAAAATTTCGTGCACATTTGTTGTAAGTTCCTTAAATAAGGAAATCATCTAGTTTTATTAGCTCATTTATAAGTTTGGAGCGTTTGAGGTCTGACTTGAGAAAATAAATAATGAAACTTGAAGGCTGGAAATTAGTATTTAAGATGGACTATGAATTCGGGCCTCATTATTATATGTATCCGTAGGACTTGATTCTTCAGATTCGTGAATTATAATTTTGATCAATTCCATGTGTTCTTGTGCCCAGCTTAAAATTAATATAGTATATAAAACACGAAGTAAAGATATTGACGACTTCCGTGGCTTAGTTAATAAGATGTCTGTCTCCTAACTCGGGGGCTGCAGGTTCGATGCTCATTGGTAGGCATTTTTTTTTCAACTTTCAATCTGGTTTTCCCTTAATGCTTCGTTAACATATTTCTGGTTGGCTGGAAAAGATTTTACATGACAATAAAGCTGCTAGGCTGTGTGATATACACTTTATACAGGGTGTCGGAAAAAAATGTATCCACAATTTTAATGTTAGTATTTATTAGCAAGCAGTTCCTATTCAGCATTCACAATAAACTAAGTAAATCTATTTTTTTATACTTAACGCCTGTTTTCAAACTGATGACCATTTTAGTCTAGACATTGTTGGCAACGCGAAGCAACGGAATCACAAACAACGAGAATCATTACATTTGGTATTTGGGTACATTCTCTCTCAATGGCTTCTCGTAATTCATCAATGGTTTCAGGTTTTTAGCATAAACTGTATATTTGAGAAATCCACAAAAGAAAAAGTCTTTTGCCGTGTTTTCGTACTTACAGTAGCACTTCAAAATAAACTTTCTTTGTTAAAAACTTCGTCTGGTTTCAACCATTATTTTTGCTTTTAATAACGTTTAAATCTAAAACAACAAAAAATCAGCAAGTATTAAAGTGTGGATACATTTTTTGTGACATCCTGTACACAATATCCTGCCCTTAACAGTGTAGAAATATTTTAGATTGGACTGTAAACCTGAATGACCCCATCGTTGTGACTTCCTGTACACAATATCCAGCCCTTAACAGTGTAGAATTATTTTAGATTTAACTGTAAACCTGAATGACCCCATCGTTGTGACATCCTGTACACAATATCCAGCCCTTAACAGTGTAGAATTATTTTAGATTGGACTATAACCCTGAATGACCCCATCGTTGTGACATCCTGTACACAATATCCAGCCCTTAACAGTGTAGAATTTTTTTAGATTGGACTGTAAACCTGAATGACCCCATCGTTGACAAGACGTACGAGTACATATCTTATACAAAAGTTGAAAAAACGAAATGTACATACGTTTTATGTTTGACATGATTCATATATTATATATTGATTAGTCAATTGATTGTCTTCACAATACATTTTAGTATTATGGCAATCTGTTCAACCATCATGAAAAATGTTAAAGATACGTTAAATTTGAACCAGACTGAAATCCTTTTAAAAAATATGGATACTAACTCCCAGGCTGGAAGTTAAACGTCTTACTATGTAGTTCACTAATGATAATAAATATAAATTAATATAAGATATTTAATATTGTGTATTTTGCTCATAATACAATACTTTTTGATGGAAAAATAATTATTTGTTCAAGAAGTGAAACGGCCATTACGGAACCGCGATGCTTGATGGGCCAAATTAACTATGGATAATAGAAAAACACTTTCTTGAACCAATTTAATAAACTACAATATTTACTGTTACCTACTTAAAAAAGTAAAACATAACAATTCAATTTAAAAAATAGCAGACGTTATTATTTTTTTATTTAAAATTTACTGTTTTCAAATTCCAATCCAAGTTATTCATTAATTTTAAGAAATGACGTGGTCTAGTTGGTGATACGCTTAATTTCCACCTAGATAGTTCGAGTTCAATTCCTGATAATATCCAACAAATAAAAAAGGGGTCCACTCCGGTAAAAGAGTTCGTCTTGTAACAATACTCGCATGTGTCGAGTACGTGTATAAATGTTGTTTGTTCTGTGTGGTAGTGTTGTCAACACTTGTAATGATGAACCGCTCAATCAATGCATATTTTAATAATTCTAAGCCCGAATATTCGATTATTGGGACCGAAGACAGTGTCTTTCGCCCACACCCTTCAATACGTCCAACGCCAATTTGCATGTGTTGAAAGGACGTCGTCGTTGCTGGCCTCATAGTCGAGGATCCCCTCGCCACTCCAACGTCAATCTTGACCTGCTCTTCCACGTCGATCATATGATCTGTGAGAAAATAGCCCGATCCTAGATGCGCACTCTCTCCTGCAGATGTCACATACATGTGGATCCTGCTAAGTCGCCTAGCAATGTTGACGCACGTTCGCAGCATGTTGACTGTTTCTCGCAAACCTAGCCGTTGATGCACCATCAGAACACATGGCTCTCTATCCTCCACGGTCCTAAGCCCCCTACTGCTAGTTCCTAGGCACCCCGCACAAAGTCAATGACTCTCGCAGACTGTCCTTATAGCGCTTTCTCTGCCCACCAACCCTTCGCTTGCCCACTACTTCCCTGTATAAGACGCGTTTTGGGAGCCTATGATCGCCCACACGTATCACATGTCCGGTCCATCGCAATTTCGGCTTTATAACCATATACTCTATATGTTTACAGTTGGAGCGTTGCAGGACCGAGACATTTGTGACATGATCACTCCAGTGGATCCGAAGAATTCGACGAAGGAAACGTTGGTGGAACATTTCAAGGCACTTGAAGTTGAGAGGCACTATACGAATCAACCAATTTTTAAATATGTTTTTAATTTCTAATTATTCTAACGCTAACTTATTTTCCGAAAAAGAAAATTTTGATTAAATTTGTTTACTTACTTAAATTTGTTTACTTACCGAACGAATAAATACTCCCATTCACTAAAATAAAATAACTTGAATAAAATAAAATTAAAAAGTTTATAGATATTTTTGAGTGTATCATCAAAATGCATGCTTTTCACGTATATACAAAAATTTACTTCTTGAAATCGCACTTTATATATGTTAAGGAACATACAAGAAAATATTAATTGAAGAAAAGAAAAAGAATCTTAGTGACGAAGAAGGAAGAAAGTTAAGGAAAATGCGGAGGGAAATATACTAATATTCTGAAAGGAAGTAAGAAAATACGAGTGATATGATATATCAGAGATAATTATAAAAGGGTTTCGTCAAAAGAAGAAATGGTTCGTTTGAATTATAAGGAGTATTTTGGAGAACTCGACGAAAATAGTGATTGTCGTATAAACAACGGCGAGTCTGATACAATTGAGAAGAAGCGTTTGGAAAATATGAATGTGATTAGTCTAGAAGAATTACAAATTCAGCAAAAAACATGAAAAAAGGAAATGCAGCAGATAGTGATGAATGCGCTATAATAACTCATTTTCGCCTTGTCCGAATGGTTTGATATTTAAAAAGGGGTAAAGTAAGGATGTGTTATGTTACCCTCGTTGTTTAATATTAACATAGATTCACGTGTGAAGGAACAACAAAATTCCATAGAAAGCATACAAATGTCGAATGAAGATGAATTACACAGTTGATATGTACATTTTATGAGATATGCGAAAAGAAAGATGTGACAACGAATGTTTCGAAATCCAAGGTAATATGGTGTAGAAAAATATGAAAAGAAAATTAAATGGATATATGGGTGAACAATAAAAGATTCGAGCAAGTTGACGAATCCTGCTTTCAGATTGTGGAAGTGTTACCAGGGCTATCCAACGGCGATAGGAAACAAAGTCATAATAAAAAATGGCAATAAAAAATAAAATATACTCGAACCGGACAGAATCAAAATCTGCTAAGATGATAGTTCACAACAGTACTCTCGAACCAGCTTTGATATATGGAAGTGAAACGTGAACATAAAAAAACACTGAAAGAGTCGAATGAATGCTATAGAAATTCGTATACTGAGAAGAATACATAGATAGGGTGACAATATATGATTGAATATGAAAATAAGTGATAAGGGATGAATGTGAACTTAAGGGGGACGTATTAAGTAAAATCAAAAAGAGCACTCTGAAATGATTTGGGCATGTAGAACAAATTAATACAAAAAACAGTACAAATGTTAGTGGAAAGCATGGTAGAGGAAGTTCTAGGGAAGTACGGTTAGATCAAGTGAAATATATTTTGAAAGAAGGAAATTATAAAAATCAGAGAAATTGTAGGAGATGTATGAGGTGTGCGGAATGTAGAAAAGGCGAAGAATGTATGTCGCGGTAGGAAAGTCTAGTGTTCTCTCATATCTGCCTACCCCAACAGGGAAACGATGGAGTGGTAAGAATGTATCTATGTAACATACAGGAACGCATGCGAGGAAACAAGATATCTAAATTTGCACTTACAAAAGCATCATCATCGTCGTGGCATGACTGAGCATGTCGTCAAGGGCTTATATGGGAGTCGCGATGCTCATGACTGAGCATCGCGACTCCCATGTAAGCTCCTCGCCATCCATCTCTGCACTCTGCGGTTTGAAGCATATTTGTTAAGGGTAGTCCGTTTGCGTCTCATACTTGGTCAGTCCAACGCATTAGGACTCTTCCTCTTAAGCGTTGTCCTTCTACGCTTCCAGTAACCACAAGCTTCTCCAAACTGTCTCCTTGGCTACGAGCAATGTGTAAAAAATCGGAATTCGTCAAAGGCATATTATCGACAATTTGTCGGTGCTTCTCAGTCCATCGCGAATGGAGGCGTTAGTTCGCTTTGCCGTCGATTGAATTCGTTACATCTTTCTCCAAAATCACATTTCAAATGCATCCATTCTACGTCTCTCGCTTGCTCGGAGTCCAAGTATCTGCGCTGTACATAAATATTGCAACGACGGGAGACTTAACTAGACGCAACATGACAAAAACATACGTTATGAAATATTCGTATACACCCATTATTTGCTCCAATTATTCATTTGTTGGTATTTTTAGTCTAAGTAAATCAAGTAAAAAAATAAATTGTATAATTTAATTGTAAAAACAAGAATGATTGTACTTCAAACATATACAGAAAATTGTACTGGAACTTATATTTATAAAAACCTTCATATTTCATGTTAAAAATCATGGAATTCGAGTTATTTTGAAAAAATAGTTATACGTTGATCTAAATATTTAATATGGAGGCATAGTTGTGATTTATAATTTATTTTTCGATAATATAGTATAGGTATGTACTCTTATGTATGAAGGAGGGCTAGATACTTTTTTAAGTATCTCAAATACGATTTTTTTTGATATCTTTGTTTTTAATATCTTGAGGAGTCTTCTCTTCAAACGGCGCTTTATAAAATGTTCTTTTATTATTATTTCTAGCTTTATGGTCAGATTGGTGAGAAATATTCTACATTTCACGGTCTGATGAACAATTCCTTTTTCAGGTTCCTCTATCCTCCACAAATCCGATTGAAAAGGAGATGCCTTAAGTTTACAGGCCCGTTTACGTAATCCCTCAATCAAAGCGTCGATCATTCAATGGGTCTTCCGAATTCTTTCAGGTTGTATACTCTCTTTGCTATCCTTTTTGTATTGAATTAGGCAATTAGTAATGTTTTAATTACGAAATAAAAAGATACTAGACTACCGCTTGTAAAGAAATTAACTGGAACAAAAAGATACACTTTTTTAATGAAAATTGGTCGCAAAGCAATTAGTTACAGTGCTACCATCCCACCGTCAAAAGAAAATTGATTTATGTTTGCCTACTAACAATAGAGGCCTCAGTCAGCATTTCTTTGCACATTCCTAAACTAAAGAGAAGTAAACGCCATTAGCTATAGAATGCAGAGTTGGGGCAAGTTATAATGAAACCCTAATCAAAATTATTTTATTTATTTATCAACGGTACAATGTACCTTACAACAATATGTTTAAAAATTATATGTAGTGAGTTTCATCAATTACAAAGACAAATTCCTAAAATAAAAATTAAAAACAATTACATTAAAACCAGATAAAAATATACATTCACACTATAAAACAATTCAAATTACACACAAATATGCAAAACAAAATTCTTTAAAAATTTTACAATATGCACAGTTAATAATACGATATGAGACCATTTCGAGACATACTCGTACATCCCGCACGCACCACACTACTATAAGCGTCACTCTCAACATTCATGCGGAAAGAAAAGTAGAGATATTCAAATAAAATTATAATGAAAAAAAATCAGCATGTTCATAGTTCAAGTAGAATCAAAAGTCAATGTCAACGATAGCATTATAAGATACTAAAATATAAAAATAAATAATAAAAAGAACCTAAAACATAAAAAATCAAAAATGCTCCAGCCATTCATAACAAATTTATTAATTATTTTTTTTGCAAATATCCTTCTTTTGTTACTCAACAGACTGTGCTTATAATCAGAAACGTTCTCACAAAACAACACTATTTTTACGAATCAATTAATTGACCATCATGAGAATGATTGCAAGGATAAAATGAATCATTTTTATTTGGCGTTGTTTTGAAATTAAATAGTTATTGCTCTTGTAGGGTGCTCCCTCAATATTTTTATTTTATTTTTTATTATCCACAAAACATTTACAATTTATATCGTTTAAATATTGTAGAAAGTGGAACCGTCGAGTACATGTACGATAGACAATCTCTCGTTGTTGAATATGATTGTCAGCCATCTTGCAGGTGGAAGGCGTCTGTGTATGTATTGGTTTAGTGGGTGCAAACTATTTCACTTCAGCAAATACACATTCTTGACAGATCAAACTCAAAATCCGTTGGCAAGGAGATCTAAATTCCAAGAAGAACAACAGGTTTAATCTGCTGTCTTTTGTAAGGCTGACTTTTATACATAGCGCTTTTAGTTTTGCTTAAATAGTACTATAAGAATTTATGATACGTAGCATATAAGCTACAGAAAAACATAAATTAAAATGTAAAACGGTCTAAGAAATAAACCAGCCTGGAAGTGAATCTGCCAAGAATCAAACCTGGGCGCCCGCTTGCTTAGTGTGAATGGTACCTGTTAGACCATGACCGCTGATGACAAGTACAAAGCAATGCGAATAAAGTCTTGAAATTTTCTTTTTCTGGGTACCAATAGGAATCGAACTCGAAACCTCAGTCGAGAGATCAGCGTATTACCAACTAGGCCATCGAGATATCTTATATGTGTTTCAAGTGACAATCAATTGGAAAAACTAAAATCTATATACATTACGTATATTCATATAACAATTGTTTATTTTAAATTATAGTGATTTTTTTCCATATTAAAAATCTCAGATATTTTTGTGTTCGTGCCCCTTCCAGAAGTAAATATTTCACCAATACTCCTGTTAAAGTCAGACTTTGTCTGTCAAAACGGGTTGAGCTCTATAAATCCATGCCCGCAACATTATCTTTTACTCACTTCGATGGAAGAGTTTATTAGCCTTCAGAAGACGCGTCCAGGTTCAATGTCTCGGTCACGCCATCCTTGACGCGGCTCTGTGGCTCGCGGCACAAAAGAGACGAATTAGTAGGTCAGCTGATTTATAATTTGAGCATGGCAATATATTATTGTATACATTGTACACGTATACCAAATTATGATTCCTTTTCTCTCATTTAAAAAATACCGTCACAATATGTGAACAAATTATTTCGGGTCATAAAACAAAACGAGAAAGTCATTAATGCTTCATAGGTACTTCGTGTGGGCATTATCCAATAATGAAATTATGGGACCTGTAAATCATAATACAATTTATCAATAGTTGTCTAAAATCCTTAAATAATTTACAGCCTACATTTTTTAGCGTTTGTTTTGCAGTGGTTAACATTCTTACAAACAATATGGCAACCTCCCTGGCTTAGTTGTCAAAACGCTTATCTTCCAACCCGGAGGTTAAAGGTTCGATTCTCGTTGGCAACCAGTTTTTTTTTTTTTATTTCCAGTCTGGTTTTCACTTAACACCTCTTTAACACATTTCTGGTTGGTTGGTCCTCCAGATTGTACTGTATACGACGAAAGTGGCATACAATACAATATGGCGTAACAGGTCCAATATTCCTTGTATGTTTTATTTTGACCTTATATGATCTAAATATGATATATATTTTTCGTACCCAATGGCTGTTTACGCACATTGGGTATTTTTTTTAAATTTTCTGTTCGTTTAGCTAGGTCGCGTAGTCGAGGATCCCTTTGCCATTCCAACGTCAATTCAGTTGGGAAGTGAAGCTGTGCCGTGGGGGTTTTCGTATGTATCTTCTTTTTTCTCGTATTCAAGTGAGTGTGATGTTGCACACCAGCAAACTCACCGATCATACCGCTGTACTGGATCCGATGGCACACCTGAAGTAAGACAATCAGAGCACAAACGCATTATTTTTTTCATATTTTTTGGAATAATAGGTATGACCGATGTCAAAAGTATGTTTATATCCCCAAATACTGGACGGAAAAAATGACTGTGTCATTCAAGGGGAGTAATACAACGCGAGGTTCGACCTGCAACATTTTTTCACGGTAGTCTAGTGCAGTGCTTCCCAAATTGGGGGACGCGGCCCCCTGGGGAGCTGCGGGATTTCTCGTGGGGGTTGCGAAAATATTCAGTACAAAGTACAAATATTCATGTGAGTATTAAATTGTTTCATGTGAGTATAGTTTTTATTAAAAAAAAAAGCTTTTAAGCAAGTTCCTATAATTTTGTGTTGAATATAAATATGTGTATTTTTATTGTAATAATTATTGCCAAATAAATCTTCAACTATAAAAAAATATTTTTTTTTTGGGGGGGGGGGGATTAATAACTTCAGATTTAGGGGGCCGTTACGTGAAAGTAATTGGGAAGCACTGGTCTAGTGGGTTACCTGGCGGCCATACACCTTTAATTTGCGGTTAGTATCATAGTAATCCTACTACCGAAAGTTACTACAATGTTTTGGCATGCACCACTTTCGTATATCATGGCATACTCTTCAGTTTTCAATTAATACTTAGGTCATGTTTTGGATGTCTGAGTGTGTGCCCTTGGAAGTGTATGAACGTGCGTGTGAGTAAGAGTGTGGTGTAAAACTACATATAGAGATATTGAATCAATTATATGAATAAAAAGAAGAAAAAAAAGAGTCACAAAACAAAACAAGCTCCTCACCAATAAGGTTCAAAACCTTTGATGAATAAACATATCCACCAGTAAGACAACAAATGAAGTATGAGGCTCCAATCTAAAAACTTTCGTCAACATTGAAATAATTAATACAAGAGAGAAAATAATACTTTAAGTATAATTAAATAGTATTGCAAACTACGAGCATTGTTTAACATAACTTAAATACACAAAGTGAGGATAAGTCACTTGACATTGGGTGTACTCGTATATGCAAAAATATCAAACCCACAAAAACATTTTTTGGTTTATGTCAAATATTGTATGAAGACACTCAATCCTTGATGATAAAAAATACCAAACCAGTACACTATGACGACCTTAGTAGCCTAGTAGGTAAGACGCTGGTCTCCCGACACGGAATTTGTGAGTTCGATTCCCGTTGGTACCCATTTTTTTTTAGAAAAAAAGGGCTTCATTTCGGTGTTCACTTTATGCCTCTATGAATAAACATATTTTTGGTTAGTTGGAAAAGATTGCCGTATGATGATAAATCCGCCTAGTTATACTATATTATAAACAATAATAGTTTAATACGAGTACCCGTAAAACGTGTATTTCATGGCTTAATGCAGTCTTTATATCTCCTTAAATATTTCAAAACAGGAAGATTTTAGATTGGATTCTGTTTACATATATACGTTCAGTTCTATGTAAGAGTGTTTAGTAGGCCAGGAAATGGATTCATAGATCTGTCCAGCGTAGACCTGTGGTAGAGTGAACTTGCCATTATTAATCAAGGAGCTCGGATCAAACTTGCATATCCTTGTCAACGAAATTTCCAGATTGATTTGCTAAGACTGTTTGCTGTGTAACGGCTTACACGTTCAGATATGAACAGACGATACTATCGGATGGACTGACAATCATTCCCGATCGGAATGGATTATCTACGAGTATTATCATCAAATATTTTTATATTCTAGATGGTGTTCAACTCCGTCGTGCTTGTGTGCATGATGACACGCTTTCGTCGTTTATACAAAAATACAGAACATATTGTATAAATTCAAATAGAGAAGAATACATGCTAATGTTGAGTAAAATAAAGAAGAGCACTATGAAATGGTTTGGGTATTAAGAACGAACGAATGAATAAAGACTAACAAAACAAATATATTGTACACCACCGTACAAAGACTGTAAAATAGGTGGATGGCTGCCACTCAATACTCGTAGATTTTGGCTCACTTTATGCTTTTCCGGTGAAAAGTAGCAGGGTGAAGAGATTCCTCTTTAGCAGGTAGTAGATGGTCGTAAGTAAAATAAAGTTAACGTTCGAGAAACTGAGAATGTATTTTTGACGTTTTGCGCTCCTTATGTGCGGCCAATCGCTCATCGTAAGCGCCTATTTTCGCCCATGCATGCCGTCATGGCTTGCGAGATACTACGTATCTCGCACGTTTTCGCATGCATGGACCGGCCGACTTTTGATAATAGCTCTCGCGAAGGCCACGCATAAGGAACATTATATCAAACAAAACATCTTTAAATATAAAACAAACAAAAAAAATACATCAATCATATTTTAGGTGACGCATACGTCCGATACATATATATTCCAAATGTGAGTGGAAGGCGTGGTAGAGGAAAACCAAGGAAAGGATGTTTGGATCAAGTGAATGATATTTTGATAGAAGGAAACGTGAAAAGTAAGAGAAATCGTAGGAGTTGCATGATATTGCATGGATGCAGAAGAAGTAAAGGATGTGTGTCGAGATAGGAAACTCTGGAGCTCTATCATCTCTGCCTACCTTAAAGGCGTGATTGTATGTATATACGGGTATTTTATACAATTTGTCCATATCATTTTTACGCCTCTCGTTGCACTCGTCATCTCGTTTACTCATGAGCCATAAATAATGATGCGATATGGAAATATTACTCATCCTTGTTTGACGTCTTTCTTTACATAAGCTATTCACATACTCTGACACCTGTCGTGCTTTTCTCATAACACGACAGGTGTCAGAGTATGTGAATCGCCATCCACTCCATAACTTTGCTATGTTCACTCAATCGTACACTTTTTCTCAATCCACGAAAGCACTCAAAAGTTTATTATTTTTATTCAAGAATTTTCAGGTAAGCATTCTCACAACAAAAATCTGATCTGTATATCCTTGTCCTCTAAAAAAAACCGTACATCCATAATATATATATCATCACGCCATTTCCCTGCTGAAGTAGGCAAAGATGACAGATCGTCAGACTTTCCTATCTCGACACAGATATTTCATATCTTCCATATCCATATACCTTCGCATATTGTTTCTATGATTTCTCTTACTTCTTACATTTCATTCCCTTGATCCAACCATTCTTTTTTAAGTTTTCTTTACCTTTCTTCTTTACCTTTCTTCTGCTCACATTTGCATGTATATTTGTTTAATTTGTAACTTTCGTCATTCGTTCGTTCGAAGTGGCCGAACCATTTCAGGATGTTCTTTTTCCTCTTACTCAACACATCAAGCTAAGACCACATTCACCCCTAATTACTTACACCCGTATTTTGTCATACATTGTCATCCCGTGTATACTTATATGGTCACGTATTTCTACAGCATTTATTCGGCTCTTTCCAGTTTTTTTTCAAGTTCACGTTTTAATATCATATATCAAAGTTGGTATTAAAATACTGCTGTAGAATATAATCTAAGCATATTTTGATACTCTCTGGTTTGAGTATATTTATTTTATTGCCCCATTGACTTTGTTGTATATCGCTATACGCCGTTCGATATCCCTCGTAAAATACTTTGCAAAAAACAACTTGCGCACCACATTCTCTGTTTTATTTTACGACATAACATATTTAATTAAAATAACAGTAGAATGGAAAGTTCTTTTTTTATAAATCTTACTCATGAATTGATTATGAAACCAGTGAAAATTGATTTCAAGCCATAACAATGTCTAGCAATAATTGCAAAGCGTCATTAAAATCAAAGAATATTATGTCTTTTTCATTATTTCAATCTATATGAACAAAGAAGACATATTTTATTGTGAAAATATTATTTAGTTGTGAAAATATGTTAAGATAATGATTGCGATATTCCATGATTGATTTATAGATAAAATAGCAGATAATGAGTTTTGTTTTATCTCATATTTCTTTTTCTCTCGCAAGCTATTTTCTGAAAAATGGTTTCTAGAGATAATTCCAAAACTGCATGCATTTTTTCTAATAATATTTATTTGTATTCCATCCACACTCAATGCTGACCTAAAATTGAAGTAATTATAACGATCTCCGTTGCCTTGTCGTGTCTTTCAACATGGGGTGGTTGCAGGTTCAATTCCCGTTGGTACCAAGATTTCTTTTAAAAGTTCAATCTTGTTTAACACTTTTCTGGTTGGTTGGAAGAGATTGCCGCTTGAAAATAAACCCGTCAGATTGTACTGTTAGACAACGAAATTGTAATACAATATAACACATTAATAAAATTATACAAAAGGGCCCAAATCCCAATTTTACTTGTTTTGAGATAATTGATACAGCATGTAGCGATAGGAAACAAAATCAAAGGCGCGCACTATCGAAATCTACTAAGATTTCGATGGTGTCTACAATAGTATGTCATCTACAATAGTTTCGATAGTGTCTAAAATAGTATTTTGGTAGCAATTTTGATTGATTTTGGTGCCAACTTGGAAAACGACTGTATGGACATGGAAAAATACTAAAATGTGCCAAATAAATGCTGTAGAAATGCGTATATTTAGAAGAAAACACAGTGACAATGTATGACAGAATACAGAAGTGATAAGGGACGAATGTGAATTTAAGGACGAATGCGAATTTAAGTGTTAAGTAAGATGAAGAAGAACATGCTGAAATGATTTGGGCATATGGAACGAATCAATGAAGAAATACTAACAAAACTAGAAATGCTAATAATACTATATGTATATTGCAAATGTGAGTGGAAGACGTGTGAGAGGAAGATCAAGGAAAGAATGGTTGGCATTCAATTTTCTTTACAAATAGATGTTGGTCTGGTTTTCACATCAGGTCTCTTGAACATCTTTATGTTTGGTTGTAAGAGATTGTCATATGGGTAGGGTGTACTGTATAAATGTAAATGTGGGTTTGATCTTTATTGCATATATAAGTCCAACTCACAGTGTATTCAAAGGCGACTCGTGAACAACTTGTGGTATGACCGGTTGACCCAAAGGCGACTCGTGAGCAGGTAGGAATTTAGCTTATGACGAATTAAAGCAGCTTTACCAACTTCATCGATCTGATGGGAATTGGTGTCGCGGTTTTAACCTCACTTTCAAATTTTAGATCGTCTTAATATATTTAGTAAACTGTTTATTAATAAATTGAAAAATAAAGAGTTCTTGAAATAAATTTGTAATACAACATAACCATATGTTAAGGTCTTTTTATAACCGTCAACATAAAGGTGCTTCAAGTATTCAGGGGAAATCCGGTCTTGATAAAAGTGAATTAATGGCATCTAATATCTATTCTCAAAATGCTATCTATTTTCAAATGACGTCAAAAGAATTACAGTAATTGATTACTAATATTGAATCAATCACAGCGGAAGTTACCGATATCCTTTAAGATTCAAATCTCAATTGCTTAGGCACTTGTACTACAATATTTTGAATGGTGTTAGGACTATAAAATCGTTAAGATTAAGTTTAAGCGTTTTGAATTATTAATCTTTGAGTATGTAACTATTTGTTATGTTATCGGTTCTTTTGATGAGTATTAATTCAAATTTATCTAAGTCATCCGTGCATGTGAAAGTATTTTTCATTTTATAACGGTAAATTTTTATAACACCATAAATTAAATAAAACGCTTCAATTTTAAGAGCTTGCCTTATTTCGATTTAACTTTCATCTTCATCGCAATCTCTATGTTGAGCGTCATGGTCCTCAGATATGGCTGGAGCTTTATGCATATTTCTCTATTCTTCCCGATCCTGGACCATGTTAAATGTAACGTTTAATTAAAGTGGATCAACTACTTTGGTATGTCCATTTTAAAAGACACCTTCCTCTTCTTCATTTTTCTTCAACTGCCTCCAGATTTTCGTTATTCTTTCTGGCTATGATCATAGGTTGACAAAAAGTTATATTTTTTACCTTTTGTATTTACCCGTGCGTTGATCATGTGGTAATATAGTCTAAACGTAAAGAATTGACATATAAATCAACGATAACAGAGCACTATGCAATCATAATGGATATTGATAGATTTAAGAAAAATTAGAAGATACATAGACCCAGCGTATCCATTAAGAGGAAAACTAAAATAAATTAATTAAGAGATTACATTGCCGGGAAACTATTTATTGATAAAATACAAAAGAAAACTGAGGCACAAACAGAAACCAAAAAGTTTACCAGTATCACAATTGAAACCTTGGATGACAAGAGGCTGAATCAAATGTATTCGAAACACAGATAAACTTCATAAACAGGTAAAAAGTGACACAAACAATTATCGTCTCTTACAGCAGATACAGAAATATATTTAACAAAATAATAAACTAGGCAAAACTGATATTTGTGGATTTATGAGTACTATTCTGTGTCTATAAATCGGTGAATGATCCTTTGTAAAATGAATGTTTCTAATTTAAATGCTATCTTTTGATGTAATGTGATTATAGCGAGATTTTTTATACTTATGACCGCTCCATATAATATATGTTTCTTTATTTATTTGTTTTGTGAAATATACCTACCTTAGGACGGGCATACGCCTATGTTAGATATGCAGGGGAGTGCTTTGTTCATTTCGTTGTAAAAATTAAAAAATGTTAATGTATTTTTTTAAAGTCTACAATGTGATAACGAAGCCATATAATTGTGTTATTTGAATCTAAAGCTTTAAGTTCCATGGTGGCTCAAGGATATTTCTTCATAGCATTCGAAAATAGGATCATTAGTAAAATACTTGTACCAATGAGGACGGGAGAATGCATTCAAATACGCATAAACCAGGAGTTATAAGAAATCTTCCAATAACTAGATACTCGTATAGTGTCCATGGTGAAGTGAAGTTAAGTCATGGGATCATTGTAAGATCTGACCCGCCGAGAACATCCAGTTGATCTAGAATGGAGCATGGAAATTGAGTCTGAATATTTTTTATTGGCACATCTATGCTAAGGATATGATTACTTGGAGGCACACCGTGAAGTTGGCATTAGTTCTCGTGTATAACTCTACAAGGGAAAGGATGTAGGGAGTTTAACTAAACGATACAACAAAAAAACAAGTCTAGGAAACGACATCCATCCATAGTCCTTCAAAAAATCATTCATTTAGTTTTACCTAATTTACTTTATTGGCAGGTCTTAGCTCTTCTATACACTGGACATGACTATTGCAGATGTGAAATCTTATTGACTTGGATGCATATCGATTTCCCGAATTCGTAATAGAGTTCGTGATAGTATCAGATGTGCCACGTATCGTTTCATGTTTACCTCCAAAGATTTTACTTAAGAACCTTATCTCAAGACCAACCACTTTTGTCCTTTTAACTTACCCAACATTCAAACTCGTAAAAAACTCGTCTCAGTGGTGTTTTGTACATCCGTTTTTAAATATGTCCATAGCTGTTAATATAATTTATTTTACAATATGTATTTATGATAAACCAATGATTTTTTTTAAATCGTTTTTTAAAACGTTCATTGTAGTGCCAACTGTACTGACATTTAAACATGTACAAATGAAAAATTATAATTTTTGCGTATACACCTTTTGAATCTATAGTCAATAATTACAATTTTAGAAATTAATAAAAAAATAAATTTAATTGCAACTGATGGTCACCGTATCGCTAAGTAAGAAAGCTTGTATTTTGTTGGCGTAAGAGGATTTAAGATTTAAATGTTAATCCAATTTTAATGGTTACCAGACAAGAATGCCTTGTCAGTGTCTGCATATTGATATGAGTTACATTTAAATAGCGCGGAGCCAGTTTCACATTGTGCAATGTGTGAACATATCTACATAATAAGAACCAGAGGTACCTTTGTAAATACATATTGCTAATAAATAGAAATACCATATTACTTTGAAATCCATCACGTAGCAGTTCTCCAAATTAAAATTATAATAAAGCTATTAAGTAAAAAGATAAAAAATGCCAGTTCTTTGTAGGACACGCATCTCTTCAAGGACAAAGATAAAATGAACAAGGCAGGGGTTGATTCAATATTTTTCATTTATATAATAATTCTATATTCTTCTGAATTTGTAGGCCTGGTTTGAAAAGGGTTTCAAAGCAAGGGTGCATTCTTGTTACTCTAGTGTCCATACAAATAAAACATATAAAACGTCCTTTATATCCTATTGGAGTTTTGCGTTTCTACTACGTTAATTTGTTTTTAAAACAATATCATAATCATAATCATAGCTTTAATCATAGCTTTACTTATACTCTCGAAACCTATGCAAAAGAAACACATGTATTATTCAAAGGGAATAGTTATATAAAAAGTGTTTGACTAAATAAATCACAAAAAAATAAACCTACCGTTATAAAAATTAACTTTAGATGACGTCAAAAATCGTGATCAAACGTGATTTATGATTGCACGACGACTAAACAGATCTGTTACAAGAATTTACTAATGCGTAAAGCTCCCATTGCGAAATAGTTGAACAATTCAGAACAAATATGACGCAAAAGATTAACAATAAGAATTCCAAAACCAATCAAAGATGACAGTGGTATTCAATGACAACTAATTATATAATTATGACATCTTAAAAATTAAGAATTTACAATTGTTTTTGAATTGACATGGTTTCCGTGCATTCATAGACGCACATCTAAGAATTCGTTGGGTCTTGGTCACTGTTGTGTATATAGTATTATCTCACTTATCCAAAATTCATATTTTGAATTCTTGCTTATGTGAATGTGGTGAATGCTAGAAGAGGAAGACTTGAATCACATTTTTTTCAAATACAGCTCTCGTGACGTTTTTTAAAATTTTGCTTTTAATTTTCTTATTTTGGCATTTAACCGCCAATCAACATTTCAAGATCTTTTCAAATATAATAATACTTATTCTGTAAATTAATATTATTGTTTTAAGATAGCAAAATCTATTAAAATGTAATATTTTACTTGAATTTGTTTTTACATTAATTTATTGTATTTTAATTTAATTCATTTCCCGTTATATAATACTTGCATTTTAATGTAATTCCTTAATATGCATACAGTACCCGGCGGTAAGTAATACACATCGTTTGTAGAGGGTCGTCTCTGTCGTGCGATGCGCTAATCGTAGTCACGATGCGATTAGCGCATCGTGCGACAGATACGACGCTCTACAAACGATGTGTATTACTTTCCGCCGGGTACTGTATGTTAAATGTCTTATTTTCATTGTTTCACGTAATACAAGAAAATAATTAATTAATGTTTACCAACAAAGATAATTCTGGCTTTTTGTACGTCAGTTACGGAATAAAAATAGTAACCAAAATACTAAAAATAATCAAGAAAGGAGTGACATCTGTTATATTGGAAAAATAAACATGCTCTGAAACATGCTTTGAATAAAGATTTTTTTAATTTTTGATTGATGTATTTTTGAGATTCTAAATATCATTAATGGTACTGTATTTAATTGTATTAATAATTAGTAACGCAAGAAATTCTATGTTCAAATCGTGTTTCCAAACATCTTTAGTTTCCCAATATTATTTGACAGCTGTCACTTCTTCATATGATTATAAGACATAAAATATCAATGGCAAATTATATATTTATTATGAAGAGATGATTTCATTGTTGAATAACAAAATATAAATAGGAAAGATCTTTTAAATTTAATTAAAAATATATTAAAACTTTGGATTATATCCATCATTATTAACGGGGTTTTACTACTTTACATTTTAAGCATTCACGTTTCCAAAGTTCATTTTGTTATGACTATAATATCGAACAATTGATGGATGAACAGCAAAAAAATAAAGAAAAATAAGAAACTCGTTGATGTTCCAAAATCGTGTTAAGAATGAGTAGGTGTTTGCATTTCGGATACAGTATATCTTGGAGAATGTCATATACTTGCTGTTATGTCTCCACATCTCTTATAAGTGTCGTGTTCATTTTTTCGAGCGTTGACCATCATGAATATATTGATTTATAGCGATATTAAAAAGCTGCACATTGCCTCTCGGTTTTTTCCCGCCAAAATTATCGTCTTCTGTAAAGCGATTATTTATTTAATATTTTCAAATAATTTAACTAGGCGGATTTATTACTTTAAAGCAATTTCTTCCAATCAATAAGCTTTTGTTTCAAAATTATTTTCGTTATCAATGACCGTATCTTAAACTTATTAAATGAATATGTAAAAGTTACAAAAAATAAATTTCGAGGAAAATAGGGATAAATAATGATTTTTATTTTTATCTTAAAAATTAACGAACGAAGCATATCTGAACTATTATGGAAATCAAAGCTTTAAAAATATATTATCTGACATGTCATGTGCTAAAGACTGCCATCATTGACAGTTTTGTTTAAATAAATACTAAGATATTTAAAATACTAAATACTTTTTTTTGATAATTTCTTAAATATTTAAGATTATGAGGATCACAAATAAAACGTTCACTGATAAAAAAAAACAGCGCAATAGCGAAAAACACAACTGTCAAAAATGAGTAGTCCTCAGATATCACTTACTTTTTTCAAATTTAAAATGTTAAACTGTTCAGCGCCGATGTGTGATATAAACCAAATCACAGACTTTTATGATACACTCTTTTATTTGTTCTCGAGATTATTATTCCTCAATACTCTCATAATATAAAGGATTAAATTAGATTCCAACTGTCCACAGATACAAGGGTTGCTACTTAAGTTTTGAGACAGACAAGTAAAAACAAATATTTATAATCGAAAATGGCTTTATTGTTTTTCAAAATACTCTCCATGAAGATCAATACACTTTTTCATGCGTTTGAACCAATTTTCGAAGCACTTTTTCCACTCCGAATGAGGTAATTTCAAAACATGCGTTTTGAACGCATCAACCGCTTCTTCAGGCGTCGAAAAACGTTGACCTCGCAATTTATTTTTGACGTTCGGGAATAAAAATAAGTAATTGGGTGCTAAATCAGAGTTGTACGGCGGATGACCCATCAATTCGATGTTTTGAGTGCTCAAAAAGTCACTTATTTGGGCCGATGGGTGAGAGCTCGCATTGTCGTTGTGGAGAATGATCCGTCTTCGGTGGTTGGTTTTCCTCATTTCTCCGAACACTTCTGGCAAACAAATGGTGGTGTACCATTCAGAATTGACCGTACGATGTTCCACTAATGGAACTGTTGCGACATGACCATTTATACCGAAGAAACAAGCCACCATTTGCTTCAAAGTACTTCGTGCGCGAACAACTTTTATTGGATTTGGCTCGTCTTGAAAGACCCATACTCGAACAGTCGACCGCTGTTTAGTTTCTGGCTCATATGCATAGATCCATGATTTGTCGCCTGTCACGATCTTATAGACATCTTTTGAAGCACTGCTATCAAATTTATTCAACATTTATTTGGAGCAATTGACACGAGCCTTTTTTGAGCGATTGTCAAATTATGCTTTTTGACGGCCAAATTTTCATGCAATATTGAATGTATGCGAGTGGAACTAATGCCCAAACATGCCTCAAT
This sequence comes from Odontocerum albicorne, assembly GCA_949825065.1. Classification (NCBI taxonomy): domain Eukaryota; kingdom Metazoa; phylum Arthropoda; class Insecta; order Trichoptera; family Odontoceridae; genus Odontocerum; species Odontocerum albicorne. The sequence continues at coordinate 23,240,701 of OX463852.1, read as the reverse complement.
CTCACGATAAGTCACATGACGATCTTGCAATATTACTCGTAGTTCACGCACATCATCGATGTTTTCTGGCACAACAATCGATTTTGGACGACCTTCATGAAATTCTACCTGGAGCGAACTACGACCACGATTGAATTCGGAAAACCAGCGAAACACAGTGGCCCGGGATGGTGCTTCATTACCAAAAGTTGAAGCGAGTTGATCGGCACACTGTTGTTAACTTATTCCACGTCGAAAATCATAAAAAATGATCGCACGAAAATGTTCACGATTTAATTTCATTTTTGGCCGAGGTGAGTTTTTCAAGTCACTGTAAACAACACAAATAGCACTCGTATGACAAAATTTTCTGAGCACGTATACCATTAAAAACTTCAAACTTTACGATGCTGATGTCAGATTTGACGTATCTGCACTGGTGTTGCCATATCTCAAAACTTAACCCTCGTATCAATAATATTACAATCAAACAATGACGTAGAATGATAAATCCAGCGGAGTTCCAAGGGGCATGGTGTGATGGTATGCATGTATTTTAAAACCGGTAAAAATGTATATTGGATATTTTGATCATAAACACGTCCATTTAAAAAACCAATATAGGGAAAATTAGCATGTTTTTATGTACTAACGGGACTGTACTAATTCTATAATTTATTTTAGAGATTTTAACAAAAAAATATGACTTCCTTTGTAAAAAAAGTTGCCCATGCGTGATAAATAAAAACACACTTATGATTAATTGACTGAAGATTTGAGTATAATACGAATATACACGTCGAAACGCAGTTCAAGACATAATTTTAAATAAAAGGTTTTAAATTTAGTACAGTCATAATCGTAGTTGTCTTAACTTTCTCAGAATTAAAAAAAATAGCACACCGGTTAATCTCGTTCAGCTTGAATGTAACACTTAACCTTAAGCATTTCGGGTTATTTGAGTACAAAAAACGTCCAAGTATGCACGTGCTTTTTCCTTAAGGCTTTTCTATACACGATCCAAAAATCGCTGCAGTCTGCCCAAATAGTACATTTTTTTACAGCATACTTTTCTTTATAATATTTAATTATACATTTTATCCACGATCGATACTGACCTCAAAATAACATTTTAGTGCGATTAAGCAATGAAATTGAAGTTGTCAAGAATATAAATTGTAAGTAATATTGGTATCGTGTTTAGTGGATTTTAATTATATTCGTCAAATCTCAATTTGAAAGAATCTGTTTTTTTTATTAAAATGCTTAATTTCTATTACAATATTCTATTTTGTTTTCATAAGTATTCACCATATTTTTTTTAATGGAAAGGCGAACCGTATAGTACAAGTACGTAACAATAGAAAAACACCATTTTATGGATATAGAGAACCACTTCACTAAGCAAGGCCTGTGACGAAGTGTTCTCATTCCTTTATCACAAATTTCATATCCTTGTCTTAAATACTAAAACACCCAGCTTCAATATTTACATTCTGCATCTACACAAACTAACTCTAAATTATCATACATAATTCCAATATGTATTACAATCATGTCCAGCAGCACAAGTTATATATTCGCATCAGTCATTCAATCACAGATACATACTTTCAAAAACTCATCACTCCTCGCTCTCGTCCTGTCAGTCTCCTTTTTAGTGATACTTTTGTTCATGAGAACCAACATTTACAAATTCAAATGTCCCCAAGTCAGTTTATTCAATTATCTTCAAATGATCCAAAACGCCTGTCTCCCAACCCTGAGGTTGCGGGCCCAAATTACAGATTTTTTCAAAAAGGATTCCAGCCTGGTTTTCACTTAACGCCTCTTTAACATTTATCTGGTCGGTTCTACAGCTTGCCAGGTTGTTCTGTATACAACGAAAGTGTAATACAATACAATACAAAAACATAATCAAGTTTTAGTAATATTGAACACGTTTTTTACCTTCTCTACGTTGCAAGAACTAAAAATATTCAATGTTATACTATGCAGGATATGAATGTGTGTAAAAACAGCATATAACAGAATAAAGGTATTAGGAAAGGTTGCAGCTTGAAAAAGACGCAGAGCTTCCTATGAAAAAACGGCACTAATATGGTTCGACCACGTCGAAAAAATGAATGATGAAAGACTTACAAAAATAATATATACAATAATTTATATAGAAGGCACCAGAAGTTTGCTTAGACCTAGAAAAACGGGACACGGACAAATTAATCAAATCCCGAAACAATGAAGACTATAAAGCCTTTATAATATATTATGTAGAATGAGGTGTCAGGATTCGTTGAAGTAGAGATCTGGTCCCTCTGCTTACCCTAATAAGGACATGACATTATAGTAAATGTGTAAAATATTTGTAACTTTGTTATATACTCGTACACAACTTTGCGTAATTATGTGCCAACCAACCAGTGTAATTAAACAAGCCTTAAACACAGAACTCTCAGCGAGGTGAATTACCTAAACAAAAAAAAGAAGCTTTCACCGAGAACCAGGCTGCAATTTTTTTTAAACAATCGGGTATTAACTGGAATAGTCTAGAAAAAAGCGCTGGAATGGGCAATTTTTCGCATTTTCACCTCTGGTATGGTAAATGCATGAAAATTTTAATATCCTGCTTTTTTACAACATGGGCGTTAAGTAACATTGCTGATTTACAATATTATTGTGAATAAGTAACTCTTGGTATAGTATCCCACGCATTAATCGATTAGTCAAGGGTAAAAAACAAGGCTTGAAATATCATGCATAATACGAGTACATTGGCATGTACACTATCTCCAATAGTCATCAGTGATGAATTCTCTGTATAAAAATGCTGGACACTTTTATCTTTTCATATCGCATGATATGGAGATAAATGTAGATAACAAAAAGGTAACGGATTCAATTAAAAATGCCAGAAAAACAATGTACAAAGTTTAATCTAACCACAAATAATAATATAATAAATTACTTACAAAAATATATATTTTTTCGATTGTTACAATTTTTTTGACATTTTGATCTCAACAACATTTGTAGACATAATTTTATTATTATTTATCCTCAATAGTCCCCTTTCATCAGTCCTTTGTAAAAAATATATTTCTTGCATAATAATTTTATAAACATTACGTATATTTTATTGGCAGTTTAATTCAACTGTAATAATTATTATAATATTTTTATAACATATTTTCAAAATGGTAATAGTTGTGATATGTTCACGCAGTGGTAGCTAGTTTTGTCCCTATAAGATTTATAAACCAGTTAATTTAAAGAACACAATCAAATATTTTTTTAACCATCAAGTAGACTAGAAAACGGCAATTGGACACAAATGATGATTTTTTTTTCGTAATTTTACAAAAAAAAATATTTCATTTTATAAATGTCTTGTAAATACACGGATACGAAAAAACATATTAAAAGCATTTATATAAGAAAAATATCAATTAATGGACAAAGTAATTTCCTTTTGAAAAAGTATTTTGACTCAAAATAATAGCAATTAATATAGTTTGTTACACGTATTCCAAAAATGATTTCACTGTCGGTAAAAATATGTTATTTTACAAACTAACATTATATAAATCTCGAATATATAAGTACACTTTCTTATACAAAAGAGCCTGAAAATTTACTTCAAATTTCTTTCGAACTCTTAATGCCTAGAATAATTAAAAACACTTTCTGACATTTAAAATTTAGATTTTTCAAATGCCAAATTATTCACATATTTTTATGCGTGAAATTGTAACGTGTACATTCAACATAATTAACGCCATAATGAGGAAATAGCTGTGGTGAATATTAGGTCTATGCAGGTTGTCTGTACCGAAACTAGTCCCCAGTATACAAGGATTGTACTCGTATGTGTTTATTACTGAGGACATTTATAACACAGGATGCAATCAATTTATACTAACGTAATTAATATGAAATTATTTGTTCATAGTACTTTGTATTGTATATATACTAAAAGCTAAAATTTTCATCTTTTAATAGATACTACATGGTGACAGCACTTTCAGTGACTTCAGATAGAAACAAAATCATAAAAAAACGATGAATAATTACAATATAATTCGTAATTATTTGATAATTTTTAATCGAATAATAAATAAGTGAAAAAATATACATTCATAGGGATAAAAATTTATGCTACGTCTCTGCGTTTACAATCGAAATATTTTCTAATAATTCAACTTAAATTAAGACTTTCACTTAAAAAATGCATCTCATCATTGCACCGTTGTTGTCCACATTTACTTAAGTACTCGGCACATTTTTGACGATATTATGTTATCGTCATTGGAAAACTACGTCAAGAAATTGTTATACGTTTTTACTATCGAAGCTGAATTCAGCGTTACAAATTCATCGTACATAATTATTTTAATTTCGTAATTTTGTTCATAATGAACGAAAAGCGAAACAAGCTGTTATTTTGAGCAAATACAGCGTAAAATCAAATTTGTATACATTTCTAGTTAGAGCCAATTGATATTAGAATCGTTTTCCAATTTATAAAATGTCAACGGATTTTCTTATAGGATTCCGATAGAATGTGAAAAATCATAATTTGATAGTGAATAATAGCTCTTTAGGTTAATCGGTATTTAAATCTCCAACTATTTCATGCATAGCTTTGAAACAGTTTTAGAACTTGATAATAAAATGAAATCGAAACTGAACCAATAAATCGAAAATTAAAAAACTTAAACCACGTATAGCAGAAAACTTGAGAAATGTTATAATCTTAACACCAGTCCACGAACCACGAATTACTATCGCCAAATATAAATAAGTGATATTTTTTTTTGTATAATTAAAACATTTAAAACAATATATTAGTAACTTTTTCAAGAGGGAATAAGATAATTCAGGAAGACATATAATAATACAAAACGTCTGAATTGAAATTCATGACTGTTCAAAAATAAGGAAACAATTTTAATTCATAAACAATACAAGTGGGTAGATTTAGTTGATAAAAATTATTTACAAAGGGAACTCATATCAACTGGGCAAATAATAATCCAAGGTTGATTTTTAGACAAATCAACGCGTGTTATCACAAAAGCAAATGGAAATAAAAAAAATTATAAATGTTTTTTTTTTAGAATAAATAGCCTAAAGATAAATTAAAATATAAATTAATATGACAATAATATTTGTTGTAAATTAGGACTTCATTACGTACATAATATCAACACATTTAAAAAACATAATGGCGAGACAATAAATATTAGAAACTGATTTAAAAAGTCATCATATTATATATAGCACATAATCAAAATACTATTTTGATCCCAAATACAACCTTTGACGATGGGGATGAAACTACCCGAGTTGAATCGTCAAATCCATGCTGACGAAAAATTCAGATGTAGTTGGAACATTGTGCTTTCTCCAAACGAGTATACTTCATGACTAAATAAAATAATAATTTTCACTAAAAGATATTATTTAACACATCTTATACATAAATGTTAAACGGACAAAAGTAAAGTGAATTGATTGACAATACAAACTACGGTCAACAGTAAATTATTTAAAAGAATTTGTCAAATCAAAGCCAAAAAAACACCTGCACTTTTTTAACACTTGTCATTAATTTTAATCATAACTGACACTGAAATGATATTAAATGTGAGGATTCCACACGAAAAAATACATTCTAGAGAACTAGGCAAACTTTGGAATAGTTGTATTTGGCCCCAGGCGTTAGGCAGCCCCAGATTCTTGCTTCTGCTGGATAAGGCTCTCCCACTTGGCGATCAGCTTGGTGGAGCTCTGTGATAGCGCTTCTTCTCCAGGAGCGAGCTCGCACAACTCGGCCAATGATTTGGCTGGCTTCATGGAACCGTAAGAATCGGGCCCAGATGCCTGGTAAGGAGAAGGAGACCTCGCATCTCCCATGGCTTCGTACAATTCTCCTATGGACTTTGCGACTCTCAATTTTCCAGGTAAGGGAACATCATCGTCCGATTCTGAATCTCCCTCTTTATCGCTCAAATCTAAAGATGACATGTCTGTTTGATATGTCAAAGACATTTTGCGTTGTCTCTTTAATTCTGTTTCCCTGTCTTTGAGGTCCTGCAATTCTTTTTGGATCTTCTCCTCCACGGGCACGAACCCCTTCCTGATCGGTTTCCCGTCCGGCTGCCTGGCGACAATCGGGGGACTCGTCACAGCCGGAGCGATGTATACTTGTCTATTATTAGCGGGTGATGTATTGGTATTAATTGCAGCTGTATTAAATTTCCCTCTGGATGCTATAAACCTCTGCATGATCCCTCTTTGGCCGTTGTTCGGTGTATATCTCCTGTTGAGCCCGTTGGAGAAGCCGTTAGACTGTGGCGTCGACCCGTTGATGAGATGGGACACGGACATGGCGCGCATCATGGTTTTTGGTTGACCTCTGTCTTCAACACCGTTCATGTGCCCGTTTGATTTCATATTTACTTCAATGTCCGATTCGGACATTTTTCGTGCAAAAGTCGGATGCACTTTTCTGAATTCATTTTCGCGTTCTGTGACTTCATGAATTTCCCGTTGGATTCTGGTCAGAGGATCGTCCTTCATGACTGACTGAAAATAAATGAAAAAAGTTTTATAAAACTTTTACGCCGAACTGAACTACTTTGAGTTTTATTTGCCTTGTTTGGCGGATAAAAGTATCCTAAAAGTGGAATAACTGGGACGATTGTTTTACTTTTTAAGTCGGTAAAATGAGTGAATTGAAATAAAGTACGTAAATATTTGAGATCATTATCTTAATCCAGCGGTACAGTAAGTAGATCAGAGAATGCTGTTTGAACAATGGTATATACTTGGAAATTGGCACGTTGCATAAAAAATAACATTTACTTACCTCTTGCATTTCGAAGCTCTTCATAGATGGAGACTGCCGAGATAATTAATTTTATAATATATTGCACATATCACTCTTAACCACTTTATCACTTCAATATCAGATATCGAAGAAAACACAAAGATAACAAACACGAGAGAATACTTATTTCACCGCTGGAGTATGAACCACTGGACACTACGTTCTCACTCTCCCGCACACCTGTTGTAATTACTATAGAAATGTTATAAAAGTATTTGTTGTGCTTTTACCTAGCGAACGAGTGAAACAGTGAATACGAATCGTATAGACACGAAAGAGACATACGTGTTTACAGTGTGCGTACTGTTTTATCAACCGATACAGGTAATTGTTCGTAGTTTGGTCAGAAGTATTTATAGATGTCTCTTTCCAAATTCTAAATAAAAATCAAATGAATAAGTTCATTAATTATATTTCAGGATATAAACAAAATACTGCTAATTACGATATGTGATTGATATTTAAAAAAAATATTCAGTAATTATATGACATTTTGAAATTTCTTGAGTATCATATATTTTTAAATATTAATTTAGGCACCTATTAATGTTTGATACTTCATTTGAATTTTTTTTCGGAGAACTAAAAACATCTATAAAAGTTTGCAGATTTTATACAAAAACACATGAAAACCTATACATTAGTTTGTTAGGAAAAATCATGATCACCTTTATTAAATTGGTTGTATTATATTTAAATATCACCTTGGATATATGAGAGTGAAATGTGAACGTAGAAAAATACTCAAAAGAACCGAATAAATGTAGAAATGCGTGCACTTAGAGGAATACATGAGGTGAAAATTTAAATGTAATGAAGTGATTAAGCATTCAGAGATAGTTTGTGTATAGAACGAATTAATGAAAAACGACTGACAAAACAAAGTCCATAGGTAAATGAGCAGAAGGCGTGATAGAGAAATATCAAGAAAAGTATGGTTGCATCAAGTGAATGATGTTTTGAAAGAAGGAAATATAAGAAGTTAGAGAAATTGTCAGAAAAAACGGCGTGGTGGTGATTTATTCACTATATATATTTTACAATAATTTATAACTCAAAACCAATAAATTGTGGTACTCAAAGACCTACCCTAAATTATGTAATATATTTCTAGTATAGAAAATAATGTATTTAAATAAAAATGATCTTTTAATATTTTATCGTATTAAACCGAATTTATTTTAGGCTCAATTTAGATTTCGAAAAAATAATACGATGAGTTTTGAATGTTCAAATATTTCCTCTGTTCATTATGATGGATGTCACCTCAATATCTAATTTAATGAAAAACAAGATTAGTGAGAAATTTTTAAATTTTATCATTCTTTTACGAATAAAATAAAGAGTACCGAAAAAATATTTTTCCTATGGCAGTTTTAGATTAATTGTTATGGCAATTTATAGACGACTGGTCGGGGAACGAAAGGCGTGAAATTTGACAGAATTATGAAGAGATTATAATATAAAAATATACAATTATTGTAAATAAAATAATCATGGTGAGCCTAAAAAATAATCAACTGGTTGTTCATTCAAACATTTGAAATATATTTGTTGCGTCATCTTTCATGCATAACAAAGAAAGTGAGGTTATTTTCAGTGTACCGATTCAACACGATTTTCTTTTATTATTTTCAGTATCACTGTCGACATGTTTTTATACAATCCCGAAGATTTCCATCTATATTATCCGATCATCATATCAAATTTATACCGAGGATTACGGCTAATGCTGTGAGTATTTTTTTCCCATTGGGTTGTGAAATGATACTTTTAATTAATTTCATTGATGTGCCGAATGTTCGGTTTGCTTTAGTATTATGTCGATTTGTGTAATTTCGAAAATATTAAGCAAAATTGAATTTGGTTTTCTATAGGGCAAAATAGAAAAGTTCTTATTGTTTTACTTCCGTTGCATAGTTCTAATAAAAAAAATCGGAAAAAAAATCGATTCTAAAACCCTTTATAAATGAATTTCTATTAGTTGCCAGTTTTATATGTTTATGAAGACGTCAAAATATGTTGAAATGATAAATTTTAGCTTTTATTTAAAGTTACCTTTGATAATGCTGTGCTGACTCCTGTTTGCTATCTGGTTTTGACTTCAGATTTAATCAAACCAGATTTAATAAAATTGTTTAGGTGTATATATGTTTAAAAAAATGCACCAATAAACCTTTGTAATGGTTTCATGACAAAATTAGTAACATTTATTGTCTTAAGAGAGATTGATTGGTTGCTGACTTAGAATGATGTGAATTGATACTTGTTTGTTTAAAACAAATTTTTAAGGAATACAGAACTCTTGAAACAATATGTATTGTTTTTTTTTCATGTTTAAAATACACCTTTTTCTTAATTTCTTTGATTCTATAATTTCTTTCACTATGTATGAAGTTAAGCTCTAGAATCAACTTCCTACTGCAGTGATTTCTTAGCTCTAGTGTTTCATAAATATGCTAAAAGGGCTGTTTTTATTCAAGTACCTATATGTTAGTTGATTTTTTTGACAAGTAATCTTTAGCGGCGGGGCTAATTGATACACAAACTATAGATTTTCTTCTTGAATAATGACCGTGAACTACTATAAATGAAGGAGTATATGCCAGTGTCAAGTGAGACCCTAAATTTTAACAGGTGGACTATTCATATAATGACATTTATAAACATAAAAGGAATGAAAATATTTAAAAAATGCTCGATTTCCACTTTCTCTCATTAAAAGAAATTGTATGAGATTTTTATATTGTCATGATATTATAAATTTTTATTTTATTGTCTTAAATAAATTTCTATGATAGTCATGTAAATCAATTTCTATATAATAAAAAAAATCAATGATTATCTAGTGATTGAAAGACATTTAAAGGAATTAATAAATCGGCTAGATTATACATTGATAAATATGAATGGATAAAAACATATAAAATCGTATTGTTATGAAACGTAAATTAGTCAAAATACTTGTGCATTTCAAATAGCTGCATTAGATTTTCAGTACTATTAATTAATTACCTTATGTAGTGAAATCTATAAATTATATCTTATAGGTCGTCGCTCGTTATTCATCAAGACGACCCGGATTCTTCTCTTCATTTATTGAAAATGTCAAGCAGGATATTGCAAAGAATAAAGAGATGAAAGATAACTTAAAAAAATTTAGAGAAGAAGCTGAAAAATTAGAACAATCGGATGCTTTAAAGGCAGCTAGAAAGAAGTTTCATACTGTAGAGTCGGAAGCTTCCCAAAGGAGTGAGGTCCTCAAAGAGAAGATTGAGGGAATTAAAGGGAGAGTTCAGGAAGTCATTGATGAAGCGGGAAAGTCAGATATAGCAAAAAAAGCAGGTCAGTATAATATTCATATTCTATCATTTTAGTTTTATATATGTAAATTATTTATTTTAGGTGAAAGTTGGGTGTATAAAAGGGAGTGCAAGGTGAGACACGGAAGTTAGACTGCGTGTAGGAAAAAATAGAGCATGAAGAATATTTGTCGAAGCAAGAAAAATAAATAGTAATGAAGCAATGGAAAAAAATGTTAAAAAAAGAATGGTTGAGGAAAAGAAAAAGAAACTTACAGACGAAAAAGGCAGAAAGTTTCACATGGAAATATGAAAATATTTTAGAAGGAAGTAAGTAAAATATGAAGAAAAAACCATACGGGTGGTATGAGTGGAATCATAGATAAGAGTGGAAGGGTGTTTGTCAGAAGAAGGAAGGTAGTGTTGGGTCATTATACGCTGAAAGTAGAACGTGTATTAGAGTGAAAGGCACCTTGAGTCAATGGTTTAATATTTCGAAAGGCGTAAAGCAAGGATACGTTATGTCACCAAGAATGCATTGTTCAATATTTATATGGATTCATGGGTGAAGGAACTGCAGAGGTCAATTGGTGACATACAAATGTCGAATGGTAACATATGTTGATTGCTGTATACAGATGACATGGTAGTTGGTGTTGGCAGAGAGTGAAGATGAATTGCAAAGTTTGATAAGTAAATTGTTTGAGAGATGTAAAGAGAAAGATCTGAGAACGAATGCTGTAAGATAATGGTGATAGGAAAGTTTGAAAGGAAAAGTAAATGCGACCTATGGGTGAAAAATGAAAGATTGAAAAGCGAGTTGAGGAATTCTGTTGTTTGGGTAGTATTTTCACTGATGGTGAATAGTTAAGAAGGATTTCGAACGGGGTGTAGCGATAGGAAACAAACTCAATGGGGCACCAAAACATTTACTTGAACCAGACTATCAAAATCTGCTAAGATGATAGTCCACAATATTATTTTGGTGCCAACTTTAATGTATGGAAGTGAAATGTGGACGTGGATAAGACAGAGGAGCCGAATAAATGCTGTAGAAATGCATGCATCGAAAAGAACACATAGAGTGACAATGTATAACATAATACAGAGTGAAGTGATAAGGGATGAATGTGAACTTGAGGCTGATGTCTTCAGTAAGATGAAGAGTATGTTGAGATGACTTGGGCATGTGAAACGAATGAATGAAGAAAGACTATTCAAAACAAATATATAGTGTAAATGTGAGTGGAAGGCGTGTGAGAGGAAGACCAAGGAAAGTATAGTTGGATCAAGGGAATGATATTCTGAAAGAAATAAATGTAGAAGTTGCAAGAGAAGGTGTATGGATGTAGAAAAGGTTTAAGATATGTGTCGCGATAAGAAAGTATGACCCTCTGTCCTCTGTGCCTACCCTGACAGGAAAATGACAAGATGGTATGCATGCATGTAATGTATTTTATAATATTTAAGCAAATTTCTTGACTTTCATATGATTTTTTATAACTTTTTTAAAATATAGATAAAATGTTGACTACAATTTGCTCTTCCAGGTCAAATTACAGAGGAATTAGGAAGAACTGCAAGAGGTGTAACTGATACTATATCTGAAAAAAGTCAACAATTAGGACAAACTGAAGCATTCAAAACATTTTCTCAGGTATTATTGAATGCAATGTAAAATTCTAAATTTTAGGAAGCATTTGTAAGATACAGTTAGTTGTAAATTTGTGAAAGGCTTACTTTGACTTATTTTAAATTAACCAAGTTTTTCAGCATTTTCTTTTTATGTATTTATTTGAAAATGCATAATTATCATTCTAAAACATTTTTGGCACAATTTATAACAAAAATATAACTGTTTACTTTTGTGGAATGTCCAGAGTATTTGATATTTCATATAAACAAAAAATTATCTGTGAGTTTGATGTTTTTTTACACATTAAACATTTAAACTAATTAACCAATTAAACATTTAACTGAACCTTGTTCGCCGAATTATATTTTATATTTTGAGTTTTGTCTTAGAGGTCTCTCACAATTACTTCCAATGCATTTGAAATATATTATTTTTCAATATTAATAATGATTTAAAAAATGTTTTTCACAGGCTACAGAAGCAGTTAAAAGTGAAATCAATATTCGAGGTATTGAGGGCCGAGTATATGTATCCCCGGCACAGTTAAGGAAGAGAATCGATACAACATCAGTCATGGATGAAAAGATTATTCAGCCCAATATGGAGGCTACAGGAGTGGAACTACACAAGGACTCAAAGTTTTACCAGCAATGGCAGAACTTCAAAGATAATAATCAATATTTAAATAAAGTGAGTATTTCCTTTGAGATAAGGTTTTCTCTAATTATACTTGCTCTGTTAAATCAACATCAGTTTCTTTGGTTTTTGGTTTATCATGCTCAAAAATCAGTCATTATTTATAAATGAACTATGCACATTGTTTTCATATAATAATAGTCTAGAAATACACAGTTTAATATACATACTATACTAGTATAGTATAATATTGAGAAATGCACCGTTTAATTTATTAATATAATATTCCGATCTTTTTGTTAATTTTGAGAAATATTGAACATTTTTAAGTTTTTCTTAAAATTAATATAAAAGACAATGGATATTATTAATTTTCAAATATTAAAAATCAATTTTTCTCTGATTTAAAGTCTTACTAGTCAACTGGTATAAATTTTAAAATTATTTTTGATTTTATTGTATCATAAACATTTTGTTATTCTTTTAAGGTACTGGATTGGAAAATTAAATATGAAGAGTCCGAGAATCCGGTGATTCGTGCATCTCGACTCTTAAGAGAAAAAGTTGGAGACATGTTTGGCAATCTCTTCCAAAAGACTGAACTCTCGGAAACAATGACAGAAATATGTAAAATTGATCCATCGTTCGAACAAAAACAGTTCCTAAAAGATTGTGAGAATGATATTATTCCAAATATATTAGAAGCGATGATCAGAGGGGACTTAGAAATACTGAAAGATTGGTGTTACGAAAGTGCCTATAGCGTTATTGCTACTCCATTAACACAAGCTAAACAATTAGGTTATTATTTAGATTCCAAAATTTTGGATATAGAAAATGTAGACTTGGTAATGGGAAAAGTGATGGATCAGGGACCTGTTTTAGTTATAACATTCCAGTCCCAACAAATAATGTGCGTGCGTGACTCTAAACATAACATTATCGAAGGGGACCCGGATAAAGTCATGAGAGTCACATATGTGTGGGTTCTGTGTCGTGATCCACAGGAGCTAAACCCTAAAGCAGCGTGGCGATTATTAGAGCTTTCTGCTAATAGTACTGAACAACTCGTCTAATTAGTTAATGCGTCGTATTAGTTCTCATCAGAGTTATAATTTTAATAAAAAAATTGAGCATTTAACCAATTTTGAAAGTATTGAGATAACATATGAATGAAAATACTAAACATCACAAAATGGACAATTTTAAAGTTTAAATAATACATTTATGATATTATATTTTGAATAATCACATTATTTTTTAATGTACTATAACAGTTTTGACTTTCGAAACAAATATAGTACAATTGAAACTTGAAAAGGATTTAGTACAATTGAAAGAAAATATTCATTTGGGAAAGATAAAATTTGAGGTATTTTATTCTATCCCAAATGAAGAAGAGATATAATTCTGATGTAAATATTGTTTTCATTTGTTGCAAGAATTCTTTGTAATGATTTATAAAATTATCTTACAATCTGACATTGTAAATATCATAGATTTAATTATAGGCAAACTTAATGAAATCATATTTTTTTTCTGTTGATTTTATATTTTTCAAACCAAAATAGGTTTTTTATTATAACGGTACCATTCTATAATATTAAAAGAATATGTTTTCCTTCTGTATAATTATCTTATCTTCAACATTGTTTATGCCTAGTCGAAAATTCAAAGCATATTTTTCAATACATTTTGAATTTATATTACGAATAATTATTGTTTCAATGCATATTAAAAGTATATATTTATTACTTTAAAATATGCATTGCAATTTGTACAACTTTTCAAAGTTTTTTTTTTTATTTACAATTAATAATAAAATGTATTTGTTTACGTTCTTCTTTTATTTGTTACCTATGAAAGGCTTAAACCCTATTAAGTGTTGGTGCTATATACTTTTATAGCTGATTTGAATGAATTTGAGAACAAGGCACACATTTTTATGGAAGTATTTTTTAAAAGTAATGTATACATTTTTGATATTACTGTATGCAAATACTGTCCTATAATTGGTAATCAAAATTTGTAATGAATTGTAAAATTTAATGATTCTTTAGAAAGCCCTCCTTGCCTTTGGTTATAAAACGTATTGTAATTATAAATTTGAATAATAGAAATTTAAAAAACTATTTCAAAGTTTTATAATTTGTAACAATTACACTTAATACAAATGAGCCACATCCTTATTGAGGTAGACAGAGAGAACATATCTCAACACCTTTCTATCCATGCGCACAATCTATGCATTGTTCACATTCTAATATCTTGCCATACATGCTCTTCTGTTTCTCATACTTACATTTCCGTGTAAAAAAAAATCCAACTATGTATTCTCAAATTATTTTCTCAATCTACCTTTCTCCATTTCCAGTTGATTTCACACATATATTTGTTTTTTTTTTCAATAATAATCAAACAATATATATATATATATATATATATAAAAAGTTTATATATTATGTACCAACTTTAATACAGTGACAAGTTTCTATGAAACTTTAAAATATAATTGTTTTGAAAATTGTATTCAAGTTGGTATTTATAAGTAAAGTGATATATTTTTATTTTATAGATATTAAAACTTTTTTTGTTTTAAATTTAAATAATATTTTCATGGAAAAAAATATCGGCATTGAATTTAGTATTGCCAAAACATACAAATTTGTATTTCATTTTTTTATTTGAAAGTTCTACAATTTACCACAGATTATTCTTAAATTAAGCAACCAAGTTATGTTTTTAATTCTTATTCCAAGTTTTTTGATAGTCTCTATATGTAAACGATTATCAAGATGGAGACATATGGTAGACATGAAACATGATCTACATTTGGATCTTGATGGTCTTTCAACTAGAAAAGAATGTCGATTTTTCTTAACAGTATAATATATTTATTACTTCCAAGTATTTTTCTAAAAATATAGAAAAATTAGAGGATCTTTTGTAAATTAGACATTTACTTCTGTTCTAATATTTTTTAAATAAAATGTCTTATTACAAAAGTAAATCTATCTGTAATATTATTTTGAAATATATTAAAAAAAAAAACAATTTAATGTAGCATCACAAGTATTGAATTTCACTAGTGTATATGTATATTTCCAAGCTAGTTAGCATTGGTTAAATGTGTAAAAAGATAAGTACTAAAACAACATGTCAAAAAAATATGTTTTCTTTTGTGATACACAATCTATTCATAATCTTAATCAAATTCAATGCACATATCTCTGTTCGAATTTCGTGTAACTCCGATTCAATTTTTAATTATAAAACTAAAATAATTATTTTATTGAAAAATTATTTTCAAAGACATTAGAATGCCTTACATATAGTAGATATGGTCAAATTCCCATGAATTTTGGTCAATTTTAGTATGAATTTTGCACAACATTGTTAGAAAAGCTATCTGATATACAATATTCCTATGTAATGATAGCTACTCGAATTTCCTTACAAAACTGTTTTGTATAATTTTATCAGACTCAAAAAGAGCCACCTTTTTTATTTATCCATTGAGTAACATGTATAATGAGTCAGAATAATCAGAGAAAGTATCTTAAAAGTTAATAATCAATGTGTAAATCTTTGTAGTGATCAATATATTGATAAATTTTAACTATGGAAAAAAAATAGACAAAATATTTTTTTAAAAACCTACATATGAAATTTTCAGATAAAACGGCTAGAGAGAGAGAGAGAGATAGAGAGAGCACAAATGGAGAATAAATTTAAACAAGTTTCACTGATTATATATGGGTGTAGTATGCATGTGGTATAATTTGATTGCCTAAACAATTTGGGGTTGAAACAATAAAGTGCAAGTATTTTTGATGCTTTCAATTTTGTTGGTTGATCTCGTACAAAATTGGCTATTCTACAATCTTAATTAGCAAATTGCATCCAGTTTTTTGATTATGCCTAGCGGCTTCCAATGTAGTATGAAAACCATATTTGACAAAATTTTAATCTATTCAAATTATACCCAAAAATATTGTCTCGAAGATGGCATTATGCCATTTAGTTTTCTTTCATATGTTATTTTTTTTAGTTTTATTTAAAACAGTACTGATTTCATCTTGCATATGTACATATTGTTAAGATTGTTATTTAGTATAATGTTGATTTTGGCATAATTTATTGTATAATAATTAGAGATGGAAATAAATTCTTGCTTACAAATTTTGTTTTAATTATTGTTGTGAAAATCTTATTTTTATGGAAATTAAATAAATCGAAATATATCCATTATTCTTCATAAAAAATTATCTCGAGACTGGTTTTCACATCTAGTACGCAACTCAAAAGCAGTTCTTTAAAAAGAAGTTAATAACTATAGCATATGTTTGAAATTTATGGAGAGCATGGAAGAGTGGAGAGAGATTTTTGGAGACATATTAATAGAGCAAAAGGTGAGAAATATGACTCAAATTAAGGGCCAATGAATGGGTGATAAATATCACAGTGCGAATCATACATGATAGTGCAATTTGAATTTCATGTTTAAAATTTTTAAGTTGGTTTGCATGCTAGCATTTGGGTTTAGCTCTACTTTAATTTCAATTTACCTAAAGACTGCTGCTGATGCTGTCAATGAATATCGACACTAGGCAATGATCCCAATTTTTTGAACTCCTCAACTACAAGAAGAGGACACTGCAGTATATTTGGTTTCAACAGATTGGAGCTACCGCTCATCCAGGCCAGCCAGGGCCACAATGCAATTCTTAAAGGAACATTTTCTAGATAGACTTCTCCAAAAATAGCTATTTAACCGTTTTATTGCTGGACATTTTTTTCAATACTATAAAATGTATATTTATATATCTTCAGCACTTGAATGGTTCATATGGCCCCCGTGATCACCTGATTTAACTGAAATAGACTTTTCTAAGGGATTATCTCAAAGAAAGTGTACATGAACAAGCCACAAACAATACAACAGCTCAAAACTAACATTTGTGAAGAAAAAGCCACGATAAGCCTAGAAACATTAGATAATCAAACAAAAAAAAGGTTGAAATCAAACAAAAAAAATAAGAAGGCCTGTGAAGGATAGAAGTGCACATATTAATTTTTGGAATAAAGCTATTGATATACCTGATAACTGAAATTGTTAAATGAAAGCCCCAGATACCTCGTCACATAACTATATAGAACCCTCTTGCCCCAGTTTAATATTTTTCAAACCTGTTAAACTGCCGCCACCTTAATAGACTGCTGATACTCGTAACTGTTTATTCAGAGTATGTGGCAGAGTCATTCAGGACTGACATTATTTGGAAGGAAGAAAGTCTGCTTACAATAAACCAGGCTAGGTGAAGGGAATTCATGGAAAATAAAACTAT
This sequence comes from Odontocerum albicorne, assembly GCA_949825065.1. Taxonomy (NCBI): domain Eukaryota; kingdom Metazoa; phylum Arthropoda; class Insecta; order Trichoptera; family Odontoceridae; genus Odontocerum; species Odontocerum albicorne. The sequence goes on along the minus strand of OX463852.1, from coordinate 23,222,908 downwards.
AAAAAATTACAATATGTATTTTTATTATTGAATTTGTAGATTTTTATCAATTAAATACACTGTAATACAAAAAGCTTTAAAGTAACATGAAAACAAGCTGTTGTAATTAAATATAAAATAATACAAAATATGTGCTAGGAGTGAAACATTTTTATTACAGAATAAGAGGCACATTTTAAAGACGGATATATATATAGTATTTACACTTAAATAAATCAACAAAGAAAGATTCAAAGACAAATATTATTGACTACACAACCATTCTGGTCATTTCGAGTTTAATAATTAATAAAGTAACAATATAAAGGCTTGAAAAAATATTTTCAAGGAAATATAATTCTATGTAATTTTTTAAAAATAATTTCCAGTAAGGCTTTCACAAAATAATCTTTTTATTTTTTATTGTATTTGAATAAATCAACGAACATGTTTTAAAACAAAAGAATTTCAGAATAAAACTGAAAATACATTTATATTATTTTTTTATTGACTGTTTAATACAGCTTTAAAAAATATTCCAATAATGTAAACTTTATTGAGAGTAAAAATTTCAAAATTGGCTGGCAGATCAATTGAAGGCATGCTTGCTTTAAAAAGTATGATAAATAGGCCATAATATTGTGCTATTATTATTACAATTTAAATTTTATTTCAAAAATCTTTTCAAATTGTCCACTTCATATGTGAAGTTTTTTTGGTCATTCAACTAGTGTTTTAGGCTATGATATGAGCTACTCAATCAAATCAGAAGAAAGGGTGAATATATAAGATATTACACAACTATTTAAGTGACTAAAAGTTATAACATTGTGAGCTATTCAAGACTATCAAATAAATATATTTTGGGGAATATTAAACACAGAACTATGTCGTTATCAAAACCCCAGTTATTATTGTATTTACAAAGTACTTATATGAATAACATAAATAAATATTAAAAATAAACATTAAACAATTAATCTTCTTCACAGATAAAATGTTAAGGATGAATTAAAAATGTTTTTAGTTTATGTATACATTTGTATAAATATTATTTTTAATATACGAAAAATAAAATTGCTATTTACAAAATGCTTATCAATTGAAAAATGTTTGAGTGTAACATATTCCTACTTTTATTGAATTAAATCGCTAGAAAATTTAAAAAGTGTTTCAAAAAAGTCATTCCAAAATTGTATCCAAACGGTATGTGACCATACAAACTATGGACCAATTTCAATCAGTGCATAAGAGTAATAAAATTTAATGAAAGAGAAAATGTCATAAATATTAAAAACTCAAAATACTTTTCAGTACGTTAAAAAGTTATACTTTTATTGAACTTCTGGCTGAAAGGTGTAGATTAAGTTTTGTTTCGATTTTGAATGCCTTATTTTAAATGAAAAATACACCAAAGATGGGAATTCGCAACTTAATGGTAATATGCTACCGATATATTTGATATGGGATATAATGAACTAAATACAAAATAAAGAATACTACATAAATTTGGAATTTAATAAGCATCTGAGCTTTAATTGGCTTGAAAGCTAACAAATATATAGGACGAAAAACACTGGTGAACTGATTTGATGTGCACGAGGTAAGCAATAAAAATACTCAAGTTGAATTACAGCTGGATTATATAGACTGAAATGAACTGTACAAAGATAAATATTACCATTATTCCTCAAATTAGCCATTCATGGAAGAATTTTATTTGACTAGCACATTAGTAACATTTATCTATCTCAGGCACTAAAATTTCATCTGTTTAACAAAATCTAAATATAATAACTTGTATTTTAGTCTTCTACAAGTAAAATTATTTCTTGTTTATCATAACTTTCATTGGAAGTAATATGTATGGCCCGAGATTTTAAAATGTAATAAACAATATTATCCAGATAAAAAGAAAGATAAATTATGTTAGATCAAAAATTAAAAGTAACAACTTGTTAGTTAAAAATTTAATCCACCAAAACCATTTTTAATTATGATACTAAACCCACATCATAATTTAAATGTCTTTTTGTTAATTGTGATTAATAAGAAAATTTGACCATTTTTTAGGATTATTAGAATATATTTCAATTTCTTGATAAATCAAAACATTAATTTAAAAAATTTCAAATAGATACTTAAAATTCAAATGACAATAAATTCGATAAATTTTTAATGCACTCCAAACGTTAAAATATCAACAAGATATACAACTCACATATTCCATTGGTGTAAAAAAACAATGTTTCAAAATCACACTAATTTTCAACAGAAAAACGTGTCATATTGAAAAAGTGGGGTTAAAATGGAATGTAGATAAAACCGAATACATGGCTATTTGGGATGTGTTTGCACTACTCTAGAGACCACTGCATGACGCTGGTATCCATCCCTCCAGTTGTTATTAGTCTCGTGTCATCATGCAAAAAGCTGACGCTGGTCACGTGACTGGAATGCCCTCCGTATTGATGGCAGAGAGACTGCAAACAAAATACTGTTGGTAAATATAGAAAAAGATAAAAAAAACACTTCAAGACCTAGTGAAAGATTTTCTCTTTATTGGGTTTCAGTTTAGATTTCTGTAAAAATAATGTCATCCTGTGCTTTAAAAAAATAGGTTTACCACAAAATATTTAACATTATACAATATATACTATGCGTATCCAGAAAGTAAGTGTACTGAGGCTCTCACGACCGGATGGATTTTATTTTCGACATGTTGGCTACACTTCCGTGTAGCCTGACCCTTCCCCTCCGCAACGAGACCGGTTCGAGGTCAGTACGTTGAGAAATGTCGACGCGACAACACGTTTCGTGAAAAATGTCAATCCAATCTCCCGCCAAGTGCGAAATACGCGGCGTCATCCGTTATTCATTAAGAAAATCATGGCATCCGTGTTTTGGGACTGTCAAGGCATAATTTTAATTGAATATATGCCTCAAGGGGAGACCATCAACTCTGCAAGATACTGTGAGACCCTAAAAAAATTGCAGAGGGCGATTCAGAACAAGAGGAGAGGCATGCTGACAAAGGGAGTCTGCCTGCTGCACGACAATGCCAGACCACACACGGCCAACGCCACGAAGGAACTGCTCGCCTCGTTTAAATGGGATGTCCTGAACCATCCCGCGCATTCCCCTGACCTAGCACCTTCAGATTACTATCTCTTTACCTCCCTGAAGCTGCACATGGGTGGAAAAAGGTTTTCAACCGACGAGGAGGTAAAGGAAGAGGTGGAGAAGTGGAGGGAGGGGTTGGCGGGAAACTACTTCGAGGAAGGCATCAAAAAGCTGATACCCCGCTTCCCCACATGCATTGAGAGGAATGGCGACTATGTCGAAAAATAGCTTACATATGTACTACGGTAACCACGTAATTTTTTTGTTTAAATAAAAAAAATTGTAACCTACAAAAATTCAGTACACTTACTTTCTGGATATGCCTCGTATATATATTTATTTACTTGGGTATCATTGTAATTGAGACCGAAAACCCTTGGTTGAAAGCAAAGTGTCTTAACAAGTAGACTACGGAAGTTGCCAGTGTCCGATTTGAAGACAAAGTTGTGGTATTTGTATTGATTTAAAATGTGTAATGTGTTCCAAGTAGCATATCACCGGGACCTAATGGTTAGTATCTCTTGCATTTGATTCCCAGCAGGTTCCAACATTGTTGTATTTATAGGGATGAAAAATATAAATTTATTATTGTACTGACACTAAGTGCCTTATATAAAATATAGGTATTTCATAACACCTCTTGAAGTAAGAGGTGTTACAAAATATCAATCGGTTTGATGGTTTGTGAAATGTTCATTGCTTTTTTAATGAAATGGGCTTAACTCCAGCACAAATACATTATTTTATCACTTAGTATGTTGGTGTTACAGACCTTGAGGTCCAAAGCCAACTTCATATCATCTTCTAGGTCAGGGATGGCGAACCTATGGCACGCGTGCCACAGGTGGCACGCGAGACGATTTTGCGTGGCACGCGAATGAGGAGAAAAAATAAAAGTGTATAAGAAAAAATAAAAAAAGTTATAGAAATAGTATTAAAAAAATATTTAAATAGCGACGTGTATTTTCTTCGTTCATAAATAATTTCAGAAACGAAGGATATGACGACATTCATGCATAAATAAATCGCATTGTTTAATGCTTCCCGCGCGGTGCTAGTCCCTTGAGGTGTATTTTTTTTTTGTAATGAACTTCGCTCCCGGCACGAGCCGTTCCGAAGTGTTTGATTTATCCACGACATACGTCGCACTGCGCGCTCTCGATGCGCATTAGATCATCAGCTCTCCTGTGGTTTAGGTGTATAATTGCTACTCTTGTGGATGAATATGATTTATCGACAATTTAAATTCGACGATTTGATGTTTTAGTGACAGAATAACTCTTTACCTGATCGGAGCAGTTTTGTTATCAATTTGTGCTATAAAAACAATCTAATTAATACAGAAACAATCTGTTTATTGGCACCCACAAAGATGGCTGTACCATATAAGAAACAAAAACTTGGTGAAGCCAGCAGTAAAAATTTTGGCAGACAATTTCAAAATTGGTGGACTGAAATGTACGGTGTAATTGAAAGAAGTGACAAAGCAATATGTGTTATATGTTCTGTGTCAGTGGTATCTAGAACATCATCTGTAAAAAGACACTATGAAACAATTCATAAGGAACTTCTTGGCAAAAGCAGAGATGAACAAAAAGAATATATTTAAAGAGCAATCAAAAACAAAAATCTACAATCGAGTGCTTTAAATAAGTTTGTTAATAGTAATTCCAATTATGTTGCTGCTAGCTTTGAAATAGCCAAAATAATTGCCAAAAATGGAAAACCATTCAGCGATGGAGACTACATCAAGAATGCATTTTTAGAATGCGCACCATTTCTTTTTGAGGATTTTGGAAATAAAGAAAAAATATTCGAACGAATAAAAGAATTGCCTATCGCTCGAAATACAATAAAAGACAGAATCTTGAAGATGGGTAAAAATTTAACATATCAACAAAAAACAGATATAAAATTATGTGATTGGATTTCTATTTGTCTTGATGAAAGCACTGATGTCACTCTCTCGGCTCGATTAGCTATTTTTGTTCGATATTTTGTTGGCAATAAAATAATGGAAGAATTAATAAGTTTGGTATCTTTACCAGAAACTACTAAAGGCACAGATGTTTGCAAAGCAGTTGTAGAGGCTCTTTCTAGAGCAGAAATAAATTTGTCGAAAATCGTTTCAGTAAGTACAGATGGTGCACCCAGTATGATTGGCCAAACAGCAGGATTCGTCAATTTATTTACAAAGTTTGTTGTCCATCCACTGTTAGCATTTCATTGTATAATACACCAGGAAGCGCTGTGTGCAAAGGATGGTCTTAAATCTTTTGAAGATGTGATGAAACTTGTGACTAAGATAGTCAATTATATTGCTGCGCATCCTTTATGCAAAAGAAAATTTGAATCATTATTAAATGAGGTCAATTCGATGTATAATTGATTAACGATGTATAATAACGTTCGTTGGCTTAGTCGCGGCAAAGTACTTCAGCGTTTCGTCGAGTGCTTTGATGAAATTTATATGTTTTTAAGTAACCAGAAAATAATTCAGTATGAAGAATTATCAGATGTTGAGTGGATTTCGAGATTGATGTTCTTTACTGATTTTTGCTCCCATTTGAATGATCTAAATATAAAATTACAAGGCCGTGACAAAATAATTACTGTTATGTTTGATAATATAAAAGCATTTGAAGCTAAGTTACAAATATTTAAGCGTGATATAATGACCAGAAATTTTAAGTACTTTCCCAACGTAAAAAAATACATGATGGATCTGGAAATCCATGAAAAGCCAGACGTAGGAAAATTAATAGAATCATTTGAAAATGCTTTAGACGCAACAATAGAACAATTTTCAAGAAGGTTTGTTCAGTTTCGACAACTTGAAGAAACTACAAAATTTATTACCCATCCAGACACATATAAGTATCAACAATTAAACTTAACAATGTTTGAATACATGGAATTAGATGATTTTGAAATGGAATTGGTAGATTTTCAGTCGAGTTCGATATGGACACAAAAATTTAAAGACTTAAGAATTGTTTTGGAAGAAATTGAGCGAGATCGATTCGTTGGACCAGTCCAGAGGAATGCCGAAAATGAAGTACTTACAACTTGGCAATCCATCCCGGAAACTTTTTCTTGTCTAAAAAAAATAGCAATGGGCATATTAACAATTTTTTCGTCGACGTATTCCTGTGAATCATTATTTTCTTCAATGAACTTTATTAAATCAGACATAAGAAGTAGACTTACAGACGAAAGTACTACTGCTTGTATTTTATTAAAAGCTACCAGCTATGAACCCGATATAAAATATTTGGCATCTAGCATCCAACAACAAAAATCTCACTAATAAGTTTTGAGGTTCACAATTTTTTTCAAGTCTATTTTTTTATTTATTTCTCTTAGTTCGCCATTAATAAGTACTTAATTATTTTCCTCGGTGTATTAATTTTTGTTTTTATTAAAAATCTGAAGTTACACAAACATTTGATGCATTTTTATTTCCATGGCATGTGGCACGCGACATATTATTTTATTGAAAAAAAAATTTTTTTGGCACTCAGTCTCAAAAAGGTTCGCCATCCCTGTTCTAGGTGGTTCTGTCTTGTGCCACTTCTCTTCAGTCAGTTTTCTTTTATTCCTACACTTGCTACATCCTGTCAGACACTGTCCAACAAGGGTATCCTGCCTGTTAGTACAGCGTCCATTACAGTTTTTATGGCTCATGCACCACTTGCACTAGCAAAATGACCTGTTTAACTAGTCTTGTTTTCATCACTCCAGATATTTTAGACACTGGTAAATATTCTACAGTTCAACATTCTTGTGGATGCATAAACAGTCCATTCTCCTGCATTGGTTCAAATATTCTACATAGGAATCTGTTTTTGAACACTTAAATTTCATATATGTATTATTTATAGTATTTGATAAAACAAAATTACGATTTCATTGATGTGGTAGTGGTCCATGTTTTACATCCATACAGTACTAACGGTTTGACTGAGGTATTATATATTCAAACCTTAGACTTTTAAGATAAAATTTGAGAGCGTAGCAATCTCTAGAGCACAAAGTTTGCTCCATTTCCATTATTTATTAGATAAGAAAATTTGATACATTAATAATAACTTTAAAATGTGCTTTTGGTAAAATTACCTTTGGTTGTGTAACAGGAAATGAGAATAATTTAACTTTCCCGAAGTCATCTCCAGTGCACATAAACTTTCCATCATGTGATGACTCACAGGAGTTGATGTCAGTGCCGTCAGCGTTCTCTGGCCAGATTCCGATGGTGTTGAAAGAGAGGGTGCATGTGTTTGAGTCCCACTCAACGTCTCGGAGATTGGATGTTGCTGTCACTTGGCGGCAAGTAGATGGATTCCCTAAAATGTAACACATTAAGAAAAAATCATAAATGCGTAACTCTTTCTTAAACTAAGGGGGAGATTTTAAACATAATGATAATTATAATAAAAGCACAATTTACATAGCGCCATTTACAAAACTTCCTTTTAAATTCTCAGTGAAACACATCCAGCAAATTGACATAATGAAGAAATGCAACAGATAAAAATAATATTTAAATGAAAATGTGTCTTATGTGAAAATGAAAATTATTATTACTTACAGTAAAGAATTTCATAATCGCCTGAGTTACTTCTTAAATACTGACTGTCAGCCGACCAGTCCAGGTGAGTAATGAAACTGGAATGTCCCTGGAATATGCAAAGTATATAATTTAATTCCATCACAATCTTCATTACACAATGGATACATTGCTAAAAGCTGAACTGATTCATGAGCCACATGCCCAGTAAACATACATGCTAATTTATAGGATATAATTTTCATAGGAAATATCACAATTTACTTTAAATGTCTAAATTAACTAAACACTTAAAACAAAAAGCAAGATCAGGTTATGATAAATAAGAAGTTAACATACTATAGTTTTTAAGATCAAATTGGCTGAAAAATATTCTTTTTAATTCATACTTACAATTAGTTTATTTCCTAAAATTGTTTTAGCTTAACTACATAACATATTTAATACAGTAATATATTATAATAATAATAAGTAGTACATGAAATTCTAAAAATGTTTACACTAAACAAAATAAGGTGAACTATCAGGTCAGTCCATAAATTTATGCGTCATATTCATAGAACAATACACTTCCAAACAAGTCATATCCTGTTAGGAAATATATCAAGTGGTCAGTTTATCATTGATTTTTGTAATATCAGACGTAAATAAGAGCCCTTAGAAAATGAATGTTGATAATCAATACAAATGACACATTTTATCATTTTTATTTTCAAATGTTAAAAATGCAAGTTTCACAACAGAAAACATAAACAGTGTTCCTAGTGAGAATAGTATCAGTGTAAGGACTGCGCAGAATGCTTTCAAAGATTTAAAGATGGACAAAGTAGTGTTAATTATGAGCCTCAGTCAGGGCTTTCGGTTAATTTTTACAATGACACTATGGATTCAGACTCAGAACTAACGGTGGATCAGATTACAGAAAGGCTTATTTCATCTCATGGTATTTCGTCACTTTAAGGAGACAGGAAAGGTATCCAAGCTTGGAAAGTGGGTATCACATGAGCTATCGGAAGCAAATAAACATTTGTATTTCTCTCTTAACTTGTTTTGAACGCAAGCCGTTTCTTGGCTGCATTGACAGGCGATGAAAAGTGGATACTGTGTCATATCACAAGAAATAGAGGCAGATAAGGATAAGAAGCCTTTACCAACAAACAGCAAAGGAGGAATTGCACCCAAAAAAGATAATTTTGTCTCTTCGGTGGGATATCTACGGTGTCATCCACTTTAAACTGTTAGAACCGAATTAAACTATTAATGCAGATGTCTAGTGTCAACAGATTTCACATTTGAACTCAGCATTGATTAAAATAAGCCCGGGATTAGTGAATATCAAAAAGGTTTTATTCCACCATGATAATACTACACACCAGAACAACACTAGAAAAATAAAGACTTTAATTGGGAGCTCCTGCCTCATCCCTCTTATTCTCCAGATATTGCTTCAAGTGACTATCATTTATTTCTGGCTTTTCACAATTTTTTATCAGGGAAAAAATTAAATAATAAAGATGAAGCTGAAATAGAAGTTTCCAGTTTTTTACATCAAAACCAGAGTCTTTTTACACAAATGAAATTGAAAAAATACCTGTAAGATGGCAACAAGTTGTTGATAGGAAAATATATTATTGATTAAAATAGTAAAATGTGTTTTATTTGCATTATTTCAAAATTCCTCAAAAATACACTCTAATTTATGGACTGACCTTATATTTATTGCTTGATGTGACATATCAAAAGCATGCTATAATAAACGTTTGCGATCTTAATCAATTACCGATTTCCTTCTCCTTTCTGAAGCCTTCCATTGAGAGACATAGACAAATTATTCAAGTATCCATTTTGAATGATTCTTACATAATTTTAAATAAACTAAGAAACAATAAAAAAGGTTTTGTAACATGAATAGCTAAGAAATCAACAGAATTTAAAGAAATAAAATAAAATTAAATACAAACATGCGATGAATAAAGTAAATATTTATTCATTAAAAAGTGAACTCATTATATCTAAAAAATATATAAAAAAAAGGAGGGTACCTGAACATAAAAATGAAAAATAACCAAAAAAAGTATTTGCTTTAAAATTTGTATTTCAATTAAAACAAATCATTTCAAAATACCAATATGGTGCGGAGTGGAGATACTTAAACCATTGAAATTCATATTTATGTTTATAAGACATACATACATACCATCACACTGTTTCCCTGTCGAGCTACGCAGAGAGGAGACAGCACCAGACTTTCCTATCCCGATACACATCTTTTTCACCCCTTCTAAATCCATATAACTTTTCATACAATTCCTACTTCTTTGACTTTTCCTTCTTTCAAAATGTCATTCATTGGATCCAACCATATTTGTCTTATTCTTCCTCTCTATGCCTTCCACTCACATTTTATTAATAAAACATATTTTAAATTCTATATTTGAGTAACTCTTCCAAGATACCATTTCCACTCACTAAACAGAACTACTCGGCAGGCTTATTACTATATAGTAATCTCTTTCCACTTATGAGAAATAAGTTAAAAGGAATGATTAAAAACCAAACTGGAATGCTGCTTTTTAGTCATCATTAACCCTGAGAGCGCTACGAGAAAAAAATATAATTGTCTATCTAGTGCTGAGATATATTTACGATTCGGACGTTCATGATAAATATTTATTTTAAACAACAAAAAAACAAAAAAAATATATTTTTACAACATAAATATATTTTAGAATATGTACCCTTGTATTCTAAATGAATGATATTCATTTAGAATACAAGGGTAGAACAAATTTCTTGCACTGCTATAGCAGTGCGCCGATCTCTCAGGGTTAAAGACGAATTTATTACAAATAAAAATATATATACTACACATCGAAATTGATATGTAGTATATGTTATATATTTTTATTTGTAATAAATATAGTCTCATAAGTGAATATTTCCCAAGTAAACTTATTTACTGCAGATTCTAGCTTTAGCCTCATTATACGGCCGTGCAGTTCCTGGCTATTATTTAAATTTATAACCTTAAGTTTTTTAACCTCAGAAAACTTATCCAATTATGCTACATCATATTTAGAAGTCTGTACTCTGCAAATTAGTTGCTTTTAATTTTCATAAATAATCCAGTATGGGAGGTAAACCATAAGAATAAAAATTTTGCAGCAAAAGGATTGAACGTTGATAATACCAAACAATTCTCTTACCATGCATTTTCCAAGTCGACTGTATCTTCTGGCATCCTCGTCTATCTGATAAATGTAGACAAAGTTATCACGAGAGCCAAACGCCACATAATGACTGTCAGGAGAGTATTTGATGCATTGAATTGGCTCCGCTCTGAAATGATATACAGATACAAAATTACTTCCAATCTGCAGTGATTTGTTACTAAGTAGATATGGGATAATGATTTTTCAAGTAACTACAGAGAACTTCAAGACCAAAAAACTTCGTAGCAATTATGTCTTTTTTGTAATGGCTTCCTGTTTAAGATGTTAATGATAATCATTTAATATATTCATTATCATTGTGTGCTGTACGTAAAATGAATACAAGTTCCAAATGTAGCTGCAATCCTGGGCCAGTATTTAATTCAAATTATGAACTATAATCATATTTAAGTATAAATTGAAAATAAAAATAGTTGACCCTTTCCAAATGTTCCTACTTAAGAAGTTCATTTTTTGCCTTAAATTGGAACATATGTCTGAGAAACTACTCATACTTATTTATTTTATTTATTTATAATAAAGTGTTTTCGTTTAAGAAATTGTATTTGGCTGGTCTCTTGAAAATACATCCATACAAGTTTTTTCACTGTATACATTAAATTATTTATACTATTGTATTTTGGTTATTTTATATATTTTATGAAAATGTTATAATACTATCTTTCTCGTAGGAAAAATTATAAATACCCAAAGCCCAAAAATATATGAATCAAAGAATGGAAATGTTTCAAGCTATTATATAAAACGTGACAAAATATTAATGTGGTTTGGACGAATTTCAGCTGCTACTAGGCTTAATTGTTTTTCAAATTAATATATTCGACTTTGTATATAATTTCCGTTTCCAAAATAATATTACACCAAAATTTCCTAAAAGTGAGTTTAGTGACAGTTGAGATTTGTTCTAACCACATTGAAGGTTTGTCTATTGGTGTCAAAGTAATCGCAGCTTGAAACATTCCTACTATTTGTTTTTACGTTTACGGGCATCACATATTTTGTCCTATGACAAAATTTAGTGTTGAAACTGCCGTATGAAAACATTGGTTTAACTGCTAATTTAAATAAGGTTCTCTTTTAAGACATTTTCCCAGTAAAGAATATTTATTCACTTGTTCCTTCAAAAACTTTTAAAAAGGTTTTCACTGTATCAAATTAATTTACTTTTAACAAGTTTTAACCTAATTAATGCTTTAATATAATACTAATAGCTTTAATATAATACTCCTCTCCTCACTCACTATGAGAGTGATTGAAAGAAATCAAATCTATCAAAGTGCAAGTATTATATATAAGTTAATAGCGAAAAAAAAGCATGCTGTTCCACACAAAACTACTGAAGAAAAAACAAAATAGTAGTATAAAAAATCCAAATTCAAAAATAGAACAGAATTTAATAGACAAGATAATTAAAAATGAGATAAAAAAAAGTAAAATGGCTGTCCAAGTCTGGATTCCCACTTAATTAAGGTGGGAATCCAGTGATCTGCTCATTAGCTGTATTTGGGTCGATCTTAATATACCTGCGGTATGACGGAACTTGCAGCTTTTTTGACCATTGGTTGATTATTGCAAAGTTTAAGTAAACAAGTTTACAGTATGAGCAAAGTCAAGTGCAAATTTACTAAAATAGACATAGAACTGATGTAGATAGGACAGATATCCATAATAGATATAAATTTTAAAAGAATACAATTTTCGTTTTGTAAGAGAATAACTCTGTTACAATATAAAAACATCAGTGGTATCTTAACTATTAATAAAATTAGATATTAATAAAAAAAAAAATATATTTTATAAAATATATGAATGATTTATTTACCCATCAACATTAGTGGCAACAAGTTCCCTGGAGACAGAGTCATATACCATCCATTTTCCAGTTAAACATCCTACAGCCACAACAGATCCATCCCTTGAGAATGCACAGCTCTGTGCTCTTTCCTGAAATATTTACATTTTATTTTAAAGAAACATATTTTGTTTCTACAAAATTTAAAACACTTTGCAGTGGCAAGTTTTTACTCCCCTCTTAAATTATTCATTTTTACACTTTTGTAAAGCAATATTTTTTTCTTCATAAAAAGATTATAATTTAGTATACACAAATCTAAATTCATGTTTCATTTATTTAAACTGTTCATTTCATAACATTCAAATAAAAATTTATTTAATGCCCTTAATGCAAGACAAAACCTACAAGAATATAAAATTTTGACTACTAGATAAACAAATAAATTTTAAGAAATTTCAAAAAGAATTACTCCAATATCCTTGCTCCAAACAGTGGAATGTGACAGGGCATCCCACATTTGCAGTAACCGGTCCCATCCAGCCGTGACAAACTGAGCTAATGTTGGATGGCAAGCTAGACCCCACAGTTCATCCAAGTGTCCTGGAATATGTTAAAAGAAAAACCGCTTAAATCACATATCTCCAAGGCTTAGATATTTTATAATTATAAATTTGATACATTATCAAAATAATTGGAAACATATAACATCACTTGACATTGGCGTACACTCCTTCATATATAGGAGTTCATGGCCATCATTCAAGAAGAAGGAAACTTATATTTAAATGTACTTTAGAATATTTAAAAGGAGAAAAAACCAGCAATCTTCTGAAAAACAAGCTGGTATTGTGATTATTTTGAAAACAATGTTAAAAGGTAGAAAAGAAATGTAAAAGAGAAGTAAAAATATGATATAGTAGCATTTCTTAATAAACTCATGTATAAGTTATCAAAGCTGAACAGTGAAATGAATTCTTAAGACAGAATTCTTTATCAAATTTTTCAACAAATTATACGCTACAATATATGAATATATTTTACTTACCCAATACTGCAGGCGAGAAACCAAGAGATAAATCTCCTTGAAGAATGCAATTTTTAGTTGTGCCGATAAGAACTTGTGATCCTCTACCTTCTGCTAATACCCTGATTCCTCCAAAATGACCCTCAATCTGAAAGAAGGAATATGAACAATAAATAAATGCCGTAACACTACACTACATAATGTCACTAAACTGCTGTTAGTCAAAGATTTTACTGGCCAAACGGTTTTATACTTCCTTTTCAAGCCACTCAAATCGTCTCATTAACACCCTCATCTAAACAATTCATTCTAACTCATGGTCCATAAAATGCCAGACCAAATCCTTCAAGTCTTCCCACTTATTCGAGAAGACGCTCCATCAACCTCAGCAGAAGAAACTCTGTCCATTCAATCAGTTGATGCCATATTTTAAGTTTTAAATAAAGGGTTTATTGGTTTGGTATAATATAGAATAATGAGCAATAGTAAAAATAAATGCTTAAAAAATGAACAACAGATAAGAAATATGAGTGTTAATGTTAGGGATATTGTTTGACCATTTTGCTTGAAGTAAATTATAATAGTTCCATCCAAACAGCTAAATTCAATTAGTAAGAAATATACTGTCTTTAAAACATTTTTCGAAATGATTAAGACATCAATTTTAGGTCCATTCAAAAAAGGAAATATACGTTGAGTACTTGGCAAGTTTTCTATACATATTTCCAGTCTAAAAAAATGAACATTTCTTATCTTACATAGTTATTTAATAATGCAATTATTATGAATTATGCTGGAATGAAACTCAATAGAATGTGTTCGACACGTAACATGAATGAATATGTTGAATCAATGCACTAGGGAATAAATTATTTCGTTTATAAAAAAAATGTTAATAAAAGTCATAAAAACATTAATTACTACCGATCCTTCCATCCCTGTCGGTGTGAGATCAGCATCCAGTTGCACAATCCTGTTATCCTTGCCTCCTCCAGAGATAACAGATCCATCTTTCAGCACACAAATGGAGAAGATGCTGCCCTCATGTACCCCACGGATGTATTTAAGGATTGTGTTGGTGCCTCGACCCCAGATTATTATGTTTCCATTCGAGTCACCAGATATCACATCACCTAAAAGTTCAATTAATCATAATTGGTTTTGATACTAAATAAGACTAATTTCTAAACACTTTTAATGAAAATTTTAACTAACCTAAGAAAGTATATACCATAAAGTTGTGGTGAAAATTTTAACTAACCTAAGAAAGTATATGCCACAAAGTTGTGGTTATCATTTTATCTCTGAAAATTTAATTTACAAAGTGCTGTAAGTATTCAAGAGCAATGATCGTAGCTCACAATTGAGCATTTAGCTTAATTAGATTTGAATTTCACAAGGCGCAATTCAAGACTTAAGAAAATGAAGATAAATTGAAGAATATAAATTTGATCGAATCTTACCATTATGATTAAAAGCAAGGCAGGTAACATATTTTGGCTTATCTCTATTTTCAAATACTCCCATACGTTTGTACAAGGTGCCTCCTTGATCCAGTGTCCAGAAAGCGATGTGGTTTTTACCACAAGTTACAATTTGATTCCTGTCTAGAGGGTGAAACTCAGAAGCAATGACTGTATCCACAGAACACTATAAATAAATCAAAATAATTATTAGTATTTGTTTATTAAATAATTGTCACTTGTTTTATTGACAAGATAAGAACCAGTTAATTTATTTTGATAAAGATTTCTTCAAATTGAATTAATAATAATGATAAAAGGACAATTTATAAAATGCCTTTTCGAGAGCGTACTCTCCTCGAGGCCGCTCTTATTCAGGATTCGAATCTACTATTATTGACAGATTAAAAATATTACCAAATAAATATATATACACATAAGTTGAGCGTAAGGAAAGAAAGGTGGTAGCTGCGGCCAGTAGATTGGGTACTTCCCGCAAGAAAACTGCAGAAAACTTACTAAAGGAAGACAAACTACAAAGAAACTTTTGTAGATCTTCTAATATGTGATCTTTAAGTGCTTCCTAAAGATTTACATGCCACCCATATTTTTAACACTTAGAGACAGACTACTTCACACCACAAAGTAACAACGAAAGCCCTGTTATTATACCTCACCGTATTGATTCGGAACAATAAATTTATTTGATGAAGACAAAATCAATCTCAAAGATCTACTCTTCTCAGAAAATGATTTGAAAGATATAATGGTAACATCCCATTAAGAGACTTTATCATTTGTAATTATTAACACATTTCATTTGCACTGTATGTGGCTTTTTGACAGGAGGAGAACAACAAGTCAGAAGTTTTTGGAGATCTCCACATGGACATGTGAGTGAATGACTGGAGCGAATATAGAGTGTGGGATAAGGGGTTATTGGACATTTTAATGTAGTTGTTGAGAATATGATACGATTAAAATTGTGTATGTGGTCGCTTGGGATTTGGCAAGTGTATAAGAATTTTAGTATTCCAGGTAAATATATGAAATGTGTGATTAAAGAACGAGACACAGTGAAGCAGTTGTCTATATTCATTAAATGGAGAGTTTTTAGCAATTTCATGTATTTGTATTGCACGGTTCGCATTTTCATTACTATATTAAGTTAAGTAGGTATTTTAAAATTCTATTAGGACATATCATCGATTTGTCAACTTGTATAGATGAAAAAAGGAGTCAATTTAAACAATGTAATAATAATAAGCAAACATTAGCAAAACATAACAAAGATAAGCAAACCATTACAAAGATTAATGTTTTTTTCTAACCTTTGTTTCTGTTATTTTACTGCCCTTCTCTCCCCTTTGCCACTCCCAAACAGAAATATTATGCTCAGCTCCTTGGTCTACAGCACAAAGCAGAGTGCCACCATCAGCTCTGGAGAAAGACAGGCAGCATACTGATCTTTCCATGTCATTTGTACCGATTATAGCGAGTGTCGCTAAGGACACTGAATTCCATACTCTAATATGAGGCTAAAAACAAATTTAAAAAATTAAGGATTATTAAAAGCTCAAAGTTATTATATATATATATATATATATATATATATATATA
Organism: Odontocerum albicorne; assembly: GCA_949825065.1. Classification (NCBI taxonomy): domain Eukaryota; kingdom Metazoa; phylum Arthropoda; class Insecta; order Trichoptera; family Odontoceridae; genus Odontocerum; species Odontocerum albicorne. The sequence goes on along the minus strand of OX463852.1, from coordinate 23,206,101 downwards.
TATATATATATATATATATATATATATATATATATATATATATATATATATATATATATATATATATATATATATATATATATATATATATATATATATATATATATATATATATATATATTATTTATAGTTAAGGCATTAACATTGTGGAGGTTTAAAGACATAGTAATTTGTTTTATTAAACACTTTATTCCACATACAGTAGAATAAAGTGTTTGATAAAACAAATTACAAAGTCAAAATTTATCTTGAATTTCTTTTCGTGACTAAGAACTAATCTCATCACTACATTCTATTTACATCCCTATTGATACTTACAAATAAAAGAAAATTGAAAACTTATTTTGAATTAAGAATATTTTTTAAATGCAGAAAAGTAAACAAGGTGGCAACTTAGACTTTAAAAAATACCTATGTATTGAATTTTTATTGAATAAAGTCTGATTCAGATAATACTGAGATTCTTAAAGCAAAAGTTTACTTCTTTGTTGGATTAAGATCAAAGTCCCACTTGACCACTGTCATATTGTGAGCTTACTACTTATGTCAACTTCATTATGATCGACAAATCGTCAAAAAGTTTTTAGGTAGACAACTTAACAATCTGATTTGACACATTGTTGAATACAATGCATATAAGCTCTGTTATATCAGGCACGCTACAGACAACTCACAATCAACAGTTCATGAACACTCACCATACGGTCAAGTGAGAATTCAGCTAAAAAATGCTGAATATTTGGAAGCAATGAAAACATTAAGTTTAACATGTATCATATTCTAAAAGACTTGATACAATTTAGTTATCAAATCTATTAATTGAAAATATAGTTTGATAACCAAATTAATTCCCAAATTCACACCTTTATCTTTTCTACAACTAAGCAGAAAGATTTCATATAAAATTAAACATTGAACATCCTTGTGCTCATCCTTTATTTTAAAATGGTAAATACAATCTTCTTAATTTTTTGCTTTGTCTTATTAATTTCTTCCATATAATCTTTATTCTTTGAACCAATAACATACTAATCCAAATTTATTTAGTAATCCAAATTTATTCTTCTACAAAGAATAACTAATATTGAATGGTTTTAGTACTCAAATTAAAATATTAAAAATAATTATACATACCCTTGCATCAACCCTGTCATGCCCAGCACACTGCCCAGTGGCGACTATCATTTTGTTTGGATGCACGGCCAAACACTTGACATCATCAGTGTGCCCCAAATAATGTCTTTGACATTGTTCATCCACGTTGAACAAAACAACTACAGAAGCTACGAAGTAGACCATTTCACCAGTCGGAAGAAGGTAAAGATTATTCCTACAATCTTTTCCCCTGTAATAAATAAAAAAGAAAATGATTACTAAAAAAATATATATATTGACCTTCGCAGCTTGTTCAAATGTTTGTTTTCCACCTGGGGGTTCGGGTTTGATTCCCGATGTCCAAAAGAAAAGGGTTCAATGTCTCGTGAAAAAAGTTCAATGTGTTTTTACAATTAATGTTACATTCATGAGTATATTGCTGACTAAAGACAAACTGCAAGTGACCTGCCTACCCCAGTGGTTTTAAAAGTAACAAAAGTTTCACTTGATGGAGTCAAAGACAATTTTGGATTCCAGTTAAAATCTTCAACATATCACCAACAATGTGCTTATGAAGAGTAGAGTATGATACATCTAGATAAATATATCTATTTGAAATATTTTCTTGGCCAGTATCGACATCAAAAAGGAATTGAATTGAAATAAGAGGAATAAAGTCACCAATCCATATCCACAGTCTGCGCATCCGTGAATTTATATTTTTTCCATTTATAATTATATTTTTCATATCTACTTGTGTTTTAAATAAAAAAAAAAAAATTTATTAAATGAAAACAATGTTCCAGTGTAGAATGAAACAAAATTACATGCTTGCTGATAACTACTATTAAGTTAGGCCTACGATGGTTGCTTCCATCGGTAGACTTTTTTTTGTTATCATTATTCTCTAAACGAAACAATAAAATACTATGTACTAGGTATTATAAGTAATCTAGGATAATTTAAATAAAGTACACGGGAGGATATACACTATTTTAAATACGAGTCCTGGAAGTAATCCCCCGTAGATACCAAGGGACGACTATATTATATTTAGGATAAAATAACACAGATATTAAAGCACTCTAACTGTCCTTATCAAATGTTCTAATAGTCAAAACCATCTGATGCATTTCCACCATTAAGTTAGATAAGGAAAGTAAAAGTACAATTTATATACAATATTCCAATATATATACGAGTAAATCATCATTTTATATTTAGATAAAAAATGTGTACATAGTAGAAGCATAATTTCATTTACAGCATGACCTTTAATTTTTTTTGTAGGATAAAAAATTGACAGCTTTGACATATCGATTTTGAACATCATTGCATATTTATCTTGTAATATTGACGAAAGATGTATTTTGTGTTATCAAATTGTCAATAATCACATAACTAGCCCAAAAATCTTTTTAAACTGATAATTGTTATCAATTTCACATAATATTTTTTTCATCATCTACACGATTAATTAGGAACACAAGGATGCCAAAAACACCTGAATTCAGGCACTTCATTGTTTTTAAAATATTCTATAATATTTTATACTGCGAAAAAATATATTATAACATGTTACACAAAATATTACACCGAAAATTTTGTTATCAGAATAAAATGATACATTATTTTTATGGAGTCACTTGGTGCATAAAATATAATTACTTATTTTTGTATTCAATATAATAAACAAACAAAAAATTTTACCAAAAAAGGACGATTTAAAATGGATATAGGCTGAAAAACTGACAAAATTATAAATAAGGGTTTTATGTCTAAAGAATATAAGGGTTTAATGTCTTCCCCAATTTCAGTTTTGAGCTGTTTTTGTCTTTTTTAAACCAAATAAGCAGATAATGTTTACGATAACATTATACTTTAGATTCCTAAGCCAATGAGTAAATTTTTGAAATTTCATTCTGAAAAACTAAACAATATTAATGAATGTTGCCCAAACTCAAGGGATTATTTATAAAGTTTGGAAAAATAGCATTAATTTAATGAAATAGCAAAATCCTGTTTTGATTGACAGATCAAAAAATATTTAGACATTTTGGGTGCTAAACAATGTTAAAAATATATGCATCATAGAATTTGAAATGTAAATCTCAAATGTTATCTCAAAGATGTGGGCTGAACTCGCACAATACCATTGCCTTTGGGCCAACTGTTCGCTATAAGGGCTTGCATGTAACTTTTTTGCCGATGCGTCAAGTCAGATTGTAAGGTCATCTACCTGTAGAATTTTGACCATCGTTTGATCGTTGTTCCAAAACATTACGATTAACAAAAAAATATAGCTGGAAATTGTAAAAACAGGAAATTGTAATACAAACTTGAAAATTAAACCGATTAGGACAATGAATTTTATAGGTTTAATAGAATGTAATTGGTTGAAGCCTCACCTTCAAAGTAATTGCAGCTTTGGTTAATAGGAAACCCTATTATCACATTACATAACATGTCCATTACTTGTGATTAACATATATTCAACCAAACAGCACGCTCAAATAGGCACTTTATATTCAGAGCCAATTGATTAAAAACAACCAACTAAACAATTTTGTTAAGAACTTTTGTAAATATAATGTAAACGAAATTATCAAATGTAATAATGAATTAATATAACTCTATTAAAATTTTATTACCAATATTTAAACTGTTTATATTGTAGTTTAAATAAGACAGAAAATAATTTTATAAATAAATGTAGGATTCATGTCTTTTGTCTGATCAATATATGTGATTTTGAGAGAAGAAAAGGCAAATAATATTTCAAAACAGGTGACGATTTAAGTGACTTGTATAGAAAAAAAATATGATTACAAAAAAAAAGAGATTGGTCCATGATGGACTTACAAATTACGATTCCGAAATTTCCTCCTAATATGAAGCAACCAGTTGCAATTAAGTAAAAATGGCAAAGAAAAATTAATACAGAACCCTTTTCACACACTTTTCAAAGCACTCTTAAATCATAATTTTTCTTTTTATTCCAACCAGTACTATTTTCATTATCCCTTAATATAATATGTCATCTCCATGTAGTACTGATTTATCCCCTTTAAACAGCTAAAAAAAAGGTATTAACCCTTACCAAATACTTGTCATGTCTTGATCATCTATTAAATTTAAAAAATGAAATAAAAATATTAAATTTTTATGAGCACAAATATTTTTATAAAACCTACAAGTTTTGTACAAGTCAATTTTTTTGACAAGCCTATTTACAGGTCCCTTCCAAAACTAAACCTAATATTCAAACTTTTAGGAAAAAATAGTATTGTCTGATATTTTTTAAGTAATTTGAAAAAAATACCTGTAACCATAGACCCAGTCAAGCTTAAGTTTGGTGTGAGGTGGTGGAGCCACCTTGTTGAGGTCATAGGAGTCCAGAAGTGCAGTCGGGACATGAAGCATAACGGGACGGCCTCGTAAGAACATTCGGACGGTTCCATCATCATCGTTGAACTGACAAGTGTGGGTGCTGAAAAAAAGTAATAAACTTTTATTATGCAACCTAAGGAATGCACATAAAGTGAGGAGATAATTATTAAATATGGATTCATTTACTTCATACCACACTTTGGTACGAGGTAAAGATACAACATAAAGATAATATGATACTTAATGAAAGGTTGCTGCAGATTAAACCTGCCGATTGTCTTGGAACTTTAATCTCCTTGTCTGTCAAGACTGTGGGCTTGCTGAAGTACAATAAACCAATACATGTAGAGGTATCTTCTATCCACAAAATGGCTGATAATCATACTTGAATGTACCAGACAATTATTTTCACCATCGTGAATTAAAAATTTTTTTCAGTCGTTTCACAAACTGAGCTATTGAGAGAGTCATCACTCACAAATGAAATGATTTTGCGAAGCAAATTTTCCGATATTCATATCTTTCATATCCTGGTGGATCCTGTTATTTTGCTTCTGCCAAGAATTTGCAGCCTGGACAGCACTGCAGCATTCAACGAATCAAGTCTTTTTAAGTCCTTTTCAGTGCAAGACACCAGGATCTACAGGTACTGCAGAAAGTGTCGTATGGACTGTTCCTCATTGCAGGTACAAAAAGTCGATCCATCATGTAACATTACCCATTTTGACAAGTTGTCCTTAATTCTCCCAATTCCTGTTTCGAGCCTATTAAACTGGGGCACAATCTCGGTGGATAAATTAAGTACTCTTTGATTTATTTTCTGATACTATGAATTTTATTTCAGCATCGCATAGTTTAAAAAAAATGGTATAGTATAGTTTATGATTGAAATGTAAAAAAAAACTATTATAGCACAAAAAAACTGCTAAAGCACATAAATTGTTAGATGATTTAAAGTAGGTAATAAGTGTAATTAGAATTTGTGTCACAAGGTAAGAACAAGTCAACAAGGATGATACAATGAAACAATTTGGTATAATGAGAATGTCTTTTCACAAACTACTACACTTTATTGCCACTTACAAAAATGACTCATAATCATGATGAAATAATACCTTTTAAACATGTCTTAAATTTGTGTCAACATCACTGAATGAAGTCTTTATTTTCCGCTTGGATATAATTTTGGCCTAGATAAAGTTTTGGTATATACTCGTATGGTATATAATATATACATATGTTATACATGCCATCACACAATTTACCTGTTGGGGTAGAAAGAGAGGACATAATACCAAATTTTTCAATCACATAATACTTCCTTCGCCTCCTCCACATACATAGATACATCTTCTGATACAGTTTCTTCTATTTCTCTTACTCCTTACCTTTCCTTCTTTCAAAAGTTCATTCACTTTGTCCACTCATATGTTTCTTGGTCATCCTCTTCCACGACTCCCACTAATATTTGCATTCTAAATTTGTTTAAGAAGTCTTTCGTCACCCATCCTTTCACCATGTCAAAATCACCTTAAAGTGCTCTTTTTACTCTACTAAACCTATTAGTTTTTACCTCCTATTCATCTTTAATAATTACGTTTCTTATTTTGTAATACATCGACACACTAGATATCTTTCTTTGAAAATGCTTTAAATATTTTTTTCTTTGTTCCTTTAATTCATTTCTATGTCCATGTTTCATCTCCATACATTAATATTGGCACAAATAAGCTATTGTAAACCATCATTTTAGCAGATCTTGATATCGCTTTGTTTGACTACATATAATTTAATGCCCATTGACTTTGTTTTGTATTGCAAATCACCCAATATTTTGGTGAAAGAGTTAATAAAATATTCATGTGTCACCATATCAGGTACATATGTATAGTCAAAATATACATATGTGCCTGATATGGTGACACATGAAGCAGGTATTAGTTTATATAAAAATGAAAATGATATTTATAAAAAAAATGGTTATCAATAGAACATATACTTTCCCATAGAAAAAGTTCCCCATATTTGGAAAACGCCATTTATGATTTGGAATGGTTGTAATGGGAAAGAAAGTCAATGGGGTCCGAAAATATATTTATTCAAACCAAGCAATTTCAAGATTCTCAAAAATTATTCATAATAGTGTGTTAGTGTTAACATTACTTACTGTATGGGAGTGAAACATTGACGTGGAAAATTAATGAAAGGATCCAAGTAAATGCGTTGGAACTACGTAGACTGAAAAAAAAATATATTGTGTCCATGTATGTGTCCATGTATGTGTCCATGTATGTAATATTTAAGAATGAATGAGACCTAAACACTGATGTGTTGAGCAGTGTGAAAAAGAGCACATTGAGGTGGTTTGGACATGTTGAACGGACGGGTGACGAAATACTGACTATAAATAATTTACAGAACAAGCAGGAGTGGGAATCGTGGTAGAGGACAGTCGAGAGAAGTATGGCTTGACCAAGAGAATAAAATTTTGATAGAAGTAAAATTAAGGATTGAGAGAAACAGAAAGAAAGTATGAGATGTATGGATGTGGAGACAACGAAATTATGTCGTGAAAGGAAATTTTTGCGCCAGAATGCAGATTTTCTCTGCCAGATCCAAAAGGGAAATGGCGTGATGTAAAAAATGTTATACAACTCGTCATGCACAATCTTCTATTATTCATATTCCTCATTATTCCTTCTTTCAAAATCTGGTTCACTTGATCCAGTCAGGTTTTCCTCGGTCTACCTCTTCCACGCGCACCTTATATTTCTGACTTGTATACATAGGTCTGTAAATATGAAACCGGATTTTTTTTTTGAAAATACACATTTATTGTATGAAAATGGTAAAAAATATTTTATTCAAAGTATTGCCCATCGCTAGCTTCACGTTTTTCTCATCTCTCTGGCAATTTGTGGATGCCACGCCAAAAAACTGTTGCTCTTTTGAGGTAAACCAATCATAGAGCCATTTTCCTAAGAAGTGAAGCGCTGCTCAGCAAGTGCGTGTCACATCGATGCAAATAAGTAGTAATCGGATGGAGCCAAGTCTGGTGAGTAAGCCGCATGCGAAAGTATTACCCAACTAAACGCCTCAATCGTTTCCTTGACCGGTTTTGATGTGCGCGATGGTGATGAAAACCACTTTGTGTTGCCTCTTTTGATATTCTGGTCGTTTTTCACGCAATGCTTGGTTCAAATCCATCATTTGTTGTCGGTAGCGTTCAGTATTAACGGTTTCGTCAGGTTTTAGCAGCTCATAATATATAACACACTTCTGATCCCACCAAACACAGAGCATTGTCTTCCGTCCATAGCGATTTGGCCTTGCAGTCGATGTCGCTGGTTTGCTTGGAGTTACCCATGATTTTTTACGCTTAGGATTCTCGAAATATATCAATTTTTCATCGCCAGTCACAATTCGATGGAGAAATGATTTTCTTTTGTACCTGGCGAGCAGCATTTTGCAAGTGGTTTTTCGGTTTTCCTGCTGTCTTTAATTCAGTTCATGTGGAACCCATTTTCCCACCTTCTGGATCTTTTACATGGCTTTTAAACGTATGGAGACGGCTTCTCGTGTCACATTTAATTGATCCGCAAGTTGTTACGTTTGAGCGTCATCCTCATCCAACAATGCTTGCAATTCGGCGTCTTCAAAAATTCTCGGTGGTCTTCCACGTTCTTCGTTTCTCATGTCAAAATCCCCACTTTTGAATTTTTTAAACCACTCAAAGCACTGTGAGTCACCAAGAGCATGCTCACCGTAAGCTTCGACATGCATTCGATGCGATTCTGCAGCAGTTTTCTTTAAATGGTAACATAAAATCAATACTGTCCGCAAATCGTAGTTTTCAGGCACAAAAACAGTCATGTTCAACGCTATGAAAACATATGTAGTTGTATTAAACTTGTATTGTTGTGAGTTAAAAGTCTGACAAATGTAAACACAATAAAAAGGCGCCAATGACGCGGTTTGACAGTCACTACATTGGCAACTAGTCATCTATGAGCAAATTCCGGTTTCATATTTACAGACCTGGTAAATATGATGTATAGACATTTAAGTCTGTTACAGTTTTTCTTGTTTCCAGAAAGTTAAAGAAATGGCGCAACCAATTGTAGACTTGGAACAAATTGGATGACCTCCGTGACCTAGTTGATAAGACGCCTGTCTTCAGTCCGGGGTTGGGAGGTTCGATCCCCGTTAGTCAATTTTTTTTTAATTAGTCTGACTTAAGGCTCTCGTTAACATCTTTCTGGTTGGTTAGAAGATATGGCTATTAACCCATCATGTTGTACTGTATACAACGAACGTATAATATAATACGATACAATAATATCAGGAAAGTATTTTGAAACATTTTTATTAACTAAATATTTGTTTAAAATAATGGGCACTCTTAGAAACCAATGGTATTATGCATGATTGGATATTGATTAATATATTTTTTTTAATTATACACAGGAAAAAAGATAAATATATCAAAAATGTTGAAAATATCAATAATAGATTATTTGAAAACCGCTTAATTAGACCACAATATTTTCAAGTGATACGAAATGATTGCAACGCGGCGTATATTCGTCAGCTAAAAATATTGAGGAATAAATCATCGGGTTTATGACACAAAGCATACACAAACATTTTACTATTTCTGAGTTACTTAAATTAAAAAGTTGAAACTCCTTCCAATAAAGTAATTTATGCGGTCTCCGTTGATTGTGTCAATATAACGCGATTTATTAAAGCCATTTGAAATTTCACAAGCACGTCTGAGATCCTGACCAAGTGAAAGACGCCACCCTTAACAACTGTTCATCGAGTCGCGAAGTATAGGGATGGATGGCGAGGAGTAGTCGGAGGCTATCATGAGAGTCACGATGCTCAATCATGATCTACACGACATGATGATGATGGCACAACTATACATTTCTTCGAATTTTTCTACCGCGACTATCACTCACATTTGAACTGTAGATATGTTTAGTCGATTTTTCGATACTTATAGTCCAATATGTTCAAATCACCTCGACGTGCTCTTTTCCACTCCATTTATTAAATTGATGACGACCTCCGTGGCCTAGTTGGTAAGTTTTTTTTCAAGCCCGGACCTGCAGGTTTGATTACCATTGGAGCTTACAATGCTTTTAAAAATATTCCAGTATGGTTTTCAATTAAGGTATCTTCAATATTTTTATGGTTAGTTGGAAGGGATTGTAAGAGATCGAGATACAATATAATTGATCTTAAGTTTACGTTCGTCATAAATAACGTTATTTTGCATTGTGTTATACATCGCCGCATCACATATTCTTTTCATACATTCTTGCCGTATTTTCTGTTCCTTCTATTCCTTCCTTTTCTAAAACTAAAATATTTAAAAAAATATGTATCTCTGAGCTATTAGATTGAATAAAATATGGTTTAAAGTTCATAATTATAAGTATGTCTTAAAGTTCATAATATATCCGTGTCATGCAATTAGCACTAATTTGTATTTATACGTACATACGTGTATATCTAACTACGAAATGGCTGGATATTTTTTGTATGAACTAAACGAAACGAAACTAAAACAAGTTTGATGGATATTTTTTATAGTAATTTGTAAATTTGATGAAGCTGCTAATTGTTTAAAAATGGGTTATGGATTATGTCGTACTCAGTTCTTTCGTATAAATCATTGCCTTACGTTAAGTATCGTAAATACCTTTATAGGTAAATATTTTTTCTTTATTTTACTGTATTAAAAAAATCGCCTTTCGTGGCCTTGTTAGTAAGATGCTTACCCAGGGTTTCCGGTTCGACTCCCGAAGGTACCCGAAACAAAATAAAAAAGGATCTTGGCCTAATTTAAGAGTGTGTCTGGTAACAATACTCGATGTGCGATGAGGAACTGCGTGTCCTGTGCCTACTCCAATGGTTGTAAAATCCGAATGCTCAATTATTGGGGTAAAAAATAATGTTGTCTCTTGACCACGTTCTTCAATATGCCAGCACCATCAATTCGGATATACTGGAGAGGTATCATACGACTAAAAAAAATCCGAAATTTCCATACTGTATAAACACCGAAAGTTAGTCGAATTATTATTTTTTAATTAAATATTCACTAGTTCTAGGATTTGAAGTAAGAGTCTCTGAGGTATTTGGTGCTGGTGCTGTTATGAGATATCTCTTTTATAATTTACAGGTTCACAGTAGATTGGAGTGAGGATCAATTATTTGGAAGCCGAGAGGAATCTAGAACTGTTAATTCACCGAGCCCAAAGGAAATTTCTGTGACACCTTTATTGTATTATTGTGTATGGATTTTACCCATGTTTGATCCATCCTATATTTTGTTGTACTTTCTTGTATATCACTTAAACATTAGAAGATATCTACACACCTGTTCGGAAATTTACAATTTTCTAACGGGAAAATAGCGAATTCCTTGTTGATTAAATTTAGATTTTTTCAATGCCGTATTCACGAACTGAGCTATTAAAAATTTCCATTCCTGTGTTAATCTTATCAGTAAATAAACATTATAAACGTGAAATAATCTTAAATATAAACCGTATTCTTAGAAATAAAAATATGATAGAAAAAAACCGGGAAGAATAAAACAATGGTTTTGCAAATAATGATAACACAAATACACAAGGACAGTTACACGATGAAACTTACGTTTTCACAAAATATTTTTTTTCTAAAAACAAAGTGACAAGTGAAGAAAACATATAGTTTTGTTTGATTCAGCCATAACTTATAGGTTTAGGAAAGTAAAATAATGAATTTCATTGAATTCACTATATACATATCATCACACCGTCTCCTAGTAGGCAGAGAGGAAAGAGCGCCAGACTTCCCTATCGCGACACAAAACTTTCGTTTCTTTCACATCCCTACACCTTCTCATATAACTAACTACGATGTATTTGAATTTTTACGTATCCTTCTTTTAAAATACCATCACTTTATTCAAACACACTTTCCTTGGTCTTTCTCGACCACTCTTTCCACACAAATTTGCATTGTATTTGTGTTGTTAGTCTTTTTTCTACATGCTCAAACCATCTCAGTGTTCATCTTCATCTTACTTAATCGTCATCGTTGCTGGGCCTCGTAGTCGAGGACCCCCTTACCATTCCAACGTCAATTCAGTTGGAAAGCGAAGCTGTGCCGTGGAGTTGTGTTTCTTTCTTTTTTTCTCCTATTTAAGTAAGTGAGTCGGCCTCACTGGCCACACCGCTGTACTGGATCCGATGGCACACCGAAGTAAGACGATCGGAACACATCGACATGTTTTTTTCCCTCTTTTATTTTGAAAGCATAGATATGACCGAAGTCATAGGTATCCTTATCGTCGTAGTTGCTGGGCCTCTTAGTAGAGGATCTCCTCACCATTCCAACGACAATTCAGTTGGAAAGCGAAGCTGTGTCGTGGAGATTTAGTTTATTTCTTATTTTTTTCTCCTCTTTAAGTGAGTGAGCTGCTGCTGCACACCAGCAAACTCACACCAGCTGCACACCAGCAAACTGCTGCTGCCCACCAGCAAACTCACATCGGTGTACTGGATCCGATGGCACACCTGAAGTGAGACGATCGGAGCACACCGGCGTGGATTTTCTCGTTTTTTTTTTAAGAATAGATATGATCGAAGTCATAGGTATCTTTATACCCCCGAATACTAGACGGAAAAAATGCCTGTATCATTCGAAGGGAGTAGCACAACGCGGGGTTCGAACCGGCGACCTTTTTCCACGCACATTCACTTTTATGTCAGGCTATAGTACAGATGTTTCTCAGTATTCTGTGGAATGGAAACATGGTCGCCGAGAGAAATATAATGATATACGCATATGATGGATAATTTCGAGATTTGGTGTTGAAGAAGAATGTTCCGTATTTCATGAACTGGAAGACACATCAATCCTCCAGGACCTACGGGTCAAAGAAAGGCTGTCAGCGACAAATAGGAAGACGATAGTGTCTGTCATACATTGGATACTACCTTGATCAAAAAGTTTTAGGACTTTATTCATAAAATCGAAAATACAAGTTTATTCATCAAAATCGATATGGTCCCCTTCAAAATACTCCCCATCGACTGCAACGCACTTACGCCAGCGCTTGATCCAATCCTTGAAACACCGCTGGTATTCAATTTTCGGTATGTCCATCAGAGCAGTCTTCGATTTTTTCATGACATCCTCTCGGGTGCTGTAGCGCGTTCCGCGAAGCGGTTTTTTAAGTCGGTTGAACAGGAAAAAGTCGCAGGGAGCCAGATCGGGTGAATTCGAAGGCTGCTGAATAGTATTCGTGTTGTTTTTGGTCAAAAACTCATGGAAATCATGTCTTTCGCGATTTCGACGCGGTACTTTTTTTGCATGAAATTGAGGTATTTCGGCACCAGTTTTGCAGCGACACGTCTGAGGCCCAAACCACTAACCACAATGTCTTGAGCGGATCCATAAGCGATGTTCAAGTCCTCTGCCAGCTCTCTAATGGTCAATTTGCGGTTTTCGGCCAACATTTCTTTGATTTTATCGATGTTTTCATCGGTTTTTGACTGCCACTGCGTTCGTCATCCTCGACCGACTCACGACCACTTCTGAAGCGTTCGTGCCACCGAAACACACTTCTCCAACATTTCCAAGGTCTGCGGACCGTTAAATCCGTTTTTCACACAAAATTTAATGCAAACTCGTTGATGCACAGTTGATGCCATTTTCAAACTTGTAAAAAATCGAAAACACGCACAAAGGTAGATGTACTCAGTACAGCGTAACTTTTACAAATGTCAAGCTATGAAAACTTTTTGATCAAGGTAGTATGTCGCTAGAAGAGATAATGTTAGTTTGTAGAAGCCGGTAGTGATTCGAAGTGTTGAGGGGTGGGGAACAAGAGGACCAAATGGATAGACCAAATGGAGCACGGCGCTCAGTCTTGAAGAACACGACTAAAAAGCAGACAACGATTTTAAACAAATCACTTTTTTTTGTGGAGTGATAGAAATATAATATACAATATAATGTATATTAAAATTAGAAAATTTTTATACAGATCAGGTTTGTTTTTTTGTTAAATTGATCTATACAGGTATCTTTGTTTTTGGTTTTAACAAAGAAAAAAATAATAATAGCCATTCATGATCAAAATAAGAGATAATAATTATTTACAGCGGCCATATAAACATATTTATGAAACTAGTATTGTTGGATGATGGGTCCATGACTGTTAGTACTTCCTTGGCCTTCATCTGGCCTGTTTAATCGTATCATCAATGAAGTTGGTCAAGCGCCTCATTGTGGTAAAATCTTTGTGTTATAAACAAAGAAAAAAATAAACAGAATAAATTGAACCAATATAAATAACCATGAGGCACTAAAACATATACGAATATAATACGAGTACATTCGAACCGGACAGTATCAAAATCTGCTAAGGTTTAAGTTAATAACCGTGTTTTAGTACCAGCTTTGATGTATGAGAGTGAAACGAGGATGTGGATTAATACTGAAAAGAACCGAATAAATGTTGTAGAATGTATGTAATGATAATAATACGCGGGGTGACAATGTATAACAGAATACTGAATGAATTATGAGGGATGAATGTGAATTTAAGGCTAATGTGTTATGGACGAAGAAGCGACGGTTTGGGCATGGAGAATGAATGAACTAAGTAATTAATACTAACAAAACAAATATGTAATGCAAATTGAATAGAAAGCTTGGTAGAGGAAAACCCAGGTAAGTATGGTTGAATAAAATAATGATTTTTTTTAATAAGGAAACGTAACAAGTCCGAGAAATCGTACGTTTATGGGTGTATAAGAGGCGAAGGATGTGTGTAGAGATAGGAAAGTCTGGCGCTTTGTCTTCTCTGCTTACTCCGACAGTGATGGTATGTAATATAAATAAAGTTCTCGGACCTTAATGTTAACATGTGCCGTAATTATTGTTTTTTTTATACTTTATTCCTAAAAACAAAAGGTTATATGAGATGATGTATTGATGGTGAGGAGTTGAAAGAAGTATATTGTGAACGTTTGACGACCTCCGTGCCCTAGTTGGTAAGACGCCTGTTTTCCGACACGAAGGTTGCGGGTTCGATTCTCGCTTAAACTTAGTTTTAAAAAAAAATCTGTCTCGTTTTCACTGAAGGTCTCATTAACATATTTCTGGTTGGTTGGAAGAGATTTCCACGTGGTAATACTCCCACAAGGTTTTACTGTATACAAAGAAAGTGTTATACATCATTCACTCGGGAACTGATATACGAGTAGCTACCAGATGTGATTTGTTTAGTGTTAGTGGGTTCGATTCTCGAGTTCAAGCGCTTTTGAGGAGAGTTTGCTCTCTAAACGGCGCTATAAAAAGTTGTTAATTGAATATGAATTTGAAAAAAGGTAAGTTCTCTTTGCCAACCCCAAAATTAATAACTTGATGGTATGTGCGAATATGTATGTATGTTTATTTAAAGATTAACATTGAAGAAGAATTTTGATTGGAAATATAAAACAACAACAAACTTTAAAATATCCAACCTAACATTCCGATGTTCTTTATAAGGCAGCGAAATCTTGGAAGAAATATTAAATATTTATAAACATCAATTCTCGCCATTAATAATCTAACAAAATAAGGAATTTTCCTTACCGGCCACTCATTTTTGAAAGTTGTTTATACCAAATATACTCCTATGCTTTTATAAATTTATTCCATAAAAAGCAAACACACCTTTTAGTTTTTAGTGTCACAAACTGAGACAAAAATAGTCGTCGCGTAAGTGGAAGGAAAATAAATAAGTACGAAGATTTAATTTTTCACACACGATTATAAATATAAAATGTATTGCAATGTCTCGGGCAACCGATAATACTCGGAACAACAAGTTGCTCTCTCGCGCTGCGCTCAATCGCAACTGAATATGTACTGAACTGAGTCTGGGAACCAAATCATGATGTGATGATACGAGTATAAACCAGGGGTCGTCAAATTGAAAATGAAAGTGAATGTTTTTTTTTATTTGATACAAGTTTATCCCAATTATAGAAAAAAAACAAGAAAAAAAATTAAAAGTCTAAATATACCATAATGACAACATAAACAATGTTTTACAGAGACGACGGTTAGGGACATGGTCGACGGTTAGGGATAGAGTCGACGGTTAGGGACAGAGACGACGTTCTACAAAGCCGAAGTTAGCCGATTATGGCCGACAGTTTCTTTCTTAAGCCCGGTGTGTATTACTTACCGCCGGGTACTGTACTTATGTTTCCTTGTGAAGTGACTGATTTATACCAACAAATTTTATTAAGGAGTTAAATCCTCAGTTCTTCTACCGAGATTTAGAAGTTATCGATTTCAGAAAAGTCAATCAACAAGGTTATTCCGTGTGCGAGTGGTGATACTCTTAAGAGCTCAGTTCGTGAATACGGCACCGAAAACGATCTCAAGCAGTTACTTTAAAAAACAGACAATATAAAAAAAAGAACGAAATGTTCTTTTTAAACAAATACACGATACAAATCACATTGATAATATGATCCAATCTTTACTCAAGCTGTTTTGAGATATGGTACGCATACATATCATACATACGACCTTCGTGGCATAGTAGATATATCCCTTAGCATTCCATTCCCATTTATACCCCGACTTTTTTAAAAGGGTTCCAGTTTGGTTTTCACTTAAAACTATTGAACATGTTTCTAGTTACTTGGAAAAGGTAACAGGGCAAAAAGCCAACCAGAATTAACTGCATACAACGAAATTATAATATAATACAATACATACATACCATCACGTCATGACACTTGTAGAGAAGGCAGAGTTGAGAGATCTCCACGTCTTTTGATCCATGCACACAAGTTTCGCCTTGTCCACACCTATACATCTCGTCATACATGCTATTATGTTTTTCGTACTTGTTTACCTTTCCCTAAGTCAAAAAAATTTCTTATCTTCTATTTTTTCCTCGGTTTACCTCTATCTCACTCTCCATTCACTTCGGACTTATAAATTTGTTTCGAAAGTCTTACGCAACTCACTCTCTTAATGTGTGAGTTGCGAAATGCTTGCGAAACTAACATATTATTTCAAGATTTCTTTCTTAATTTGACTTCTAACATTCCCTCTCAAACGGTGATCCTTCATTATTTCTTAATCTATCAAACACTGTTATACCAGATATTCTATGCAATTCATGTATTTCTACCGCACTTATGCTGCTTTATCCCTCCATTTCAATGCCCAGACTTTGCTTTCATACATCGTTGGTAATAGCTTTAGCCCTAGACACTGGCAATCGTACTAGGTTGATGAAACGCAATATGTATTAGCCAATACTGATATTTAGAATTATCTTACCAATGAATTAGGATATCTTTGCATGCGTATAAAAAGGATAGCCCAGAAGTGGGACAGTATCGCGGTCGATTGTTTGCCGACCACTGGAATAAAGTTATAAACTGGTTAACTGATACAAGGACATCACATTTTGTATTGTGCGCCGAGTGTTTATGTTATTTCTTGAATTATTTAGTACATTATTACCATTATAATAACGCGACGAAATATAATTTTAATAAATATTAACGTATTGATAAGTAATATTTTGAATAACAAATTGGAAAATTGACAAAACGAATTACAAATTGGAAAATTATGAAAATTCCAAATGTTGTCGACCATCTTTTAAACCCACCTAACGTGGCAATAGCTCAGAAAATTATTTTTAAACTAATTGATAATAACTATGAAATTTTTTAGAACATTCTAGGACAATTTCCATCAAAATTGAAGAGTGAAAATCACAAAGGTGTTAACCAGCAGAAATATTATAAAGCAATTGTATTACACTCTACTTGATTACAATCTCTTCCAACCAACTAAAAAGATGTTAAAGAGTCCATTAGTTAAAACCGGACTGGAATCTTTAAAAAAAAATCGTATAGAGGGAAATCGAACCCGTAGTCCATGGGTGAAAAGAACAACTAGGTCACGGAGGTCATTGTGAAAAAAAAAACAAATATAGCTTAATTTTCACAGCACATAATTTTTCGTAGTAAACCATTCAAAATTAGGCGTAAAAAACATCTAATATAGTCAGAAAATTTTACATATACTTTTAAAAAATGTTAATGGTATTTTTAAGTAAATTTCTTCAAATACAAAAGTTTTCGCCATTTTAATAACATTTATTTTGTTTCTTTTCTAAGCCAATGTCCATTTTTTTAATACCAACTTGGATGGAAATATGAAATTAAAAGTAAGCAATATAAATAAGCAAGGTACAACTGCTAATGATCTTTAAAAAATCATCATTTCGTAGTCGTCATGTTTAATGACTGAAGAATTGAGTTTTTTTTATCAATAATAAAAATTATAATTTATGTAAATTTTTTTAAACTCATTTCTTGCTGCGTAGTAAAAATATTATAAGTTGAAAGAAATACTTATACTCCACAATGTTTGTATATACACAATGAAAACCGTATTATTCGAGTAAAAATGATACAAAGCAAATTCATAATAAAAATGTACTGAAAATATTGATAAAATAACTACATATACAATAATTTGAATTATAGTAACATGGATGTATAAATAATTTATATCGAAGTAAACTAATTCACTGTTGATAATCATACATGTTGGAAAACATGAAATAATTTTTGTTACTTAAAAAGTGTCATGTTAGAAAACATGAAATAGTTTTTGTTACTTAAAAAGTAACATGTTAGTCAAACACAAAACATGTGTAATTTACTGAGGAACATAGGACAATAATGGTATACCTACAGTCAAAATATGAAAAAGGAGTTATATGTTAAATACTTAAAATAAAGCAAACTGTAAAGTGAGGAACATTTGATAAAAAAAGAATTTTCTTTTATTAGGGAAACTCAGTAAATTATTCGAAGAATTTATCTTTATTTCCAAAAAATATCGTTTTAAGATTTTGTCGACTTGTGTGTACCATAAATGTGTAGTAACTTGATATATTTTGTCGACTTGTGTGTACCATAAATGTGTAGTAACTTGATATATTTTGTTTCATGCTCAGAATAAAACTTTTCGTTTCTGTTATTCAAAAGAAACCACAGCTATGTATTATTCGGTAGTTTAAATAAATAAAAATATTAAAAATCAAATCAATAGTTAAGACATTCAATCGGATCTCAATTACGAGTACCATATGTGACTAAGTACGAGTAGTTTACAATGCTTTCTCGTTAGTATCGAGTTGTAGTAAAAGTTGGTTAACCTCAATAGAAAATAATAAATCTTTCGGCGCATATAAATTGCATTCGTCATACGAGCATATCATATATCGGATCAATCAATACACACAAGCTGAATTCATGCATTGGTCAGCGCTTATCAGGCCGGTTTTGATCGGAGTCGAGAAATGGTATTACGGCGCAATCATCACTCGTTCAAAAACGCGAGTTGGCATTTTTTTTAAATGTTTTCGGGAACGGGTAGAATTCATGTAATATTTTCCTTTTATTTTAAAACAGGTCATTTTTATGCTTTCTAAAAATGATAAAATAAAAGCTGATAATTTTGGATAAATTGCTTCAAAGCAAGAAATCCGCCGTTGAATGTACATAAACGCGTTAAAATAAATGAAAACAAATTTTCGTTTCACAATAATCCAATAACTTGATATGAATCCGAGTTAAACTTAATTATCCACACGTTTTTATACTACCAAAAGTGAGCATTATAAAAATTATACTTTCAGTCATTTCATGTTTAGAGAATAAAAAAAAAGGTGCGTGTTTGTTTCAAACTACCACATTATGAGTATAATTCGTTCTACAAATTTGCAGGTAGAACGAATATTCAGTAAAATAAAATTATTTTTTATTCCCAAAATAATTGCTATACAAAAAAATCTGAAATGTCGTATCAAATAAAGTAATTTAGACAAAATATATATTTTAAAACCTAAAAAAAAACAAGATACTTTTTACAATGTAATTAAGAAGTCAGATGAAATTGTTCCTAAGACGAGTTGTCTATGACGTGATATGTTTTCATAAAATAATTAATGGTGGTATTGACTGTTTCGATACTCGTATTCTGGAGCTTGACACGAGACAACCGGATATATTTTTGATTGCACAATACAAGAAAAAATATTTCCATAGCTCTGTGATTAACAAACTTCACAACTTGGGAAATGAGTGTCATGATTGGGGATATTTTTGACTTCGACTTACATAATTTGAATTTTTTGGTGTGGTTTTTTTCTTCTCAGAATCGTGTACATACGAGTATATACTCGTAGTTGCTTAGGTTTAAGGTAATCTGTGTCTGAGGCGTTGTGTATTTTGTTCAACATGATCTGTTTAGGAATATTTCTGTGTTGGGTAAACATAAGCGCCATAGATGTTTGAATATTGTTTATATTTAAAGTAAATTATTGTTCCTGTTTTTTTATTATACTTTGAGCATGGTTGAATATTGGTGCATGCCTTTGATCGTTTGTTCTTCTTGTTTTGGTTTCTATGTTTCGGAACTTTAAAATGTTAATTTGTATAACTGTTTATTATATCCGTTGTGGGGTTTGTCCTTTCATTTTATAAATTTTTTCATTGATATTTGGTCAGGGGTTTGATTCATATTGTTTTTTGGTTTATTGTGTTTGATATATGCATCGAGGCCATGAATTATGCGAATGAATTTTGGTTTCTGTTTTTCATGCGTAAGAGATACACCCATGCTCTTGGCCTGTTGTGTGCTTGTTGGTGGCATGTGTGTGATTCTTTTGATTGTAATTTTATATACATCATGTTAACATTTTAATGTTCATACTTTGTAACATCTTGTTTTGTATTGAGGCGCACTACAATTTAAATGTTTTTTAAATGGTCGATCTTGACAGTACAATGTTAAAAAATAAAACAAAAATACTAATTTATTTCTACAATATAAATAATCTTCTCTATTTTGGCATTTAAATTATAGTAAATATATGTGTTTGTTACTACGATTAAAAATCTTTCTACCAATGAGCCGTTAGTTCGAAACTGAGTTACGTTTTTCGCTTTGGGAGAGCAAGCACATGTAAATTGTTCAGTTTTGGTAACGTGTAACTTGTCTATTCCTCAACAAAAAAATAATACATCTACAGCATATAATCAATAAATCACATTTAAACACAACCTAGAAACATTTATACTTTCCTTCAATCCTTTAAAAAAAAGTATTACGTACTTGTTAATGAATTATTTCAATTTTAATTGTTTTTGTTAATTATTTAAATACTTCAGATTTCGGCGCACTGTTCGTCACAATTCAACACATGGCATAATGCGATAAAACCAAACGGAACCCTTGAACTTGAGACGTGACTCAACCTACTTTTAATTGCCTACATCTGAGACAAGCAAACGATAAAATCATTTGCGAAATACAACCTTAGAATTTTATAAAAGCATTTCGTCAGCCAATTGAAGTTCATATGAAAGATTTTTTTTCAGTTTTGCAGAAGAATCTTCGAATATTCAATGCTTTTTTATATTTTTATCAGCCTGATTAATCATCATTACTATATAACATCTATGGTATAATGGTACAAATCGGCTCTCTAATTCAGAGAGTTTGGGTTCAATTCTTAACGAGCTGTATTTGAAAATAAATTATTTTTCAATAAGTAGCATTTAAATAAAACTTGCAGGACATTTAATAAAAAATAAACAAAAATGTTTCTCATTTGTTTCATAAAATAAATAGTTCCATTTCTCCGTAGCCCAGTTCGTAAGATTCCTGTCTTTCAGTCCGGGAGTTACAGGTTCAATTTCTATTAGAACCCGATTTTTTTAAAACGAATTTATGTCTGGCTGTCACGAAAAGCCTCTTAAACATTTTTCTGGTTGTTTGGAAGAGATCAGCACAATGGGCTCGCCAGGTTGTACTGTATACAATGAAAGTGTAATATAATACAATACAACCTTTTATGTCCCCAAATTCTACATGAATGAGCAATGCAGGGAACTTTCTCAAGATATTCAACTGGTTTGACGTGTTTTCTTCGCGGTTCGTACAAAACGGAAAAGTTACAGGTTAGTTGCATTTAACACTTCCCTTACTGTGCTAAAAAATTACGCCAGTAACGGTGTTGGACACTGAGGGTACACTAAAAATGTATGTTTTAAATTAAAATTATGCAAAATCTATTAGTTTTTTTTTAATTAGCTATAAACATCATTTTACTATGTAATAAAATGTCGAATAATATAAAATAAGTGTAAGAAATGATAAAATAATAGTTGAAACAGAGAGGTGACATTTCTATAGGAATATAATTTTCCCACTGCGGCGTTCGGTCTGCGTAACGTTCAGAATGCGCATGACTGAAAAGAGGTCTCCAACCTTTTAACACTTCCCTTACTGTGCTAAAAAAATACGCCAGTAACGGTGTTGGACACTGAGGGTACACTAAACATGTATGTTTCAAATTAAAATTATGCAAAATCTGCTAGGTTATTTTTTTTTATTAGCTATAAACATCATTTTATTATGTAATAAAATGTCGAATAATATAAAATAAAGGTAAGAAATGATAAAATAAGAGCTAAAACAGAAAGGCGACATTTCTATAAGAATATTATTTTTACGCTGCGTCGTTCGGTCTGCGCAACATTCAGAATGCGCATGCGTGATAAGAGATTTCCAACCTTTTAATTTTTTTTCATAAAATTATACAATAAAATGTAGCGTGTATTTTTTTGGCAATAAAACCATAATTCGAATAAAGACAATAAATAACATATAAACAAAATATAAAATGAATATATAAATTCAAAAATCAAGGTTTTAGGGCGAGAAATTTATATAGTATAAACAAACACGAAATTCAAAATTATATATAAACAAACACGAAATTCAAATCAATAAAATATATGCAATTTGGAAAATATAAACACTACAGAAAATTTGAAAATAGGACAAACATATCATATAATCAAAGTTTAATCCTGTGGAGAAAGTTATCGCAATTGGGGCATGAAACCACTTTTTTTTTACTATATTCTACGTACTAAACACGCAGGTGTTTGACAAATATTGCAGAATAGCCTGGTTTTTTTTCTCGAATGATTTTAATAAAACCCACAACTTCCTCTTTTGAGGACCTCACGGGGTGCCAACAGGGTTTTATTTACTAATGTTTCGGGTATTGATTCGCCACAATATGTTAAAACTGTATTAAAAGCATCTTGTTGTTGCTATTTTTCCTTTTTAAGATACAATTCACTCAAAGATAGCTTTCGTGTTCGATTTCTGCCAGATGCGAGCAATATTCCAATGAATTCATATAACTCGTCTTTTGATATTGGTTGGTTCTTTTCTGAATGAATTCGATTTAAATGACGATTTGTTTCTTAAACATCACTTTAACCACCTCTTCATTTACAAACAGACAACACATATATTTTATGGAATGTACATTTATACTTGAATTTCTCAGTCCAGAATCTTCGATGAGAATATTTGATACCCGACCGATGCCTCGAAGATTGAGGTGATATTCGTAATGAACTCCATTCGAATCCATGTTTTGATGTAAATAATATTTCTTCGTCTTCTTCACTCGTCTCCAAATCAGAATATACTTCATCCTGTACCTCGACAAAATCTTCTGATTCTGATATATTGCCTGTCGCCTTAAATTCCAAATCGCTATCATCGCCATCGATATTTCCCGCCATCTCAATTATTATATTTTTGAAAATGAAATAATAAATAAAATGTACATTTATTATAAAAAGAGTAATGGTACAATATAACATACCAGATAAAAAATGATAATAGAAAAAACATACCAGATAAAAATAAAAAATAACAATCAGGATTATAAAACTGGTGACGACCCCTGGAACGGGGCTATACGAACTGTCAAAAAAGAATGAGTCATACGCAGGTGTTTGACATTTCGTCAATTCGCGATTTAAAATCATTAATTTCTGTTGAATTAACTATGAATGTTTTGTTTCCTAATGACATCATTCAAATCATAGAGGTTTCGATGAGGAATACATAAAGTATGAAGACCCTGCAAGCAGTATATTTCGAGAAATTAAATAAAATATAAGTCATGGTCACTCGCTATCCATCACCGTACGGCAAGTGTTAATCTCAAGATAGTCAATTTGTTAGGTGCAAAAAAGTAATGAATATGATATGACATTTAATCGGAAACACATTTACGAGCAAAAGCTTCGAATAAAGTAGATGAGAATTCTACGATATCTTCTAAAGTAAAGCAATATATGAATGGTTGAATTTAAATAGGCACTAAGTCCCAAAAAAAAAAACAAAAAAAAACTAAGTATGCAGTTTCGTTCTATATGTCATATATAATGATATAATGAAACTGCATACTTAGTTTTTTTTTGGTACTTAGTGCCTATTTTAATTCAACCATTCATATATTACTTGGGGGAATGATCATATAAGTGCAACATATGAGTGAAAAATGAAATACTAGTGCTGTTGAGGACTTTCCCCACCCGGGAAACATGTTTTCGAAAGATGGTAAGATAAAAATATTGAAAGGCGTGTTGCAGCAGGTAACAAGGTCAACGGTGCACTCAAAACTGTAGTTGATAATAAAATTATTGTAAAATCTTTGAAAATTATACTACATAGTATTCGTGTCTACCTTGATGAATGGAAGTGAAGCCTGGATATTAATAAAGAGTGATAGAAACGGAATAAATGCGCGCTTTGGGAAGAATATATCGTGTATCAATGTATGAGTAAGCAATGACAGGACTAAGGATAACTGTTTATTGGCGATAGTTTGGATATACTCGTATGTATCCAGAATGATCAGTTTTTGAAGGAAATGTTATTTTTGTTCTTATTATTGTTACTTTGATAAGTAAAGGACATATTTAAGTGTTATTTTTTATGTCAAGAAATAAATAATGAATTATATACTAATTATAATTTAATTTTGTTGGTAAGACGTTTGTCTTCAATCTGGGAGTTTCGGTATCGATTCTGATTGTACCCCCAAAAAAAAAGGTACCAAGTCGAGTTTAAAAGTTTGTCTGGTAACAATGTTTGCACACTCTAGACGTGTGTGAGTGTTGTCACCTGTACACGTGCGGTAATATTTCGATACTGGCGTACTCCGATGGTCCTTAACCCGAAGACTCGATTATTAGGCCTGAACACAATCTTGTCTTTAGGTTACGCTCTTCGACATGTCCGTATCATCAATTCTGATATGTTGAGGTACCATATGAATAAATAAATAAAAAATATATTCAAATGAAGTATGAGGTGCTTTAGAAACGGTGAAAATATAAACGTTAGTATAATATTTACATTATTGAAAATTTATTAATTAATTTTCTCTATGGGTAAAATGAAGATAATATTAATACACTATAAACAATTGCGAGGTCATAGAGTAAAATAAAAACCTTGCGGATAAAACACAGTGTCCCATAACGTGTTAAAATTAATTATAATACATAATGAATGAGATATCGATTTTATTTTTTATGGTATATCCAAGTTTATATAAAAGTTTATACTCGTTTGAAAACATTGTTTAACGGTTAGTTATCATGCTAAATAAGCGGGCGTTCAAGTTTCGATTCGTTGTATTTATATTTATTTATTTTTGTTTCCAGTACAGGCTTAGCCCAATTACATGGGAATGTTTAGTTAAAAGGCAATTTATTTATTTTCAATCTAGCAGGCTTATTGCCAGGTGGCAATCTCTTCCAACCAACCAGACAAAGTAACTAAAGCAAGTCACATGATCACGCAAAATATACTCAAAAAATTATTCATATTTATGAAATTTATGGACATAAGCATGCTAAGGACGGAGCGAGTCTAACATTGATTTGTAACTGGTTCCAGAGTCTTACTGCATGGGCAGTAAAGTACGACGTAAAAAAGAAGAGCTGTGAACTGGGAAAGCCAATAAACAATATCTGTCTGAGCGCAGCGCAAGTCTATGATCGGAGACGCTGAAAATCTTCGGCGAGATAATACGGGGCGGCGGGACAGATAAGGATATTATACAATAGATATATTATGTGAATTTGGTGTCTATTTCTCCCGTTCAACCAGTTCAGTGCCTTCTGGTATAAAAATGAGCACCAAAAGTAAAACAAAATGGTAAAGGTTATACGTCATTCGAAAGAAAATTTTCTGCTCTACAAGACATTGTGTTTGCTTTTACGTTACATATATTATTTTATTTGATTACAAGCCTTCAAAATGGAATGTCAAGTAGAAGAAAGTGAGCATTTTCGACACCTCCTTCTGTTCGCGTTCAATCGAGGGAATAAAGCTGCCAAAGTGGGGTTCGTGGGCATGTGCTCACGTATATGTTTATGGATTTCGTGGGGATGGATAGTCATTTGGATGATTTATGCGACCACGTAACTTGCTTCATTTACTTTTGTCTGGTTGGTTGGAAGAGATTGCCGCCTGGCAATAAGCCCGCCAGATTGTATTTGCAATAAAAGTGTTAAATAAATAAATAAACGTTGTGATATGAAATATGTCAATATCCTTAGCAGTCCTGTTCAGCAGAGTTAAGATCTTCCAACAGGCATAGCGGCTAGGAGACTCGGCATGTTGCCTTAACCTATCTCGCATGAAACACGGAGGTCATGTATGTATGAAAACTTAATATTTTTTAGCAGGTTTAAAAACTATTATCTGTGAAAAAAAATATTTTTCAAGAGCCGCTATCTAATCTTTCCAACTATAGCAAATAAATGCGAACGATAAAAAGAGGGATATCAAAAGATTTGGCTTTTATTTGTATGCTAGGTGAAAATTTTACTTAGGCAATCGAGGAAATTAAATTCAGTTTATTCTGCGGTCGATAGGCAATCCATCGTGATCGAGTATGATTGTCAGCCTGTGCATGTATTGGTTTATGGTATGTAAGCTGTTGCACTGATAGATACAAGCTTGATAGTTAATATTCGTTTTAATAATTCATACTTATAATAATTAAACTGTTTTTAAACAACTTTAAGTAGCCGAAATGACTTCAACAGAGCTTCCCTTATCTTGAAGCTACCCTAAGAAGGCTTTTTGAAGGTTCTTAGCCTTTAGGCACTTAAGAGGTAATCTAATCCATGCGACAATAGCCATCAAGATCGACCAAGGTATTCCAAGATCCGACTTATAAAGGTGATTTACACTCTTAGACCTAATCGTATTCAGTGCGTCATGCCTCAAATATTGTACATTCATAACGCTTATTCGCAACATGCAGTGTTGCGCCAGACACCTTTAAGGCTTTGGATACAATGAAGACAGCTTAAATTTCACTTTAAGGAAACGCAAAACAGTAGAACATTTTTAATAGTAGAATTATTCCACCAAATTTGCAAGCAACAAAAAATATACGAGCTGATTAGGTACAGTGGCATATAATTCTAGGTCGTAAATTACAACGACGACTTCTGTGGTCCAGTTGGTAAGACGCCTGTTTTTCAACCCGCGGGTTTGATTCTCGTTGCAACTAAATTAATTTAAAAAATAAAAATTCACTTAAAACCTCGTTAACATATTTCTGGTTGGTTGGACGAGATTGACACATGGCAATAACATTACCAGGTTGTACTGTTTACAACGAAATTGTAATATAATACAAAACTAGCAATGTATTTTAAACGTTTTTATGAATTAAATATTTGTTTAAAATAATGGTCATTCAAATAAATCAATGTTTTGGGATGGTCAGAAAATTAGAAAAAAAATATTTTGAATTACAAACGATAAATCTATCAAACTTGTTAAAAAATATTGATATTAGATTATTAAAAAAACTACTTAATTAGACCACAATATTTTCATTTGATATGAAATTATTGAAACGACATATAATACGAGTATATTCGAAAAAAATATCGATGAATAAATCATCGGTTTTCTGGTACAAATGACAAACTAACATTTTGTAATACATAAAATACTGTAAATGTGATTGAAGTTTTATCAAAATTACTTACTCTTCTTCTTCCATTATAGTTAACTTTGAATCCTCTTCTACAACGAAACAAGACACTCAAAAACACTTTAAATTGTATCAAAAGAATTCAGCAAAACGTAGAAACATGTGTACGAGTATGTCACTCAAATCATCACTTTAGAATGATGACTAATATTCAATTGCAACTGAGCAATTATGATCTAAGCAGAATGAGACACCTCGCTCTTACTGCGTCTAAGAAGAACTGAGTTCTACCGCATTAAACGGTTGAACCAGTCAAGACGTTGACTCATACAAGGACGAATGATTTTACAATGTGAAAGCATAAAAGATCCAAGCCACAATCTATCGAATTTCTCATAAAATATTTAAACTTATAAGATCCATTTAAACATACGAGTATATCTAATATATGGTCATAAACTAGATCATCATCACGCCATGTCTCTATTGTTGTAGGCAGAAGGAACAGATTTCCATTTCGTTATATCTTGGTACATATTTTTCGCTTCTGCCACGTATGTACACCCAACTACCCTGTAGTGCATACTTTCCTATTATAAAAGCTTTCAATCTTACTTCTTACATAAATTAATTAATTTGACAGTGCCAAGTTTTCCTAGATCTTCTCAAACTTCTTGTACCTCCTATACTACTTATCTATATAGATTATTTTTGTAAATCTTTAGTCATTCATTCCTTTGAAAGGACTATTGAAATGTCGAACCATCTATGTGTATATCGATTGACTTACGACCTCCGTGGCCTAGTTGGTAAGACACCCGTTTCCCAACCCGGAGGTTGCGGGTTCAAATCCCGCTGGAACCCAGATTTTTTTAAAAAGGGTTTCAGTCTGGTTTTCACTTAAGGCCTCTTTAACATATTTCTGGTTGGCTGGAAGATATTGTCACATGACAATAAACCCGCCAGGTTGTACTGTATACAACAAAAGTATAATACATCACAATGATACAATATGTATGTCAAGTCATTTCAATAATCCTTTTTAGCACTATATCTTCTTTCAATCCGCATTCTTTCCTAATGCCTTTTTTCCTAATGTTTTATTCTGCTATACATGTTTCCGCACATTCTTCGCAATGCTCTCATTTCTACCGCATTTATTTGACTTGAATAACTTTTTCGCAACATTTAAGTTTCGCTTGCATAACTTACTGCCGGGACCAAGAATCCACCATGATCAGTCAGATTTACTAGACTAAATGGCACCTTTATCTAGACCAGACATGGCCATCCTGCGGCTTGCAAACTGTTCTCTTTTATAAACAATGAAAAAGTAGTTGTTTAATAACAGGGACATGCTAAAACTCTTAAATATGACACAATGATAGTAACATACATTAGTATTATATACCGACATAAATTAAATATGACACAATTATAGTAACATACATTAGTATTATATACCGACATAAATTAAATATGACACAATTATAGTAACATACATTAGTATTATATACCGACATAAATTAAATATGACACAATTATAGTAACATACATTAGTATTATATACCGACATAAATTAAAACGAAAATACAACAAAGAAAATACAACAGATTCGTTTTAACGTTTAGTAGTTATCCCAAAATAATACCTATATTTATTTATTTAAGCATTTATGTAATATGACACTCGTATAATGTGATTTGTATTTATATTCAATAAAAAAATCAATGTAAGAATTTTTCTACCTTCTTGAATCAGACATGTCCCTTGTTTTCAGGCCTTCAAATTTTATTATGCCTGTTTATGAAAAAAAAACACGTGGAACCTGCATGCCTTTACTTTTTGAATTAAATAATTTCACTTAAGATTTTAATATAGATGGGAAATTTCTGTGATATGCAATGAGGAAGTCAATTGCAGATAGAACGAGAAATCCGATGTATATCGATCCCCTTTATATGAAAATAGAGAGAACTTGGCTACATTTGCTCGTTCAAATTTGAGAAATAAGAAATCCTTATAGAATTAACATACAAGACCAGTTCAGAAAAAAAACCGACATAGCAGTTTTATGATGAGAGGTTGGAACTGAATTAGGTGAAGGCGGAAGAGTTGGCTAGATATCGAGATAAGGGAAAGACTGGAAAATAATGGGAAGACAACGATGATGCTAATCAATTTTACGATAAGGTTACACCTTGATTTTTCATTTATATCTAAAATTATGTTTACTTATAATTGTTCCTTGAAACATTTAAATATCATAAATGAAGTATTTCCAAATGTATATATCTTAAAATTGAGTATTCTCAAATTCAGATTTAATAAAATTGAATATTCCCTAATTTAGTTTTTTTTAATTGAGTGTTCCCTAATTCAGTTTTTTTATAGTGTTCCCAAAATCAGATATATTTTTATATGGAGTATTCTCAAATTAAGATTTTGTTTTAAATGAAATACTCCCATTTTTTTAACATAAAATGTATTCATCAATCATACTTTTTACAACTTGAATATGAGTTGAGTATTGAGAGTTGATATTTTCTAGTAAAAATCGAGTAACTTGTGGTTTTAGAGTTGGGTATTTTATGCATATAAATGTTCGTGTAAAAACCAATTGTGCGCCGAGTGAAATGTTTGTTTTTAAGTAATAATTTATTATTATGACGGTGTTAGGGCTGTTATCAGCGATCAGTTTATTGAAATGAGTTTACATGTATTGGTTGTCAGTGATGGAAAAGTATTGATTTTTCCTTTCAAGGATGTAAGTAATTTTACTGTCACTGTAATTTGTTTCATAGAATTAATCCTACGAAATCGAAAATACTGTAATTTCCTTTTTTTTTTCGTTTGATACAAATAATTTGATTTTTAATGGAGATATTTTGATTAATGTAATTATTTTAGCCCTTTGACTAAATACATTGATTGGAATTTTATTTAATCACGAATAATTAAGAAATCAATTCGTTTATGTATTGACTAAATAAACTATACGTTTACATATCGCAGCAATAATTACAGAACAAAATATATCATATCAGTATCTTCTAAAAAAATAGATACTTCTACCATTTGAAATATTGTGCCTTAAATTATCGATACATAGTAAAACACGGAAAAATATATAAGTAATGCAATTAACAATACAAGATAAAATAAAATCTCTCAAGGGTAACGACAATGAATAGGGTAAATAAAAGAAATTTACTTAATATACAATACAATAAAAAGTCTCCCAGTCCCCAAGATTCAAAAAATGCAAGAGAAATACTATCTTTAGCTCAACAACATATATCATACATACTATGTTATACATAAAAAAATCGACCAAACCACATACGGAATAATCAAATTGTTGTAGTCTCACGATTCATGAATTATAATGTGCAAATATCGTAAGCAAATTGCTATTGACACATTTGAATTGTAAAAGTTTCCGTGTGATTTAGTAGAAGTATGAAAACCCAGTATATTTGAGCCAGTGTATCGGGGCTAGCAACGATATTGTGAATAACCTTATGCAGAAACGACATATCGAATAAAGTCCTTCTTTCATTTATTCTTAAATAAAAGTTAATTCGTTATAAAATAAAGTGATTTTATATTTCTAAGTCATATCTTCATGGTCACGTGTCGTGATTAATGGCATCACTAATGATGATGGTGATTATATAGTTCGTTGTAAATAATATAATAGTACTACACTTTCGTTGTGTCGAGTACAACTTGGCGGGTGTATTGCCATGTGACAACCTCTTCTAAGCAGCTAGAAATATGTTAAAGAGGTCTTTAGTTATTTTTTTTAATTTGGGTACCAAAGGTAATCAAATCCGTAACCCCTGAGTGGGAAGACAGGCAACTTACCAATTGGGTGACGGAGGCCCTCAAAATAAGAAACGGTTGTTAGTATTGCGAAGTAACATTTTTTTTACTTAATATAATCATAAAATTATAGAATATTGTAACTATACATGACGAGAAAGCTGTGTACTTGGATATAAAAGTATGAACATCTGTTATCTTTGCCTACCGCGGGCAGGAACATCGCGTGATTTGTATGTATGTATGAAGATTTTTTACACACAAATCTGTAACTGTAAATTAATAAAAATAGAGGAAAATAAATGCAATTTTTAAAAGCATCGAATTATTTTTTTCAACAAATATTAAATCGCGTAAATTATTCACAGTTCTTCTCGGCGATGTCAATTAAGTTGTAAATTATTATTCATAGAAATTGCTTGATTTAGATCAATTCGTATTCTTGTAAAAACAGCTTGGGTCACATTCAAACGGATTTCTCGAAGACATCGGCGCATGCAGCGAATATCTAATTTCCGTATTTTAGCAAGCATCGCCGCGTCTGTTGCACAGTTCACACTTGGCCAGCCAAGGGAGACAGATGGCCGCAGCTACCCGGATGAATAAAAAGAGTTTAGATTTTATTTTATAGATTGAAATGGAGGCTATTGTTCAAAATAGTGGGATGAAATGATGTAAAATAATTAGGCTGCCGTTCCTTGTGCGAATTTCACGATCAAACAATTTTAAAAATTAATGTAGACAGACAACCTAACAATCTGACTTGAAACATCGTTGTCAGCTTTTTGTATGAAAGCCCTGCTATTCATTAATTTTAAATCAGTACTAATATATACATACGTACCATCATGTCGTTTCCCTGTTGGGATAGGTAGAGCGGAAAAATCGTGAAACTTTTTTATATCGGCACATGTACACATATTTCGTATCTTCCACATTCATACCACACTTTCTCATATAACTTCAACGATTTCCTTCTTTCAAAATATTAACTTGATCCTACCATACTTTGCATGGTCTTCATCTATCATACCTTCCATTCATATTTGCATTGCATATTTGTTAAAATTTGTTTTCATTAATTTGTTCCACCTGACCAAATCATCTCAGAGTGCTTTTCTTCATGTTGCTGTGCTTAGAAAATAAAACACGCAAATTTTAAATATGAAACGTATTACTGTGGCTATTTTCGAATTGACTTATCCAAATACTCACTGGAAATCGTTGTTGACTAATAAGATAAAAAAATAATGAAAATTGCAATATTCACAATTTGAAGGAGTATCATCAATCTGCTTTTAAAATTATTAATATGTTTTTTTAATGATTTATTTTAGCACTTATTAGAATTAGCACTCATGAGAATAATACAACTAGCGGATTAATTGCTTTAAAGCAATTTCTTCCAATCGACCAGCTTTCGTTTCAAAATTATTAATGGTGTCCATAACTGTGTCTTGAGCTTAGTAAATTAATATATTAAAGTAAAGTAACAAAACATAAATTTCAAGACAAATAGGGATAAGGAAGAAAATTGTATAGGAGTTAGCGACGAGGGAGATTTTAGATAAACATTGATTTTTATTTTAAAATATACGCAGAGCTGATTGAGTTAGGAACATCGTTACAAAGTCAAACCGAGTGAACGGCAAAGATTATTAAACATTGGTCATTTTTGGCTTTAAAGAGTACCGAGTCAAATGACCCCTGACTTCTTCACGTCTTGGAATTTGGCGTTTTGACGTATTTGTTTTTTTTCTCGGCTTGTTCTGTCTTGACTTGTCCTGTTGCCGATAGAGGAATGCAACTCGACGCTTGGAGGTTCGGAGTCGTGGAAAAGGGGATGAATCGAGCAGGGTGGATATCGAGCACTAGACGCATGCTATGCCAGATAATGCTTAATACGTTGAGATACAAAAGATCTTGCCGTCACCAGATCAGGGGGACGGTTTACACTTAGAGAATATATTGAATTTTTCACGCCGTTAGTCTATGATATATTTAAAATGAGCATAAGGATATATTTTCAGGAAATAGCCTTCTGTATATTATATCTATATACATACTATCACGCTATTTTCATGTCGGGGTAGGCAGAGAGGACAGAGTTCTAGATTTTCATATCTTGATATACATCCTTCACCTCTTTTACATCTCATAAAACTCCTACTTTTTGGAAATATTACAATATATTCTCCATATGCAGATTAATTGATATTTAAAAACAACCGAATGATGCAAATTTTTATTTTAACATCTGTTCAACACAATGATTTGTATCTATATACTTTATATTTTGCATATTGCCATGTTACTTTTATGGTACGGTTATCTTGTTAAAAACTCAGCCAACTGTTAAAAAAGTAAATCACTTGAAAACACGAAGTTAAAGGTCGACGTTAAAGATGCGTTTATATTATTTATAACCAAAGCATGCTCTTTTCACCAGGATGTTCATTCAAAATTATGTACATAAATGCTTGAATTTGGCGTAATATTCGTAATTTACAAAATTATATGGGTCACGTATGTTAGGTTTTGTAACGCCAAATAAACGCAACTTAATGAGATTTTTTTTGGTGTTGTCATTATGATGAAAAAAAAGGCTTGAGATTTTATGGAAACAATAAACATTTCAGTACAGGAAACACTCAAGGACTCTGAAACAAAATGTTGTTCTTTAATTCAAAGCGGTACTCATTTGTTAAGGATATGACATATTATGTGCTAATTTGATCTGAAAGGGGAAAATCCTTTGTTTTTCCGTTTTTTGCGTCTGATCTTACTGGTTTACAGTGTTAAAGCATCAACTCAATTCATTTTTTTCAGTTTAAAACATTTGATTGTAAAACCGACCTGTTTTGATAAACGAGAAAATATAAAATTTACGAGTACGTCTCCCAACCATAAGGGCAGAGGGTTTGATTCCCGTTGGTACCCGTTTTTTTAAGTCTAATTTCTACCTAAACCCTTTTTGGTTCAAAGACATTTTTATATACAATATATTAGTAACACTGGCCCCAGATACGATGTCCGAGGGCCCCCAAAATCGGCCGGAAAAAAGGAAAATAGCATAAAATAATTGAAATTATGTTTCAATAATGATATTGCACTCTGTGTATTTGTGTCAATATCTGTGACATCATGTAAATGAAAGTTCAATAAATAAAAATAATCAAAACTTATTTGAAATCTAGTCTTGGATAAGAGCGATCTAGTCTTGGATAGATATAGCTATTTTATATACTGAACTTTTGATTTCGAATAAAATAAATTTCGATAAATTTATTGACGACTTTGTCGTCCAGAAAGCTCGAAAAATAAAGCTATAAACATTTGCCTGTTTGATTGGTACCTATCCGTTGATTTATAAGATGGGGCAAAATTATCGTATGTCCTAAATATTCATTTTATCGAAGACTGAGAGGGGGTGCGATTTTTTTTAAAACAAATAAGGTCCTTTTAAAAAATGTTGGATATTTTTTATGTAGATGTTGAGTTCAGAAGGGTTCTTTTCAGGCTTTCCTAAATCTTAGGTTTTGAAGGAGAGACCCATTTTATCTTAAGTTTTTTTTTGTAATTCGCCGTATAATTTTGTATTCTCATTGTCCTAAAAAGAGTTTTGCATTTTTCCAAATTCAGTCTTGTATTGTTGATGGAATTTATTAATTGTATTTAATTATTTTTTAACTTTCCGCGTTTTAATATACTCGTACATTGGTATTTTCATGAATCATATTTTGAAAGATATAAGAGTATGCATCTTTTATTTATTTATTTATTATTACACATGACAAGAAATATACACAATTTGCGAAAAAACAACAGGTAATTTGATTTGGACATACAATTTTAATGGATCTGGGTTTGTTGCCTTTCATTTGTCGTATCCCCAGTAAACTAGGATTTTGCCTGTATCTCACTGAGGATATTTAGCATGAAAAAATAAATCGATACTTCTTTCCGATTTTTGATTACACAAAAACAAAACCCCGTTGCACGCTCTCATCAACCTGACAAACAGTGACACTCAACTACAACTGGAAACATCTTGCGAAACTCAACTCCTCACACATCATCACTCCAAAAAGACCAAAAATATATATCTTGAATTGTTAGTTTTTGTTTTGAAAGATATTAATTCGTTGACTGTTACTGTGATATGTAAACGACACTTAAGTGTCGTTTATATTATCGATAAATAACATAAGGGATTAAAAATTGTATCCGTTCCCGAACGTATTGAGAAAAAAATGTCACCATATTGTGGGAGCGCGTTTTCGAATTGATGCCCAAGGCACTAAAATGCATGTGGTAGGACTTTAGATTGACTTTCAAGCTCTCCCTTAACACAGGCTAAATGTCATAAGTAGGCGTTAGTGTACAAAATGAAGACTTATCAGCATAAAAGTAATTTGATAGAAACAAGCCCCGTGTTCTTTTTAACGATCGATCTAAGTAATTTTTGGAGGTCAATTCTTAATCGATTATCCGCATTATACCACTTTTACACTGCCAAGCCCCACCTACCTCCGGTGCCGTTGTTGTTAATCATCTGCAAGGTGCGGTCCCATTAATTCAGCATCACGCTATGGGAGAGTGTGGTGAGCGTTTCTATAATCCCAATGGTATACAATACGGTCGTATAACTCCAACAGAGAACGATTCCCCTCCTATTCTTATAATTAATAGTCAATTACTTAAAGCCACGTTTTGAAACCTTTGTTAAATACATGATCAAGATCGTTAAGGGTAATTTTAAGCATCCAGTTCAATTCGATCCCACCTCCACTCACACTGTTATGAGGGGAAAAATAAGCCCCCATCAAGCGCGATCTACACTACAAGACCAAAATCTTCTATTTTTATGAGCATATGCTCCTTTGGTGGCGAAACACCCGAGTGTGAAAATAATAGTAGAGACGACGGACTTAAGGTCCGGCATCACGGGAGAAGAAAAATGACTCACAACACTGTAAATATATTTATGGAGTAGCTTAAGACCTAGTCAAATAGATAAGCAACTTGCCAGTATTTTACAAACAGACTTAACAAATCTACACACACCGTTTTCCTGTCGAGGAAGGTCGAGAAAATTTATTATTGCGATACACATCTTTATTTTTATTTATTTACTCAAAACTTTTATTGCAGATACAATCTGGCGTGCTTATTGCCAGGCAGCAATCTCTTCCAACCAACCAAACAAAAGTAAATGAAGCAAGTTACATGGTCGCAAAAAAACATTCAAATGACTATCCATCCCCACGAAATCCATGAACACATACGTGAGCACATGCCCACAAACCCCACAAAGACTTATAATCACCCGAACATTCCTTTTCATATAAAGTGAGATATCATTAATCAAAAGAAAAGGAAGGGATGGTGGAGAGGAAAGGAAAAAATCAGGAATAAAACACTGACGTTTCTTTCAAGTATGTTGTGATAGGAAAGTTTCGTGTACTGCCCTTTCTGTCTATTCCAATGCGGAAATGGCACGATCTGTGTGTATATAAAAAAACAAAAATCACAAACTCATACATCACGCTGTTTCACTGTTGGGGTAGGCAGAAAAGACAAATCACCAGATTTCCCGCCTTTTCGGCTCTTTCATATCCATACACCTTCTCATATAGATCCTACGGTTTGTCTGAATTTTTACATGTTCATTTCAAAATATCATTCACTTGATTCAACCATACTTTGCTTGGTCTTCTTCAATCACTATTATTTGCACTGATATTTGATTAGATTAGTATTTCTTCATTCGTTCGTTTTACTTGTCCACCCAATCTCAGAATGCTTTTTTTAATGCTACTCTATACATCAGATTTAAGTTCATATTCGTTCCGTATTCGGTCGTACCTTCTCACCCCATATATTCGGTCGTACATTGTCACCCCATATATTTATCAGTGCACTCATTTCGACAGCATTTGAATGGTTGAATTAAAATAGGCACTAAGTACCAAAAAAAAAACAAAAAAAACTAAGTATGCAGTTTCAATATATATGACATATAGAACGAAAAGGCATACTTAGTTTTTTTGTTTTGTTTTTGGTACTTAGTGCCTATTTTAATTCAACCATTCATTTATTCACCTTCCTTTAGTCTTTTTCCACGTCGACATTTCAATCCCATACATAAAAGTCGGTACTAAAATACTATTGTGGACTATTATCTTCGCAGTTTTCGATACTATTCGATTCAAGTATATATGTTTAAGTGGTCCATTGACTTTTTTGTACCAATTTGATATTTTTTACATCTCGCTAATTATAGATCGCTACGCCTTTCTATCCATCTCATCATTCCGAAGTCGAGCGAAACGTAAAAAAATTATGTGTAGAGAGAAATTTGGTGCGTTGGGATACAAATTATTCTCTCATTAATAGATCGAAAGGACAGATCAATAATAGATCGAAAGGACAGACAATTTTCTGAAATAAGTTTTATTTTTTCACACACTTACACCTAATAGAGGACAGTTAGGATTGTTCAACACTTTTTAGAGGGCTGAAAGAAGGTGGAGAGTTTTTAACTGCCATATTTTAAACCTTTACGTATATTATAAAAAAAAACAAATTCAGATCTAAACCCAACCTGAATCCGTCAGGAATCGAACCAGGGGTGCCCGTTTACTTAGCGTGAATGCTTACCGTTAGACCACAGCAGTCGACGTCTGAATTTATATTTTAACCGCAGCTTATATTTTACTTATCATAAATTCTTATGGCACTATTAAATAACGCTAAAATAGTGTAAGTAAAACAGCGCTAAAACAGTGTAGTAATAAACAACGCTAATGTAAAAAAGCTCTGTCTAACGAAAAGCTGCAGCAGATTAAACCTGTTGATTGTCTTGCAACTTCGATCTTCATGCTATCGGAGTTTTGAGTTTGGTTTATCAGAACCGCGTGCTTGCTGAAGTACAACAGTGTGCACACAATAAAACAAATACACGCACATGCGTCTTCCATTCACAAAATGGCTGACAACCATACTCGATCATGAGGGATAGTCTATTATAAAAAAATGCAATACAGGAGCGGGACCAGGGAAGAGGCACCGTGGCTGAAAGGGCGGCACTTTTTGAAACGACGAGACGTGACTGTGAAAAGGAAAAAAACATAAAGCGAAAAGCGTGCCCAGTACGTCGCATTCCGAAAACATTTCATAAGACAATAAAAAAGGTAGAAAATAATAATAAATGTTATATAATACATAACAGGAAATACGTTCGACTAATTTCAATAAAAATACCATATAGCAGCGGGCACAATGAATGCGCATTTTACTATGGTTTTATTATGATCGAGAGGCTGCACGTGGGAGTGTTTATGAAGAAGAGCCGCAGACATAAATAATTTGGTGATGATATATTAGCACCTGACACGGGTGTTAATTCCTCGAGTCCCATTCCTATGGTCGTGGGAGCCACGCGATACCCCGCTGCAGTGGGCGACGTGGTGCGATAAGATTCGACTTATTCCATTCACACCATTGTCAACAGTGACAATTGTATTCGAATTATACAATATTTATGGAACATGATTACTACTCACCTAGAATTGATGACTAAGCCAAATGGTTAAAAGATTATTTGAACTCCATACATAAACTTCCTCATATGGTTTCAAGATTTATAGCGGCGCTCTCAGATGGCTCAACTGATCTAACACTTAAGATGTGGTCCTTTGCACATCCTGAATCTCTCTAGTGAATACATGAATGTGACAATTGTTATATTGTATTGAACGAATATCCATAATTCGTGACGAGTATAATAGAAGGCACAACCAAGATCAAGATACTTGATGTTGGTGCCATCAGAGATGACTATGTAAGCTTATTTGTGATAAGCATACTTTATTGCATATGGGGTCAGGAGCTTCAATCCTTGCAGGTTGTCTGCGTCTTCTTTCTCCATTGGATCCTTGATAACTGGGAACAGTTCTACGCCATTTGGCTCTACCTGCTGATTTGCTCCCAGTTGTGCTGAGCATTAATGTTTTTAAGTGTCTCATGCAGTACGTCCCTATATCTCTTGCGCTGTCCACCATGCTTTCTTATGTCTTCCGTCAGCTTACCAAATTGGTAGTCTGAATTTTGGCATGCGAGCTATGTCTAGAATTAAGTATGGGACATCAGAATATCCATGCTACAGAAGTTTGCTCTTTCCAAAACTCCATCATTTGATACTCGATGGTACCATCGAATCTTTATTATTTGCCTTAGATGCCTTCTGCTGACATTTTTCGAGTGCCCTTGTGTATTGAAATTACACTTACACTATATTATATATAAC
Organism: Odontocerum albicorne; assembly: GCA_949825065.1. NCBI lineage: Eukaryota > Metazoa > Arthropoda > Insecta > Trichoptera > Odontoceridae > Odontocerum > Odontocerum albicorne. The sequence continues at coordinate 23,166,520 of OX463852.1, read as the reverse complement.
AGACGTGGGCAAATGCGGCTCCGAGAGCCACATGCGGCTCTTCGTTGGGTTAAGTGCGGCTCCCAATGTCTCTTATAAAAATATAGATACTTTCTTTCCCCATTATACTTGTATTTTCGCGATTTTCCTTTCGAAATGTTGTAAATCACAAGATGTGCATGTATGAATGCAACTGTCAAAGACGCAAGTATTGGTGTATATGTGAGTGCTGTGATTTCAATGTGTAGGGTGCGCGCGCATCTCCTGCATCTTTATGTGCGCAAACCACGCAAACCGTATTCTGCGCTTTTTTTACATTTTCATATGTGTATTTTTTATACTTTATATAGCAATTAAGATTTGTGAAGAATATGTAATAAATTAGAATTTGTGTATTTAATACTACGTGAAAAAGTGACTATGGTGTGGCTCTTTATATGTATGAAAATCAAGGTTTAGTACCCCATGGAAATTTCTTCCAGCTAACCAAAAAGATGCAAACGAGGCCTGAAGTAAAAATCAGACTAAAATCCTTTTAAAAAAAATGGGAATCGAACCTGCAACCCTCGTATTGGAAGCCAGGTAGTTTTACCAAATAGTTGTGATTCCATGGTATGTCATTGACCATAATTTGTATGACGGTGACTGTGTAAGGCCCAAAATGTGCATAAAGTAGGCGCAGCGATGGTGGTATGTCCAGACTCAGTTTAATCCCACTCACATTTTCCTCGTCAGACTACATCTAGTTTGCTCAACAGTTAGGTTCACACCAATGATTTCAGTCTATTGCCCTTATTCATTCTGTTTCTCTTCAGGGATCTAATTATTGTGGAGAAGGTTTGCTTCCCGGGCTCTTTAAATACACTGATTTATTTTTTCAAAAAAGTCCACTTTTAGAATAACCATGTTCTCACCAATGCATGCCAATATATTTTGTTCTCTTTGACTTATATAAGAAATGAGACATTTACGTAATATATTCAAAAGTTTCTGACCCAAGGATATAAAAAAGGTGATAGAATGATATAAAAATATAGTTCAGTACACCTTTTAGAAAGATGAATAAATTTTTCAATACCACTGAAGAAATATTATGAAATTTCTGGAGCAAGTGCTTCTGTTGGTCTATCTTGAGGATGGTCATCTTCAATAGATTATCTGCCCAAGTGAAACTGTTTAGTCTAATATTTTACTGTGAAACGTGACGGGAAAGATTTTCTATACACAACATTTATTTAAATATCGTTTAATCTACTGGACCTTTTCCTTTCTTTTGAAAGCAATTTAATAACTGCGCTATTCAATTTTTAACATTTTAGAATATTACGAAACAATCCATCTTCTATTGGCAACATACAATTTGAAATTACTGATGGTAGAAGTATCAATTTGTAACTATAACACCACCTGACTATGGGGGTGGTATATATCCATACACACTCTAATTTGTTCAGATCAGAAACTTTTAAAGCTCACTATATATAAAGAGCACATGTATGGATTTAGACGAGGCGAGAGTTACGTGCATTTATAGAAAGCCAAGATTTGTACTCTCTGCCTAATTCGAAAGAGATATGCCATGATATTATATATGTAATCTTTTATCAAACGCTGGTCCACTTGATCTAGCTACGTTTTCTTTGGTCTACGTCTTCCAGATACAATTCTGGCTTATATATTTATTTTGTCAATAATTCTCTCCACATATTCAAACCACATCAATAATCAACATTTTTCCATAAATGTAGTCCTTTAACAGGCAAGTATGTATGTATAAGTAGAAATCAATATTTTGTACTTAGCACTGTGACCTTAGAATTCATGTGGGTTGGCAAAGTGTGGTGAGTCAGTTATAAATTATGATATAACACCATAATGTCTAAATACAAAGAAGTACAAAGTATTATTTTACTTTGATGGGCTACAGGTGATGTCATATGTGTAAATATATAATAATAAAACATGGAAGATGTTCAAAGCCAATTTTATCAATAAATAAAATATATTTTCACATTTAAATATGATTGTACACAGTGGTATGGTAGTACAAATCTTAATATATGGATGCGAAAATTGAGCATTGAAAGAAGAGCAAAATAAACAATTGGATATCTGTTAGTGGATGAATACGTAGAACAAAGAAGGGAATATGTCCAGATATATGGATGTAGACGAGGCAAAAGCTGCGTGCATGGATAGAAAAGAGTGGAGATCTGTACTCTATGCCAACCTTAAAAGGGACATGGCGTGATAGTATGTATGTACCCTTTTAGTTTAAAAAATTTGAATTATGAAAACATTGCAATGTTAACCATTATTTGGACAAATCTTTCCCTTTTCCACCTTTTATCAATCAAACTATAGGTTGTAACAATCCAGGTAGGGCATAATCTTTTATCAATCAAACTATAGGTTGTTACAATCCAGGTAGGGCATAATCTTTTATCAATCAAACTAAAGGTTGTTACAATCCAGGTAGGGCATAATCTTTTATCAATCAAACTATAGGTTGTTACAATCCAGGTAAGGCATAATCTTTTATCAATCAAACTATAAGTTGTTACAATCCAGGTGGGGCATACTCTTTTATCAATCAAACTATAGGTTGTTACAATCCAGGTAGGGCATAATCCAAAAATTGTAATTTGCCATTATTGTTCAATACATTAGTTGCACATTCATATCCTTTGTGAAGACATTTTGGATGTGGATGGAGGAGCATGAAAATTGAAATTCACTAGTTGAAAATTGCTGCTCCTTCATCCACTTTCAGAATATCTCAGAAAATTTAAAAAACTGTCATGTTAAATTCTGGATTGCTCCATCACTGAATTTATATGAACAGGTCCCTCAAGCGGTAATCACTAGTCAGTCCAGCACATAACAATTTAATGCTTGCACCATGTGATGTTTGGATAAATTTCACATATTATTTCTAAATAATAAAACACTCAGCTGAAACATTCGTACTTTGTAATCACATCTTTACACATACATGAATCTCAAGTTACACAATTCAAACTGCTCATAATCTTAACAACCATATCCTTCCAACAATTCAAACTGCTCATAATCTTAACAACCATATCCTTCCAACAAACTGCTCATAATCTTAACAACCATATCCTTCCAACAAATCTTCATCGCACACTACATTTGCATCAATTATTCACTAATACGATTATATGGAAACTTACAAAATCTCCCTACTCCTAGATTTTCCCCTATTAGAACCACTTTGTTACAAATTTTTTTACATTTGAAGGCGCAACATTACAATAATCTCACTCTCTCTCAGGAATGCGTTGTGATTTTTTGTTGCAAGAAACTGCACGTTTCTCCTCTCAAATAATGATGTATGAACCATATTTAGTATGTTTCTTCTGATTCTATGACTGTGTTTTAATTTAAACTATAACTTTTAGCAACGAAAATACTAAAAAAAGATAAAATAAAATGTTGTTTATATGTTCATATTTAATTGTTTTTTATTGTATTAACCATTGATTTATCAAAGTTTCGAGTGAACCATATTAGATAAAATATATTAGTAAAATGTAAGTATTTGTTAGAAGTCTTTATGTTTCTAGTAAACTGAAGATTATCCTCAAGGAAATGAAAAGACTTAATTTACAAATAATGAGTATTAGAAAATAGGATGGCTAGGGTCTGATTCTTTCCAACATGAATTTGTACACTGATACTTCTATAAATGTGTAAAAATAAAAAAAGCAAATGTCATTATTTGCTGAAAACAGTTTTTCTTTAACTCAATATTTGGAATGATAATAAAAAAAAATATTTTGTGATGTCGGTAATTTCAGCTAAATATAAATAAATAATCCGTAAGCAAATACATGTTTGGTTACCCACAATATTCTTCCAAGTGACACTAACTTTGATGCAAATTTACTTGGCGAATCTTACATAGGTAGTATTTAGCTATTTGAACCCCACAAGAATACAATAATCATATGGTTGGTTGTACATGACAATTATTATTACACTTTACAAAATGAAATGATTAAATTATATAATAATTTGTCATGTTTAATAAATGAAAACTTACAATTTTTTGGTTAAGTTTATTTCAGCTTCCCAAGATGGTTATTTGATCGAATATGGCAGTTCCACTGCAATCATGGTTCTGTTATAATTTATTTAACTATGAAAACTTTATGTCTAGCAAAACGGTTGATAATGATCACATAGTAAAAAAAGTTAGTAACAGAACTCTGATTATGAGAGACTTGTGTTTTTTGGTCAAAAAATCGGAGTGTAAGGTTACAATAACTCAAACCACCAAATGTCAATTCAAACAAACGAAGTGTGCGAATGTTTTACAAACACTGATGTGCACGTGCAAAAATTAGTTTGGTATGCCTTCATTTCATCAAAACGAAAATATAAAAACATAAGATGAACAAAATCATAAACAAAACAAAAATAAATCAGTTATAAAAAAAGTTTCAAAATAAAAAAAAAACAAAGTAAAGAAAGAAAAAAAAAACTCACCCATGCTTTAATACTGATCCATTTTGTGAGGGTTTTGAATATAAATTCAACAGGGATTTTGTGAACGTTCTACAAGGAGATAATAAAATATAAAAAAAAATTAAATCACAAAGGTGCTGGAATTTAATATAAAATTACAAAAAAAAAACAAAAAGTGGTAAAAAAACATAAGTAATTAAACAAAAAAACACTGCTGGTCTAAATTATGAATCATAATAATTTTAAAAAGTTTCCTTCAATTAATAAGTCCATAAAACATGCAATTTAAATAACAACATTGACATTGATTTGAAAATTCACGAAAATTTTTGTAGTTTGGGTAGATGTATCTGTAATATTTCCCCGAGTTGATGTTTATTATAGAAATATCTTAAAGTAACTACGAGTATGCTGAATAACATAGTACTTTGTGCCCTGTTTTAAAAGATAGATAATTTATACGTAGGACATGAAAATACATGCTACTATGGTAACAAACTGGTAATTATCAATTTAAATTAAATTGTTGATTAAACAATTGTAAATAAAATATTAAATTAAGGTAATTTCATAATTTGGACCATAGTCTATTCAAGATAACTTATGTTCCACACAGAAATGTGAGCGGCATAGAGGCACCTAGCGAACGAAATGTATCAACACTTAGTTAGCATATTCACCAACAGATGGCAAACTCACTTTTATTTATTGAAACTGATAAAAAACTATGTATTTTATGTTTTGTGATCTATATAACAGAAGCCTAGAAATTGTAATTCTTTTTTTACTGTCATTCAATTAAAGCAACCACTTATTATAAAATATGTATGTTAAAGCAACCACTTATTATAAAATAATCATTCAATGAAGAAGTTATCATGTATTTGATGTATATGCCATGCTGTTATACACATTTTAGTTATTAATTTATTATTGGTTGATATAATATTAAAATAATTTAATTTAAAAATATACCAAAATGCCTTAAAACTCATGCATATTTCCATTATTTGGTACAATATGCAAAATGAAAACTAGCATAATTAATTGAAACTAATAAATATTCTATATCTTGGCTCAGAGACATCTTCTTCACTTTGTAGTGTCATGTTAATTAATTTTTATATAAAGTAAATTGAACACATTTTATTCTTTGTATTCCCCAATGTTTTATTTATTGAGTTCATTAGCGGTTTCAAAAACCTTATTTTTCTTTATCAGGTTCTGAGGAACTGAATTATATGTTTGTTAGAGATCACTGGCAAAGAAAGAGTGGATTCAGTGACTAGTAAATGGAAGTAATGTGTAGGTGGGGTAAAAAAATTGGTAGGACTATTACTTAAATTGAGTTACTCATCATCTGACAAAGAAGACCTTTGAAATGGGTAATGAACTCAATAAATAAAAAAGTGGTAAACACAAACAAATTTAGTGTTTTAAAAAAAATCATCAATGAACAGTTACAAATAAAATATCTCGTTTTGAGTCTGACTAGAATTGTTACTCTTAAAACTGAAATTAAACTTTTATATTTTTAGTATTCGCTGAAAAGTAAAATTGTTTTCGATCACAATTTTAATTGAGGCGTATACGAGTACAAAAACAATGTGAATAAAACTATTACCCGTTTTGTGCACATTAGCAAAGTATGAAAAATGCGTCAAAATGTAAAAATAATACTTTAATAAAATAATACCTGTTGTTGGCAATACCACTTTGAGGTGCGTTGAAGTCTCCAGTGGAGTTCCATCTCTTCGTAAGGTGTCCTGGTCCAGGTGAGATTACTCCTCCAAAACCACTTTGATTGCTCGATGATGAGTTATTTCTTGACCTACATCATTAACAATATTTGTATACAAAATTATTAAATTGATTTAATATATTTTTCTTATTTACAAGTGCTTAAATCAAACAAAATGTGAGTAAATACAATGGTCAATGAATTATATTTAAAGCATTATTTCAAACAGCATATGGAAAATAATGGGATGTGTGTGATAAAAGCTCCAAAAATGAAAATTTTAAAACATAAACATACATGTAGCATCAACATTTATGAAAATTTTGAAACATAGACATACATGTAGCATAAACTAGAAAGTTCAGGATTTTTTGCGTGAAATAATAACTAAACCATTTTTGCACACTGTTTCTACAACTGCAAGTTGAATACTTCTGAATACTTTTCCAAATTAATAATCCTTTTCGTATGAGAGCTGAAGAGCTTGAAAATAGAAACATCACATAAAACAAAATATTGCAATTTCTAAAAAATGTATTCATACCAGATGAATAATGAAAACCATTTATTTTTATCACTGTGAACTGAGTCTAAAACTTCTTGATGAAGCTTTTTTGATAAAAAAAGATTCATGACAAAGCAAAGTAAATATTGAATATAATTTATAATCCAATCAAATTGTTTTCTTTATTACAAATTAATGAAAATTTTTAAACAAAGATATTTTAGATTTTTTTATTTAATATTAATGTTTATGTAAATGTATTATACTTCTCAAATACATTTCAATGTGAGTCTGAATCTATTAACTACTTATTACATATTCATATGCCCAATTTTGATGCTACAATTCATTCAGACTTATTTAGTGCAAATTTAATAAAGAAAGGTATTACATTTAATTCACAAAAATGAATTACAACAAATCTTAGGTTTTAACAAATTTGCACTAAATACTCATATATATTGCAGAAGTGCTTGTGCTCTTGAATTCTAAATATTAAAGATAAATAAATTTTAAAATACACGTATAAAAAAAGAGGATACCTACATTACATAATTTATTCCATACGTTTTTTAGTTTGATATTTTGATTTTACTTAAGATATTTTCACTTTACTAAAATATATATTGACATTAATAATTATGATTTAATATAATCAATATGAACAGAATACTGGTTTACAAGAAATATTTTTTCTCTTAACATTTTCATTAGGGCTTATGTTATGTGGACTGTAGCGCTGTAGTCGGTAAGCTACATGCTACACAAGTATATTTCATTGCACCATGAACTCATCAATACTATCACCATGGTTCACCACTAATAGGAATGATTTGAGTTTGCATAAAAAAAATATGTATTGAATAACACATGCAGCCCAAATATTGCAATATGCTGTCACTCTATTACAATGTAATGTTTGCTGTCACTCTATTACAATGTAATTTCACAGAACTTTATATTTATCAATTTTGTTGGTTGATAAATATTTGCAAATTCTTCATTAATTATTGTCACTTAAGTCAAAATATGTCTTGTAAAATACCACAATAAGTACACGCATTCGTATCATATTCATTAATCAGTTCATTTTAACAGCACTTTTCAAATGTTTAATTTCGAGTATAACATAAAAATCACTTAACTGAAATAGTGGTTATAAATAATTTTGATCTCATCCAGTATCAAATTTTCTTTGCAGCCTTAATCAAAGTATGAAATGTTACTTTGCTAATAAAACTGACCATTTATAATTCTCATATAGAGTAGGTTTATTTTATAATAGCTCTAAGATATAATAAAAAAAATGTGGAGGATTAACAACAATAAAAAATCTCCAGTAAAAAAAAAACAAATCCATTCAATATTTATAAAAAACTTGTTTAAGAAATCGTTAATCCTTATTAAGTGAATTTGACTAAAAGTTTATTATTCATAAAACAAGTCAATCTTAGAAATTAAATAATCTTTAAAAGGATATCTAAATTATCCTGAATAAAATATAGCCAATATATTTTTAAAAGAAAAGTATTGATTACAATAAAAAATAAAGAACATTTGATGTTTACATTTAATGATATATATATATTTTGAATTTATAATTTAAAATGTGCTATTGAAATTTAGATTAATAAGACCAAATAAAAATTGTAATTGAAATTTTGTACTTGTAAAAAACATTGCCTTATAAGAAATATTAAATAATTTTTTCCTCGGCCTTCATTCACACTGATGGCAATTACTCGAGTTTCAGTGCAATTTATTGCACATTTAAATTCTTTACGTGTCATTTTTAATGACAAAAATCTAGAGAAGTTTGTTCTCGACTGACTTGATGCAAAAAAATGTCACGGGGGAGGAGATTGACTGTGAAATGAGAAGCGATTTAGCTGCTAACTGATTATTAGCATTATTTAGTCAGTCTTGTTCTACATGCCCTAACCATTCGGGAGGGCAACTCTTCATCCTGCTTATTACACCAATTTTTAGTTCACATTCATCCTTAATTTCTTCATTCCATATTCTTGTGATGTATTACAACCTGATAGGTTTATTCCTCTGTGGCAATGGTTTCTCATCAATCGAAATGAAAATCAGACTGGAACTCTCTTTAAAATAAATTGGGTTATAATGGGAATCGAACCCGTAGCACCGGGGTTGGAAGATAGGCATCATACCAACTAGGCTACAGAGGTCTTCGTATTCTTTAAAGTGAAAGGAAAATATTCAATTAACCTTTTTCTAATTTTTAAAAGTTGCTATTTAACATTTATTCAGGATGCTCACAAAATAAAGCTGTCAAAATCCATGGAAATTTTCTGAATACTGTTTTGATATATTATCATTTTAATGTTGCATATTTTACTATTTTTCATAGTTACAGTTCATTTTTACTGATTATTTCTAAAAAAATCTTGAAATAATAAAATGTTACCATGTTTTCAAAATATATTTTTGTCATTTGTAATCAATTATTTAAACTTACACAAAAAAGCAAAAGTTAAATACATATAGCTTAAGCACCAAAGTCTTTCAACATGATTTCAATTTAAATTTTTTTTTATGTTAGCTAGAAAATGCACTTAAGTTATATTGTACATGACAGACGTTTGGTCAACATCACTACAAAAAGACAGTGTAACTATCCCTTTGGTGTGAATTCCACCACATTGGTGGCACATGGTAAACTGAAAAATCTCTACAATGGTTTCATTATTTGTCTCATATAAGAGAAAGTTTCTGCTAAAAAACGTTGGGGTCTTTATATAACCCTTATATGATTTATTATCCTGATAATATTGTGATTCAGTAATTGAGGTATAGTTGTGTGGTAAGTGCTGAAGTTTAGTTAGCTACTCTCTTTAAAAACGACAATTTGTTTTTCAAAATTCTGGCAGTATAAAGGATACTTATAAATTAAGTTAGAAATATTTGTTATTTAATTTTGCCATTCCAGGTTTCATTTTACTTTCGTGTGACATTGAGTGGCACTTGTTAGTTGCATTCAACAAATTCAAGTGCTCTTAAAGTGGAATTGTATTTTGTAACGGCATTTTAAAAGCTCCGTCGTCCACCTGCATAATAAGAAGGAGCTGATGTGTTTCAGCTCATGCCCTGTTAAGTACACCTAAATTTAAGTATTTAGGTACCACATTTGTAGGGGATGAGCAAAGATGTCAGCAATGAGCTGTGCATTAGGATGGGAAGCGTCAAAAGTGCCTTGAACACTATAAAGACGATATGAGACTTGTTAGCATTTAGTATGAAGATGAATTGTAAATTAATGACATCTACTATATATTGCCTATTTTGCTATATGGCTCTGAATCTTTACCCAAGAGAGAATACTTAGTTTTGAGAACAGGTGCCTCAAGAGGATGATGGGTGTCAGGTTTTACAACGATGTAATAAAAGAGACTGTTTGTTTTGGATACAAGTCTATAATCACCACAAATAATGTGAGATATTGGAGGTAACAAACTCAACCGAGTCATATATGAAGGATTTTGTCAGCGATCATAGTCTAATGATTATCATTCATACTGAGAATGAGGAAGCACCAGGTTCCTGACAGATTTACTTCCGGACTAGTTTTAATCTTTGGCCATTTTAGATCTCAATTTATGTTTTTCAATTATTTATATACTAGATAACCAGATGGCGCTCTTGTTAGCGACATTTGTGTCTCACAATTTATCTTATTTTCTATTAAGCTAAATAGGAAGAGCTCTTGAGATGATTGTAATAATTGGAAAAAAGCGCTATACCAAATTAATGGTCTATGCCAAATTAATTATCACAGGTCACCCTGGATGGAAAAGGCTTTTTGTGGCATCCCTGTGTTACAGACGGAATGTACAGGTTGATGATTATGATATGTATTATTATAATAAATTTAGTCTATCACAATCACTAAATTTATTTGTTGGTTTCTTATTGCTTATTTTACTATTTTTTGCATTTGAATGGAATGGTTGATTTCTTTGAATTTTCATCAGTCAGAATTTTGTGTTTGATTCCCAATTGGTAGAGGCTTTTACAAATTAAATCACCCTTTAGATGCTTTAGTCCACTAAATAAGGCTATTATTATAACATTTGAATAATAATAAAGAAAACTTTCGCCACTTAAACTTAATGTTTTAGACTTGTGGGCTTTTTTCCACCAAGGATAGAAATAAATAATGCGAAAGACAAGTTTAGAAAGCAGTAGACAGACCAAAGACAGTGAAGCTTGAAGTAGCCCAATGTAAAAAAAAAAGGTGTGAAACATACAATGGATACCTATGCGTCGAGGTGGGTGGGGGGTGCGGAGTGGCACGCGGCGAGGGGGAGGGGGCGGGACTGAGGCTTGAAGAACTGTTGGGGCTCTCTGACTGCAAGGATCCTGTGGATTGGTAGTGAACTCCTCGCCTGAAACAAAATCAATTGTTTGAAATTGAAATCCATAATAACCAATACTTTGGAGTGTAAGAAGTCTAATAGTATAGAAATGTTTAAGAACGTTTTGAGAGACGTTACATAATAATAGCAGTGCTTGAGAAATATAGCAATGTTAGTTTTAGTTTCATTTCTTAAAATATTATTATTTTAAGTACACTAAGGGTACTCCTACAAACAGAATGAAAAGCTAATATTTGATTATAAAACTCGTCAGTTTGTGGCTGGAGAGAGCATTTAACTATGCCGAGCCAGTGACAAAGTGACCTTAATTTTTTTGAGTAAATATTTATACTTGGATTTTCAAATAATTCTTCCATAACATGTCTTTATTATTATTTGTTGCATAGTTGGTAAGATGCTTGACTTCCACCAGGAGATTTAGGGTTTGCTTCATGATAGTTTCCGAAAAAATTAAAGGTCCCAGTCTGTTAAACTAATTCATCTCCTGACAATATTTTATGTGCGGTACTATTTCCAACAAGTATGATGACAGACTGCAAGCTTTAAGCTTATTCTGTTGATTTTTAAACCAAAGACAATTATGTCTACCGACGCCACACTCTTCAATATGTTCATATCATCAATTTAGTTATGCCAATAAATCCATACCAATAAATAATTTTTTTTCTTGTGTAATATTTGTTTATTTATAATTAACTGCAATTATGCCATCATCATCATCATCAACTGTCCTCCAATTTCATTCTGTTAATGGATGACAGTTAAGATTGAATTTGTTTATTATTTCATACAGTTTTACTTCAGAAAAATGCTTGTTCATATATCAAGCAATGTATTGACCTCCGTAATCCCGTACTGTGTCAGTTGCCAATATCAGTTATTGCATTCAAGCATAAATCAACTCTTATAGTAATTTCCTGATAGATTGGGGAATAGGTGTATTGATGCAATAGATATATTCAACATTTATGTCAAAATATTCAAGGCAAATATGTTTGTTTATTTTCACCTCTGCATGTAAACAACATTTAGAATGAGGGTTTTAATTGATAGTTGAATAAATCAAATTGTTTATATACTCGTACTACAAAATTTTGTCCTTACTTTATTTTCTTGTTTTATTATTAATGTTGTTAAAGCCTTAATAATATTATTAATGTTAAAGGTTGTCGAACTGTATAGTCATAAAACTCACATCTTTTTTTGCAACCAACCAATGAAATTGAAATCGTTAAAAATGGATCAATATCTATAAAAATGACTCAGTTTACTTTGCCCATTCTGAGATAATTGAAGAATCATTTCGCTGATTTGTATAGGCTTGTGTGGAAAAAATAACTAACACTGAATTTAACTATGAAATGCCCAACTGGTTTATGTTTCGTGCATGCACATAATATTGATCTATGATTTTTTTAAATCTCAAATAAACAAAAAAAAAGTGTTTTTAGATTGGGTTTTTTTTTCCATCTATACAATATAAATTGTATGGAAAATATGTTTATTTCCAGAATAAGATAATATGCATGAATGTCCTTCATTTCATCTTATGTGGTTTAAAAAATTCCTTCTAATAGATATGAAATCTTGATGAATCTAATACCTCTGCGTTAGTGCACCATTATTTGGTGTTCCATGTACTGTAGTTCTTCTGGAAGGGTCTCTGGCTGGCGGGTGGTGGTTTGTGGTGTCTGGAGATGTGTATGGAGGGCCTCTCAGTCGGATGTCTTTGCTTTGTGATGAAGGAGTTGTAGCTGCAAAAGATTAAGTATTAATTTATCATTGTTGCTAAATATATCTTCTTCATAAAAGTCATCATCAGCATCGGTAGGCTGAGAGAACAGATCTGAACTTCATTGTATTCTGGCACACATATTTTACTTCTGCCACATCCAGGCTTTAATAATCCCATGAGGGGGGAATCTTAATATACAGATATTAACAACATTCATGTTGCCTGTCAAGGCCAAGCCTGGGCTGCATTTGGAAAGCCGTCCTTTATTCTAAAATCTCCAAAATACGCAAGACATGTTAAAAAATCCGTATTCGACTCCTGTGTCCTTCCTGTGCTAACATATGGGCTGGAAACATTGGTGCTGAATAAACAGATTATGTACAAGCTCATGGTGACGCAGAGGGCCATGGAGAGAATAATGTTAAATATCTCTCTGAGGGATAGGAGAACCAATGAATGGATAAGGCAGCAGACCAAAGTAGCTGATGTCACCGAAAGAGTCGCCATTCAGAAGTGGAACTGGGTGGGACACATTGCCAGATGCACAGACGATAGATGGACCCAGAGAGTGCTGGAGTGGCGCCCAAGACAGTGAAGAAGAAGTGTGAGCCATCCTCAGACATGGTGGTCAGACTGCATTAGAAAAGTGGCCGGGAGCATTAGAAAAGTGGAAACGATGTGCCTAGGAAAGAGAGGAATGGAGGCGGAGAGAGGAGGCCTATGTTCAACTTTGGATGGAGACGGGCTGATGATGATGATGATGTTGCCTGTCTATAGTAATAATGATAGTAATAATATATGATACGCTCCACCATTGGGGTTGATATGGCAATAAAAAATATGATGCAATATTATATAATGTTTATTTCTGAAACATCTGTAAGATTTTCGCACATAATGATTCGAGTAGTCAAAATGCAAAACCCGCTCTGGAAAACGGCGAATGTAAAATTTTTCTTTGCCCATAATTTAATCAAAAATATTAAATTTTTCATTGTTTCTGTTAAAACTTATTATGGGACTGACATTATTCATTGTTTCTAAAGGCATAAAACAGAAAATATACAACGCTAACACATAATTTACATTTTAATTATTTATATATAAGTTAATTATTATTTACTCAAAACCGAAAAAGTCTTCCAGAGCGAGTTTTGTATATTGACGACCAATTAATATGTATCTTTTTTGAATACATAACAAGACCTAAGATAGGATATTTTTCTACCAATTATTTTTGGCAAATTTTTAGTCAAAATAAGCATAATTTTCTTTAGTGTAATATTTACACACAATTAATCTTATCTTGTTGATAATTTTAATGTCAAGGTTATGGGTGTGCAGGTAGAATAGTCAGAGCCTAGACATAAAAGTGAATAGGAATGTTGAATTTGCATTGCGAACCTGTTTGGAGATACTTATGCAATTTAGCAATACAAACCAATTAGATATCCTGTCATTACATAAGTGGCGTCATATCCTCAACAAATTGACAGTTAAAAAAAATTGATGGAAAGAATGAGTGCGAACTGAAGTAATTGATTGAAAAATATTTTATTTTATATATTACAAGTTTTATTATAAATAAATATTAATTTTCTAACACATATTTTGACTTGAGAAATATTATTTTATTTTCATTGTCTTTTAAAGGAAGGCATTAGGTGTAACGGTTTCTTTGAACATACACACATACCATTTTCCTGTCGGAGTTGGCAGAGATGACATACCACCTGACTTTCCTATTTCAAAATACATCCTTTGCCTCTTCTACATTCATACAACTTTTTATACAATTCCTACGATTTTTCTGACTTTAAACATTTCCTTGTTTCAAAATATCATTCACTTGATCCAATTATACTTTCCTTCGTCTTACTCTCTCACGTTCCACTCACATTAGCACTGTGTATTTGTTTTGTTAGTATTTCTTCATTCATTCGTTCCACGTCTCCAAATCATCTCTTCTTTATCTTACTTAACACTTCAACCTAAAGTTCACATTCATTCTGTGTTGTATCATACATTGTTACCCTATGTATTCATTTCAGTACATGCATTTCTACAGAATTAATTTGATTCCTATGAGTTCTGTTCCATGTCTATGTTTTCTTTATTAATTTTAATTCTTTGGTGTACATGGTTTAACATGGTACATCTAGCAGGCTTATTGCCATACAGTAATTTCTTCTAACCAATCAGCTCATCTTAGACACATTAAACTGTTAATCCATGACAAAGTATACAAAATATAAATACATATTTTTGTAAAAAAACAAACAAATAACAAATCTCTATCAATAATGGTGCAACCATTTGTTTGAGAATTTCACCTGTTGTCTAGACTCATGCAAGTAGTTTTTGAACCATTTCAAGGTGCGAAGTGAGATATTTCAAGTACTCAATGAGCGAGTCAAAATCAACTGAATTGAAATGACTACTTAAATCCAGTAGTATGAGGACCATGAGCTGTCCACTGTCCATAGCGTGTCTGATATCATCTATCTGATATTTATCTTGATGAATGCTGTTGTCATACTATGTCCAGGCCGAAAACTGGATTGCAAATTCTTTATTACTATTAAAAATAATTTATTTTACGTATTTATATGATTTAAATACATTTTGAATATTTTTTGACTAATTAAATTAGGGTATGGTGAAGGGTTTTATGATTTCTACTTGTTTTTGTATTACAATTGAGCACATTGGAGCAAACAGATGGAGAAATTTCTCCTAGGTTAAACTGTTTTTGTGAAACTTATAATTTCACTTTTCAGTGTTAACTGTAAGCACATATTTCAGTATTAAATGTAGTCCTATGTTTCATTATTTAAGTATAATTTAGATTGATTTTTTAAACAGTCAAAACTTTAATAAGGGATGCATCATTAATAAATGTAATAATACTTCCATCTCAATAATTGAACTCCATAACTTCTAATTGCTATTTGGTAAAATGGGTACATCAGCCAGAGCGATCTGAGGCAGAGCAGATACTTCCCTTATTGATAAACCCTCCTTTCCTGGGCTACAATGCTCCATTTCAAGTTGATGTAATTACAATATGTGTTCCATTGCAGGGGTATACCAAGAGCACAAGCCTCCTGAATGCATTAGCAGGAGGAACCTGAGGTAGAGTACCTGCTTCTTTTCCTCATGAGCCCACCTTTCTATATCTCCAACCTTCCAATAGAAATCAGTGGTACTTACATCGTGTGGGAGTGTGGGGTGTAGTGTGTGTTCCATTCCTGGGGGATTCCAGGAGTGCGAGTCTCCTGAGTGCATCAGCTAGAGATGACCTGAGGCAGAGCAGCTGCTCCCCTTGCTCCAGAGCCCGCCTCTCCAGGGCTCCAACCCTCACTGCCAGACTCCCCCCCTCAGCTTCAAGCATCTCATCTGGAAGTAATCAAAATATATTTTAATTTATTAAATACTTGATTTACAAGGTGACAGAGATTATAGGTATCAAATTGATTAATAAACTTGATATAAGCCTAAATAGAATGTTTTCAGCAACTCAATGTATTATTTATGATGAATTCCAAAAGGATAGCTTGGGCAGCACACATTGCGAGAACTGACAAATTTAGGACTAGCAGGAAAAAAAAGGCATCCATGGTTCTGATGGCATGGTTTGTTACAGAACAACCAAGCTTTAATAAGGTTCCTATTTTAATCTATATTTACCACGACATGTCTTCGGTACAATTTTATCTAGAAATTTCTGAATGGTACCCAGCTCTCATTTTGTAGGAAAGTCATTGAGTTTACTTTGAATCGAGTTTGACTTAATTTTTTATACTATTGCATCCCTATGTAATATTGAGGTATTCCTATACATGATATGCAGCTGGTGTCAAGGAGGTTAACAGGAATGTAAAGGTAATGCTAGTCTATCATGTAGTTGGAACATGACAGGATTTCCTTGTTTGATGTATTTTCGGAACTGTCATTTGGTTGCATCTTCAAGATTGTTCAAAGAAAATTGGTAACGTAAAAGATAACATTCAAACAATTTTTTGGGCCTCTCAGTCTTAATGTGGTATAAAGCTGATGTACTCAATGGGTCTGTTTTTCAGTAATTTATTCGTGATATTATAATGTTTCCAGTCTATTTGCCAATTACTTATGTGTGTTTGCACAAACGTGAAATTTGCATAGAGATTTCTGTTTAGAAGGAAATAATGAAAACCTGTTTTGTAAAACTTGAATAAAATTTTCAATAATTTTAAAATCCCATTTAACGAAAAATAATATATGCTGTTTAAGAAAAATAAACATAGATTGTAATGGGGTGGAATTGTGAATTATAATTAATATCCTCGTTTTAATACCATTTTCAGACCTTATGTCACCTGAATTTATTTAATGGCGCTTGTAATTCGTCTCGTATTCATTAAAAACCAAACAGCTCAAACCCTTTCTTTAAAACAATAAAAAAATTAAGAAATTGTCTTTTGTTTTCCATTTACGAAACAGCGCTATGCAAGCTATCTACTTATTTTTAATAACGTTTTTCAAAGGTGCTAATGAATACGCTCACTCCCAAATACGCGATGTGGCGTGGTGTATGACATATACTATACTAGTGGCCACCTAATAATTGACTTTTAATACTCATCGAAACACCAATTTGTGTCAAATGCCTGTGACGTAACAACTCCCGATAAAATTTGACAGTCGTATGTATATTTGTTCATACAACCACGTACGATTTGAAATAAACAAGCTCGCGTTATCAGTAATAATGAAACGCGCGCTAACGCACTGTACTTCTATACGAAAGGTCGCCGGTTCGAGCCCCGCGTTGTGCTACTCGCCTCGAATGCCACAGGCATTTTCCCGCCTAGTATTCGGGGGTATAAGAATACCTATAACTTCGGTCATATGTTTTCTTTTAAAAAAAACATGTCTTTGTGCTCCAATCATCTCACATCGGTGTGCCATCATATTCAGTACAGCATTGTGATCGGTGAGTTTGCTGATGTGCAACGGCTCACTCATTTAAAGAAGAGAAAAGAAGATACAAAAAACCCCACGACAAAGCTTCCCTTTCCAACTGAATTGACGTTGAAATGGCGAGAGAATCTTCGACTACGATGCCCAGCAACGACCATGATAATAGTTCTTTATGTTTGTTTCACGTTTTTAATTTTTTTTTACTGAAAAGAGTGCATTAGTTATCGTCAATAAAATTTGTTGCACATGACCGATCATGCGACTTCGAATGGGTGTACTTATTTTAGTAATTTTTCAAAAATTTATTAATGCTTCTGATTTTTACAATGAAATATAGAAAGCACTCTCGTGTCTAACTAAGCGTATGTTCATCCTAAGGCTGGTAGTTTACACAAAATAAAACATCAAAAATTAAAAAACATACAAAGACCAGTAAAAAAACAAACAAGTAAGTATAAAAGATCCCGCCATAATCATTAAACCAAAATAGAGCATTTAAATTAGAAACATTAATATTAAGAAGGCTTACCTCACCGATTTGTAGACACAAAATAACACTTAAATCCACGAAAGTGAAAGAAAAAAAGAAATGAAAGAAAAAAAAATATCATTTTCTGAAAAAATATCAAACTGGGCATGAAATACATACTTCTCCATTGCACGATTTTGACTCAATGTCAGTGTTCCGCTTATCTTGACGTGATATCTTTCTAAATCTGGTCTAATTTCTATCGGGCATTTTTTAAATTCCAGCTTTATTTTACTGTATATTTTTATATATCTTATGGCTTAAGCTAATAGCTTAGGAACCAAGAACACAAAACTTCTCTATCCAGAGCCCATATCAAGGGGTTTGAGGGTTATACAAAAACGTGTGAGATATAAAAATATAAGTATATTAATATGCAACACATATTTATTTTATAACATTAAAATAGGTAAAAAAATCCTTTCCTTTCTATGTTATCATCATGTTTTTTTCTCCAAACAACCACAAATATCCAAAAACAATATCCCACGTTATTTTATTGTACAATGTTCGATAAAGAAGTAAGGTGTCCCAAAGTCGAACCAATACTCCGAGTAAAAACCATCAACTAGTGTTCGATTCCCGTTACAACCCAGATTTGTTTAAAAAAAGTATTTCAGTCTGGTTTTCCACTTAAGGCCTCTGTAACATATTTATGGTTGGTTGGAAGGAGTTGTACTGTATAAAACGAAAGAGCAATACAATAATACGAGGTATTTATCTTAATCTTAGATTTCTTCCTCTTGTTTCATAAATGCTTGTTTCAATGTTAGAATAAAAGGAATTTTTAATTTTCATTATCTATGCATAAAATAACACACAAGCATTAATATAAAAAAAAACATTTTAGTCATGAGGGTTTATAGTAGGTTGGCAGTGAATGTGTTAACGCGATATTGGTTTACATAAAAGCGCCATACGCGTCGTTTATGTGTAATTTATTACGCAATCATTACATAGTAATAAAAACATGTCCTTAATTCGTCTTCAGTCTTTTTTAATCGAGAATAATGTCAAGGCCTTATGGACTTGAAAATCGGCGGTGTTGAACTGGCGGTCCGCTTATCACAGCCGGCCCAAGATACAATTCTATTCGACCCTCGTCGACGTCTACATACATACCATCACGTCGTCTCCCTATCGGGGTAGGCATAAAGAAGAGAGCGCCAGACTTTCCTATCGCAACACACCTCTTTCCCTTCTATATCCATACACATCATACAGCTTCTACGATTTCTCCAACTTTTATATATCCTTTCAAAATATCGTCCACTTGATCCAACCATACTTTCTCTTCCACGCCGTCCCCTCACATTTGCACTGTAAATTTCAATAAATTTAAAAGTCTGTCCTCTGAAGTTGGCGATTCTGTGTTAATAACACTTTATTTTATATTTAATACAGTTTAAACCCAATTACATAATGTTTAAAAAAATAATTAAAAAAATAGATAAAAGTCTAAAAATAATAAAAATAGAAGCAATGATTACAGTTATATTGACAAAATTTTTTTTAAGGAGCTCTAACCTCAATTCATGCACCAAGATATGGAATACATCGATATCGGAAAATCCATTCAACAAGATCATTCCGCATGTGAGCGGTGACGCTTTTAATAGTTCAGTTTATGAATACGGCATGGAAAATAATCTCAAATCACGATGGCATAATTAATTCAAGCTCATTAATCGCATCAACGCAGTTAAGCACATTAAACGGGTAAGAGGTTCGCTATTTTTCATATAAGTAATTGTATATGTGTACACACAAACATGTGTTTAGATCTTAAATGGATGGGTAGAATCCACATTTTCTTGAATAAATGTGTCGCAGAAATTCCTTTTGCACTCGCTAAACTAACAGTGTGTTCTGGATTTTTTTTGGCATACCAAAAGATTGAGTCGCACTTCAATTTACTGCAAACCAGTAAATTGAAACCATATCTCATAAAACTGTCTTCGCCAAATGCCCGCGAGACTCTTATTACTGATCCCACTTTATTGACAAATAAACACATTCTCTTGATATGAAAACAAAATGCAAACATGAGTGCTCTTCTATATAATTGACTTGTATTGAAGCAATAATTTTTCAAATAGACAAAGATGGATTGTTGTGTAGTACATTCATTGTTTCGCTATCTTGTTCCTGTAACTGTCCTTCCAATATCCCTTGCTGCCTAGATATCAGATCTCATCTATCTGTGGAAAATGAATGAAAGAAGCCGAATAAATGTAGTGGAAATGCGTGCATTGAGAAAAATATGTCGTATGTCGATGTATGACAGAATAAGAAATGTAATTAATAAAAGTGAATGTATGATAAAAACCGATGTATTATGGTAGGGGGGGAAATAACACGTTGATGCAGTTTGGACATGTTGAATGGATGGGTGACAAAAGACTGGTTTAACAATGCAAGCATGATTCGGAGTCGTGGTAGAAGACGACCCTATTTTATTGGATAGGGTAGTTACATATCTTCACGTCATTTCCCTGTGGGGATTGATAGAGAGGACTGAGCGCAAGAATTTCCTACCTCGACAAACATCCTTCCCCCCTTCTACATCCATACACCTCATACAACTATGATTTCTCTGACTTTCTACATTTCCTTCTTTAAAAATACAATTCACTTGATCCAGGTACACTTTCCTTGGTCTTCCTCTACCACGTCATCTACTTACATTCACTTGATCCAGGTACACTTTCCTTGGTCTTCCTCTACCACGCCATCTACTGACATTCACTTGATCCAGGTACACTTTCCTTGGTCTTCCTCGACCACGCCATCTACTCACATACACTTGATCCAGGTACACTTTCCTTGGTCTCCCTCTACCACGCCATCTACTCAGATTTGCAACGTATATTTGTTATGTTAATCTTTCTTCGTGCATTCGTTTCTTCACGTATTTTTTTCACGTTTCTTCACGTTGGTCAAATTTAATGAAATTTTGAAATAATGAAATGTGAGGAGTAAAATAAACGGAAGGAGCTGTTTGAGATGTATGCATGTGGAGGAGGTGAAGGAAATATGATAGGAAAGTTTGACGCTCTATCAGCTCTGTCTACCTCAACAGGGAAATGGTGTGATGTTATGTATTTACTTGTTTTAGCCTCAACTTTATACTCGAACGTATTTAAAATAGAGTTTAAGACCACTGCCAATGAACATGCCTCTAGGCGCCAGTACTTAATCAGTAGACTCTAAATAGTCCATTTATAGATAGATCAAAAGGTTTATACCATTTTTTGTATTCATTTGTGTTCTGGACTAATGATGCGTTATTTATCTTTATTGTTATTGTTGTTAATAAAAATCCTTAGTTTCATAATTACGAGTTGTAAAACAAAGGATCCGAATCTACCTACCTTAGTCAATCTCATTGTTTCTTTTGTTTTTTTATGATATTTAATTCCATAGACGACAAAGCAAACTAATGCCTCCATTTAAGAAGAACTAAGAGTCATCGACAGATTGTCTATAAATAACATATGTCTATGACGAGTTTTCCAATACTTTGGACATTGTTCGTGGCCAATGAGACAGTTTGCTGAAGCTTGTGAAAGAGGAAGAGTCCCAATATGTTGGACTGACTAAGTAAGAGACGCAACTTGATTATCCTTAACAACTGCTCCCCGAACTGCAGAGTGCAGGGATAGATGGAGAAGAGTAGTTAAGGACTATCATGAAAATCATGATGCTCAGTTATGAGCTACACGAACAAAGCAGATATTCTAAAGGAGCGAGAGTGAACACTTAAATCAATACGTTACAGAGTCGTAAGTGAGTTCACAAGACCATTCAAGACTATAAATAAATACAAGAACAAAAATACGTCTACGAGCCTCAAGCGATTGAATATAAAAATATATATATTGCTGTGCGACCCAAGAACACTAAGTTACCCCTCCCAGTAACACAGACACCTCAAATATCGTCGCTGGATCGCTTCAACTAAACCAACGTAGAACCTATAGTTACATTTACTTATTACAAAGGTATACTCCAGGTTGCTTCTTATCAATGACTTATTTACTATCATCAATGATGATAAATTCTTAAATGGTCCTGCGATTCTCATTAGGAATTCCAGCAATCTAAAGGACTTCTTCACTATCTCGTTCACATGATAATCAAATGCAAGATGAGAGTTGTAATGGACACCAAGACAAAAACACTTATCCGTGTTAAGGTACCTACCATTTTTATGATATCAACCACGGATGGATACTAAATACATATATGGTATGTTATATATCATTGACGACTCATATGGCCAAGTTGGCTAAACGTTTGCCTTTCTGTTCTTGTTTCACGTTAGATTCCCAGGCTGTTTTTTTAACAAAAGATTTTTTAAACATCTTTCCGGTTGGTTGAAATAAATCACCATACGTCAATCCTACCACGTTATCTTTTTACAATGAAAGTGAAATGATACATTATTTAGTCTTAACCTTCTAAACTCTCTATATAGCCTGTACTGCTACGTTCGTAGCTTTATTGATAAGACGCCTGCCTTCCAACCAGAAATTGCGAGTTCAATTCTCGTTGGTATTCAGATAATTATGAAAAATGTTCCTGTCTGGTTTTCATTTTAGGGTTGATTAACACCATTCTGGTTGGTTATAAGATATTGCCACATAGAAATAAATCCACTGGATTGTGCTGCATACAACGAAAGTGTATTGCAATTTGAATTCTTTAAGCTTTTGTGCAGAAGGTTGCAAGTTCGAAACACGCACTCAACTAGTCACTACAAAAAGTAGGGCATTTACGAGTATTTATCTTAGTTTTAGGGGTGTAAGGCTGGATTTTAATTTTCCCACGGTTCTACTTTCGGAAAATTTATAACGATTAATTAACAAATGGCAAAAAAGTTGCAAGCATAAAACCTAACAAGCCCTCATGAAATATGTGTATATTACGGTCAGCTCACGTTCTACTCAAATTCAGGGCTGATTTTTTACCACCTAAGCTATGACAGAGTTCAAGAAATCTTAAATAAAAAGTATCAATAAGAAATGTACTGAAAAACTTTTTGATAGTAATTAATTAACAAAATTAATTGAAATTTAATCGAAGGCCGTTATTTTTAGCATTTAACTTCGAATTTTTGCCAAAATATAACAATATTTTCAAGGTTATGCGGAACTAAATAATTAAGTGTTAGTGTATCAAGTAACACAAATCGATCGCCAAAAAACGCGATTGCCTTCAGACTGTTAAATATATGTCACGATGACTCAGTTTTTCCACCAAACAGCCTGAAAAGAGCAATTTATATTGTCATTTTTTAAGGCGCGTTCGAGACTTACAGCAATCTGGCAGGTTTCATAAAAAATGCCAACTTCGCCAGAATAACTTGAAGGTATATGTTGTATTAAAGCTTTCTTAGTGATTGCTTCGCAGGCTTTCCCTTTTGAATGGCTTCAGATTTGATTGATAATTTTCATCAAATTATGATTGTAATAAAAGCCATAATTTAATTCCAACCAGTCCGCAGAATAGATCAGTGCAACACTAATTGAACAAGAATATTGTTTTATGTTCCTAAACGTGTGCGTGTGTTGTTGCCTTTCCACGTGCAGCAGTGATGCCAACACATGCAATACAACCGCAGGCAAGAACACTCTGCGAGTTTCGTGTTTACTCTGGTGGTTCTAAATTCGATGGTTCGATTACTGGAAGCCAAAGGAAATATTTTCTATCGACCACGTTCTTCAATGTGCAATCATCAATTTGGATATGTTGAAGAAAGTTCTCCCTGTTTAATAATGATAAATTTGTCTTGCTTGCTGTCTATGGTATCCACAACATACGCTAACAGCATCACATCTCCAAGGTGTATGTATACTCGTATCTTCTTGGGTTCCTTTTCTTTCAATTGTGACAATTATTACTTATTTGACAATTATTACTTACTTATTACTTATTTAAGACAATTATTACTTATTTGATTGTTTTATACTGTGTATATTTATTTTTACTCATCTATAAAGTTGGGTAAGCCCTTATATATAATCTACATAAATTAAATGGCGACATTGTGTAGAGCCTGAGTAATACTACTAATTCAGTCACAAAATTTATAGAATAATGATTTTATTTTACAAATTTTGTGAAAAAGTTATTAAGGAATCAATAAGATAAATTTAAATATGTTCGATTCCATTATACAAAGAGATTATATTTAATTATAAAAAGAGATTATATTAAATTATAAAAAGAGATAATATTAAACATACGTTAATATCCGTTCATAGTAATTTGTATATCTGCATTGATAAATGAAACGGTCGAAGAGCATCGAAAAGAAGATAAGAAAAAATAAATTTCGTTTTGAATTTAAAGACGAAAAATTTAACGATCGTTTTGGAATAATTCAGTTTTTACAATCTCATTTGTTACACACAGAAAAAGAGCATAGATTTTTTGCATTATAAAGAATCTTTGATTTCTCTTCGAAAATAATAATAAGGCCTTATCAAATTGAATAGAAAAAATATTTTACACATAAGAAAATTAATTACGTCCGAAAACGGTTCGAGTCAGAATGTCCCACCCGTTACATTTAAGATGACTATTATTAATTAACAGAGTTAGTGATAATGAAAAATTTTCTTCGTATTTTGAGACCTTATAAAATCTAATTTTAAAAAAAGGATTTGTATATAAGAAAAGGAGTTACGTCCGAAAACGGTTTAAGACTGAATATCTCACCATTTACATTGGGATGATTGTTAATTCTCACCGTTTTTTTTATGCAAATTACTCACCGTTTTTAAACCGTTCAAAATGTGATTAAAATAATTGTCGATAAGAAAAAGAGTTACATTAGAAAATTGTTCAGAGTTCGAATATGATTCCCACTTTTTTGAAAACCGTTTCGGCTAGTTTTTGCCCGCAGATTGGTGGAAAACATTGGTTAAATGTAGACAATATTTATGTTTTGAAACCTTTTAAATATGATCATATTTTATTTAAAAGTAGAAAATGTCATGTATCAAGCATCCCACCAGCGATCACGGTACTGACAGTCAATTGTCACAAAAGGCGTGAAATCTCTCAACCGACTGACAGCTGTCTGTCAGTTGGCAATATAATACGATATATACGATACTGGCACACAATTAAATAAAGCACTATCTATAAAATATTATAAAGGTGCACTTACATTCAAATATAAACAAAACTACAAAGAATTCTTGCGGCTGGTATATCCCAGTTGTGGTAGTTACCACCAAAACAAAGTTATTACTCAAGTAAAAAAAAAATTTATGAGATAAATAAAAGTAAAGTGTTTTGCAATGCATATAACATTTTAATTTGTTTACTAACATATATTTGCATGTTGTAAATTCACCACCGTGAGAATACAACAATTAGGTAACTCCATGCCTGGTTTAGAGGATATTTTTAATATAGACGTTGCTGAGTTCAGGAGCACCCTTCTCCAGAATTTCCTCAATCCAAGGCTGGGGGCTGTTATTTTATTGTTTTTAACCTCAGTATATTTTTTATTCGTATTTTGTCCTATTATTACCCCTTGAGAGAGGTTACATTTAATGTTTCTTAAGTTATGTTTGATAAGTCTTGTCTTGTTGATTATTTTTGTTGTTTATTGATATGTTCAAGCATCATATCTTGGAAAATTGTATCACAAATCGTAGGATTTTTGGTATGTTGGATCAAGTATCCATTTTGAAAGAAGAAAATGTAAAAAGTCAAAGAAATCATAGAAGTTGTATGAGATGTATGAATTTATAAGAAGCGAAAGACGTGTCTCGCGATAGGAAAGTCTGGCGGGCTCTCCTTTCTGCCTACGCTGATAGGTAGACGGTGTGATGGTAAGTATGTATTTTGAGTAACCTAGATAAATACTAGAAGCATTCTGATCAAGCTTCACTATGACAAGGACGTTTCTATAAAATATTGATATGCGGCAATCGAAGTATGCAGTGCAAGTTTCTAGAGATTTAGGTGTCATTGTTGCTCATAATTTTATCAACGTTTCGGAAACATCGTAGCTTCTATCTTGAGAGCGATATCAAAAATATTCTAATTATAAAGAAACTTTATGCTTATTAAAAATAGCAGTGGCAATCTACGAAATTATTTGAGTTCTTTCAATTAATATTTTAATGAAAGGAGAAAAACAATTCATATATTAAGAAATAACACTCGATGAGCCCTCAGTAGAGACCATTGGGCGGCTAAATACTCGAACCCATATCTCCATATTTTGGCGAACGAGTGTTAACCATTACACCACAGCCTCATGCTTGTCAAATCGACGTCTCTTAGTATTTTTAGCTTATAAATGTGTATTATACATTATTTTGTTATCAGAGGTCATCCTCAAGATTCATGTTTAGTATTTTGTTAATATTCATTCATTGGGAATTCTTCATCATATCCGCATTCGTCATGAAGACATGTTGAAGAGCGTGGTTCAGAGAACCATTCGGGATTGAAAATTTTATAGTTGACATTCAGCTGTCAGTTGATGTGTCGGATGGTATTATTGTGTTTAATGCTGTCTTTTATTTGTAAAATTGATATAAACTGTATAAAGAGTAGTAATTTTTAGCCCTATACATATAATATTTTATAAACAAACACTATTTTATAAGATAACAACGTTCAAAAATACCGTACCTGGCATAGCTTAATCGTCTAGTGTTAAATATACTTCAGAGAACCATGCGCGTAACTCACTGTTCGTCGTCGTACGTGTTGGTTATATTGTACAACACACGCCGAGACGTAAAAATACCTTAAAGATGAACGCCAATAAGACTGAAAACTTTTTCTTTTGGTGTAAGACAAAAAAAACAAGACAAGCATCGTACTAACAAGGTAACGGGGTTCGCCTTTATAAATATTAGATAATACTGTGGTATTCGTCGGTAGTCGTGGCCTAAAGATTAGCACCACGCTAAGCAAGTGGGTGCCAAAGATTGATACTTGGCGGATTCATTTGCGAACTAGTTTAACTCTTAGACCATTTTACATCTGAATGTTTGTTTTTCTGTAGCTTATGTGCTGTTCATCACAATTTTTATAGCACTATTTAATAGAATGACATATAAAACTTTGTCTAATGAAAGACTGCAGCAGATAAAATAAATGATCTATCTTTTAGCCCGGAGGTTGCGGGTTTGATACCCGTTGGAACCTAGTATTCCTTTCAGATCTTTATCTTTCTGGTTGGTTGTAAGAGATCGCCATATGGTTATAAAACCACCAGATTGTGTTGCGTACAACCAAAGCATGATACAATATAATATGATTAAACTTGTCCATCGTCTTGAAAGTTTTATTTCCTTGCCATCGGAACTTTGGGTTTGATCAGCAATATTTGTGTTAGCTAAAGTTCAATAGTTTGTACACAATAAACAAACAGCCTTCCATCCATAGGTTGACTGAAAATTACTTTGGTATTTTTCTCCTTTCATGAAAATATTTACGTACAAAAAACTTAATAAAATAAAATTCTACAAA
Source organism: Odontocerum albicorne (assembly GCA_949825065.1). Lineage (NCBI taxonomy): Eukaryota > Metazoa > Arthropoda > Insecta > Trichoptera > Odontoceridae > Odontocerum > Odontocerum albicorne. The sequence goes on along the minus strand of OX463852.1, from coordinate 23,138,662 downwards.
AAATGTTTTCTACTTGTAAAATAATACGAAACACTACAACACGTATTCCACTACTTGCACTTACGCCACGCAGCATATACATCCCCCATGGTATCCGGAGGACTGTTGAGGGATGGCGATGGGTCTCCGCTGGTGATGGAGCCAGTTGAACTTCCTCCTCCATTCATGGTGGTGGCCAACTTTTCACCTAATCATCATCACTTTTATTCACTTAAAACTCATTGCAGTATTTATTTTACTATTACTAACTTATTACCACTATATAAACATAACTATTTTTTAAAATTATTATTAAATCGTATATCAAAAGCACTGATGTACCACTAAGGTCCAAAAGTTACAGCCCATAATATATAAGAGCGTGTATGGATAGATACCACGCCGGCCATGTTCACCACGTGGTCCGGTAATGTTACAGTTAAAATTCAATAACTCTATCCTCGATTGTACATAAACTAGTTCAATAGAAGACGAGTTGTTTCATTATATTCTGAAATGTTAAAAATTTAATATAGCGCATTCATCAAGTTTCTTCAAAAACCAAATAATTTTTAAAAGAACGTTTAGATGCTGACGTCAAACATCCTTTAATTTCTACCGGGGTTTATCCTTCTTTTGAAACAAATTTAATAACCACGCGATACTGATTTTTTTGACATTTCAGAATATAACGAAACAACACGTCTTCTATTTGCTCTAGTTGGCGTAATACTGAGGGTAACGATATAAAATTTCAACTGCAACATCGCCCGATTATGCATAGGTGTGGCCGGCGTGGAGCCTCTCAATGCACGCTCTAACTTTTTCAGGTCGGAAAATTTAGGACCGTAGTGTTAAGTTCTATAAACTTTATTTCAATATAGGAATCCTAAGAAAAACCAAGACTGATTGAACCAAATCTCTCGTTTTCTCAATTTTTCTACATGATGCAAAAGTATTTGAATTATTTGATCGTTTGAAAAATAATAGCTTAAAACATGGTACGAAGATCTGGACACTTAAAGCACGCAGCCGATAAAGAATTGATGTATTTAATACTTTAATTGCGTATTCCACGGGCTGTCAGAAGAACCAATTGGCCGATTGCTGTGTGTAAGAATATTACGATACTTTGGACACACAGCGTGGATGGGTGACGACAGCCTCGTGGGGTCAACTCTTGCGGAAAGCATGAACAGTAAATGGATCAAGAGCACCTGTCCGATGGAGTGACCAAATGAAAAAAAAAATAGCCGGGAAAGTTGACGTTCATGGTGATCACAATTAACAGAATTGGAAGTGACAACCAAGAAGAGGAAGAAAACCTTTATTTAAATCCTTTGGAAAACCGTTTAAGTTTGTTAAATGGACAGCCAAAATAGTCCATTTAAGGACTAAACTTAAGTAAAAGAACTAAAATCAGTAAATTTGATTTAAAGTTAATACTAACTACGAGTCCTATAGTTTAAATTCCGTTACATCGAATACAATGAATTATATTAACATATATATCAAGTTTTATAATCATTTTCTACCAAAATACTTCATATTGGTTATTAATTATTTTTTTAATCAGACCAGGCGTTTTGATTATTTTCATACAAGATAATATTGTCGACGACCTCCGTGGCCTAATTGGTAAGACATCTGTTTTCCAACGCGGGAGGTTACGAGTTTGATTTCTTTTGGAACCCAATTTATTATGTACATACAAGTATTATATTAAAAAGTCTTCTAGTCTAGGTTTCAGTATAGGCTTCCTTAACATTTTACTGGTTGGGTTTTCGGATGGTAATAAACCAATAAACCCACCCGCCCCTACTATATACAATCAAAGTATTATAAAATATAATATCATCAAAAAAATACTAGATTGCAATAATATAAATGGATATAAAAGAACAAATATATTCTTTGTTAATTGTACATTAGATAGGAAAAATGATCTTAGGACGATTAAATGTGAAGTTCGGTTCTTTCTGCTAACTCTTAAAACGCAAAGACGAGTAAATGTTAATTGTAATTTAACTAAAAATAAAAAATATTTCAATATCCACAGAATTCGTGGAATAATATGCGTCTTTTAGACAAATAATTTTCAAAAATGTTTCGATTTTTCAGAATAAAAAAATGATAAAACCTTATTTATTTATTTAACACTTTTATTGCAAATACAATTTGGCGGGCTTATTGCCAGGCGTGATAAAATAACGTGTTTCATTCCAGAATACTCAGGAATGAAACATGTTATTTTACTGACTAGAAATTAAGAGTTTTTTCAGTCGCTTCTTAAAGCATGCCAAGGACGGAGCGAGTCTTATATTGGTTTGTAACGGATTCCAGAGTCTCACTGCATGGACAGTAAAGGACGACGTAAAAAAAAGAGGAGCGGTGAACTGGAAAGGCCAATAAACAATCTATATTTGAGCGTAGCGCTAATCCATGATTGGAAAGACGCTGAAAGTTTTCGGCGAGATAAGAGGGGGCGGCGGGACAGTTAAGGATATTATACAATAGAGGCAGTATGTGAATTTGGCGTTTCTTCACTACCGTCTTAAACTTTCACTACCGTCAATATAGAATCATGCTACAATTAGGGTGTAACCCTTACAATAAGAGACACGTGAAAATAAAATATGCATATGTGATTATTCACATATAAAGAAAATGTCGAATTTAGAAATGTAATCGATAAAGTTGAGGGCGTATACCATAACAATGCTAATAAAGATTAATGGCGGGCAGGGAACTAAAAAGCCTTACTTAACACGCAGAGGGTTAAACATTTTTATAGCTTCAGGTCACGAACAGTTATCTTTTTAACATGGGGATACTTAATACACGAATATGATTTCAGTTTTTTTTTCTATAATGTTTATCAACGAAAACATTGATTTCAGTTAGTCTTCAACGTCGAAAAAGTGTTTTTTTTAAACATACGAGTATGTTGGATTATTGATAAACAGTGTGTATTACCATTGTTCAGTGATTTTTTTGTATTTTTTTATTTCTAAAACACAAAAAGTTATTTAACTCAAATTTTAGTAAAATCATTCACTAAAGTAAACATTAGCGATACTTTTCAAACTTTAACTCCGAGACGACCTCAGGCGCTTTTAATCCGGGGGTTGCATGTTCGATTTAAGTTGATAGAGCTGCTGCCTCGAGAATCAAATATTTTTTAAACTGTTATCGCCAAATCTACAAATAGTGGAACTCTAAAGATAAATATTTTTCGTGAATAGTATTATATAATCACATAAGTAGTGTAAACTCACATGTACTTATATAAAAATATTTAGTAATATTACTTTGCCGAAACCTTTCATAAATAGCTTTGAGTGATGCTGTAATTAATTAAATGGTCGCACTTTTGTAATAACTTATAACAGAAAATTACTGATAAAGAAATATAAATTTGGTTACAATATGTTAGTAGTTATAGACGATATTTTTTCTATTGTCGTTGTAAATAATTTATAGGTCATAACAACAAATGAACTTCAGGCATTCCAAGTGCTTGGATCACCATATGTGTGCCAGGGTGTGCGTGACCAGAGGAATTACAATTTTCATGTGCCAAGTAGCAATTGTTTCAAGGGTAACGTCACATGTGGTTATATCAGGCGTCTCCAAACTTACTAAGCGAAGGGCCACATTTGGATATTAAATGTGTATTGTGTTACACTTTCATTGTATATAGTAAAATCTGGTGGACTTATTGCCATGTGGCAAAATCTCTTTCAATCGACTATAACAGAAATACATTAAAAAAATCCTTAAGTGAAAATCAGACTCGAACACTAAAATATAATATATTGGGATTCAACAGGAATCGAATCCATAATTCCAGTGTCGGGAGACAGGCATGTTACTAACTAGGCCACGGAAGTCGTAAAATCTGGAGGAGGCTATGTGTAAGGTGGGCCGGACTATTAATAATTTTTTCGAATGCATTGTGACGTTTGTTTGGTTTAGAATGTGATCGAGGATATTGCAACCTCGTCAAAGTAGGTACATAAAATACGCAAATTTAGTTTCTCATGATCATTACGAGACCATGTATGTGCACGGGCGGCTCAGTCCCCCGCACTCGCTACCGTAACGTGAACAATCCACGCGTCCGCCGTTTTCCAAATTTATCAATGAGAAGCAGTGAAACTATTCGACCATATTATTTTTAATATGTTTATATACTCTTTTTTGTTAATAAATAATGGATATCAAAGGAATATTCATTTTTAATAAATAACTTCGACGTGTTATATTATAGAAAATATATTCATTTTAGCTGTAGTATAACATCAACATCACTAGGAACAACACCGAAAAGTTTTTGAAACTAAAAACATGTTTTTTTATTAGTAACGAAGCAAATATTATACAAATGATATTAAAGTAATGAAACTATGAAAGGACGACGTAAATTATATTTTAAAAGAAAGATATGTTAAATTTCAGAAAAATTATCGGTGTTCTATGAGAAGGTTTGTGGACACAGATCAGGCAATAAATGTATGTAAGTCTCGACAGAAGTCTGTCGATCTGTCATATATAAATAAATAAATATAGGTTTATTGATAGCAACATATTATGTACAATATATAAGTAAATTCCAAAATCGCACATATATCTCAAGATAAATAGCAGAAAATACCCCCCGGCCGAGATACACCCCACCAATATAGGGCGAGCCCAGCCGAGAGGATATCAGATATTTTTCAGTTCACACCCTATATACGCGTACCCCGACGAAAAAAACGGAGTGATATGAATGTAATAAAATGCTCATTGAGGACATTTTGAAAGAAGAAAGATTCGTCAGAATATTGGAGAAAAAATAACTGAGTTGGCATATTTTTCCAAAAATGATCACGGGTTTTTTAGAAATGTAAGGAACTATTTTGAAACTTTTTTATTTTATTTTTATTTATTACGGGCTACATGTTGGGGATCTCTGGGTGATGTGATAGATGGATATGTGCATAAATGAAAAGAGCAACAACATTGTTATGTAATGCAGTAAGAAAACGAAAATGTATTTGTAAACAGCAATTAAAACTGTTATCTTGTATGCTTATAGTCAGCCGGGCCACTAACTATCTTGCAATATGTCGCGCTATTTAACAAAATGATTTTGCTTTAACATTATAATATTAAATAAAATATTTATTTCTGAAAAAATGCAAAAGAAATATTGAAAACAGTCGCGACTCAGAACCAGTAGATTTCACTGCTAAAATATGGATTATAGTTATCGAACGAAGAAGACGGATACAGATGAAACATGTTTAGTACAGCAAAAATGAATGCATCGCGGAAGCGGATTTTGTTGATATTCGTATCATTATAAAGAACGAAGGAAGAAAAAAATACTGGGTGAACAGTTGTATGTAGAAGAAATAGACAGAGGAAAATATGGCTGGATCAAGTTGAGCAGAATTATATAAAATTGAAAATTAGAAACTTGAATGTTAGAGATTGTGCACGATATTTCATCGACGCAGCTTCCTTTCACCCAAAAATAAGCTCCTCCTCTATAAAACCCTTATTCGTCCTATCTTGACCTATGCTGCACCCGTTTGGGGTAGTGTGAGCAACACGGATCACCTGAAACTCCAGAGAGTGCAGAACAAGGGATTCAAGATATCTTTTAACACCCATCCCAGAACAAACCTTACCCGACTTCTCGCCGAACAGCGAGAAGAAACCCTACAACACCACATCCTCGCTTGGACCGTGAAGTTCTATAAAAACCAACAAAATCACAGCAATCCCTTAGTCGCTGCCCTGGGGGCTTACGAGAGTAAATCCGACCTACCCTTCCGTTATAAGCACAAGCTCCCGAAGCATTATCTGTTGCCTGACTAATCCACCTACAGTATTAGCTGGGACGACCAAGGTCTGAGTGTATGTGATGGAATACAAGTAGCCTGATTGAGCAGACTTGTTTTTGCTAAATAATTAGTGTAAGAATTGTTATCTAGTTATAAGTAGCATGTAGGTGTTAATTATTTCCAAGATCTCATATATTAAGATTGAATAAATAAAATAAAATGATATGTAGGAAAATAAGATTAAGTAAGTTCATAAATTATAACATATAATTAAGATTAGTTAAGTAATAAATTTGTATATAGGTATAGCCTTGACAAATGTTTGTACAATAATTTACTTTGTTTAATAAAAAAAAAAAAAGATTGTGCACGACTGATAGAAGAGACGAAAAAAGTATGCTTGATTGGAATAGAGTATGGAGATATTTACCTTTGCCACAAGGGACACGGTATGATATGATAAGTATGCACATACATGCCATCACACAATCTCCCTGTCGGGGTAGGCAGAGAGGACAGAGCGCCAAACTTTCTAATATCTACACTCATCCTTAGCCTCTTCTACATCCATACACCATCGCATACAACTTCTAGAATTTCTCTGACTTTCCACGTTTACTTCTTTCAGAATATTATTCATTTGATCCCATTACACTATCCTTGGTCTTCCTATCATACGCCTTCCACTTATATTTGCACTATATATTTGTTTTGTTAGTCTTTCCTCGTTCATTCGTTCCACATGCCCAAACCATATCAGTGTGCACTTCTTCATCTTACTTAACACATCAGCCTTAAGTTCACATTCATCTCATATCACTTCATTCCTTATTATGGCATATTTTGTCGCTCCACGTATTCTTCTCTATGCGCACATTTCTACAGCATTTATTCAGCTCCTCTCAGTCTTTTACACGTCCACGTTTCTCTCTCATACCTCAAAGTTGGCACCAAAACACTATTATGGACTATCATCTTAGCAGATTTGGATAAGTGTGTAATACGGATAGTAAAAAAATAGTTAAGATTACGTTATACAAATTAATTTATCTAGTGCCGATTAGCCTCTAAAGTGCACTTCTGTTATGTAATATCCAAGTACATATTAACTTATTAAGTTTTTCTGATTCACCTACAGATTATCGTTAATATCTGAGACCCAGCCACCATGAGTGTATCACGTACAATCACATCACACATCGCTTAAGCCGAGATTACCTTACTGGCTTCTCCAGTTAACCACTTTTTTACGTCGTTATTTTAATGTCCACAGTGAAATTCTGGAACTATTTACAAATAACGTTAGACTCGCTCCGCCTTTGTCGGATTTCAAACAGCGCGCAGCGATTAAAATAACGCAACATTTTTAGTAAGTAAAATTACGTGTTTTATTTCTGATTTTTCGTTCGTGATGACCATTTCCACCATTTGCTATCAAATTATAACATTTTCTTTTTTTACTGTTAATGAATTTTGTAAATTACCGATAATTTTACTGTTGTTGTGATCATGTATGTTAACTTTGATTATTTATTTTTGTTTGCTTGGTTGATATAGACTGCCACCTAACAATAAGCCTGCCAGATTGCACTACAATGAACTCTTCATCAATGCTGATCGCCGTGATCCTACGTCATATCTGGAACTTGGTGCATCTTCTATGCACTTGGTGCATCATCAGTGCGCTAGTTCGTAGCATTTTAGAATGTGGAGCATTCGCGTAGAGCCCGCGGGAGATTCGTAACTCTCAAATGGTGGAGAAAGTCCAAAATATTTTTTTAAGATTCCTCTACTTACGGAAGTGCGGTTTCTACCAGTGGCTCTACCTTACAAGATTTATTATTGGTATGTTGAGATACTACCTTCTCAGCGTGAGGAGGGATGCGAGGATCTCTTATTATATCTTCAAGTTGCTGACGGGAGCTACACCTTATACTATGTTTGTTACTAATTATACTATGTTTGAAATTATAATGTTTTATGTTCCTGACAACTATTCGAGGCACAGAAATATTGACCTATTTAAACCGTCAATAAGTAGAACTTACATGCCATGTGCTCTCCCAATGTATCACAGTCAGTCCCTTTTAAATAAAGCCGCGGATATTGACATCTTCAAAGGATTTTGAGCTTTCTGAGTAATTGAAGATAAAGGGTCTTTCAAATTGAGCGGTTTTTTTAATTCAATTTTTTTTAATTTCTGAATAAAACACACAATTTGCTTTGATTTCAAAAAACTTTTAATTGGTCATTGAAGTATAATGTATGACATTTAAACACAAAAAAACAATATCCACCAAATGTCCACCTCTTGCAGCTCCACAGATGTCTACTCTTTTTTTCAAAATTTTCGATGACATTTTGGCATAATTGCGGTTCTAACTCACCAATAACGGGAATAATTTCGTCTCTCAGCTCAGGAATTGATTGGAGATCATTCTTATAGACCTGTTATTTCACGTAACCTCAGAGAAAATAGTCCAACGGTGTCAGATCATATGATCTTGGTGGCCAATTAACATCACTGTTTCCGGAGAATACAATACGTAAAATAATTCAACAATTTGAACGCGTTGTTGTATGGTATACGACTCCAATTTTATAAATGTCATACATTACACTTTTCAAAACCCAGGCAAGTTCGCGACGCCATCTGTGTTTTATCGAAGAATTAAAAAAACGCGCAATTTGAAAGACCCTTTAGTTTCAGCCGAACTAATATTTTTTGTTTACTGTTATAATATATTTTTGCTGCCGTATGTTATGTCTGTCAAAACATTGTATGCATTTTTTTCTTATTATTGTAAATATTTATCTAAGCTTTGTATGTGATAGGGTTTAAGCTGTGTATGTAAGCTTTATGAAAATAAATAAATCTGGTTCAAAGAAATTGCTATATAGCAATAAGATCGCCAGATGTATCGTATTTAATCATGCAAAGAAAATAATGATAAAATTTGAAAGAAATGTACTAAAAATAAATGATTCAACTGAAGGATTTCTAATGAATGAATACATATATTTATTTGGGCTACACCTTTAATTTATTAACAATAATAATAAACTGTAACATTGCGTCAATCATTCTATTCTGATTCATCGTTATTTAATGTAGTTTTTATATGACATTGACAACTTATTGGCCAATCGATAATTATCAACTACTAGTAGAAGTATATATTGGCAAATCGATAAGTATCACCTATAAGTAACAAGGGCAATACGATAAGTATCAAGTGACGACCTCTTACAAGAAGCATGAGAGAAAAATACACAAGATCAAACGAGATCGAGATGCAACATTCTTTAAACTACAAGTCCTGTAGGAGTTGGATGACCATCTGAAGTGAGAAAAAATGCAATATCATTGATATTCGTGCAATCTTGCTTTCAACAACTAAATCGGTTCCTAGTATAATATTGTTTAATTTTATATTTACAAATTGTATCACATTTTCATTGTATACAGTACAATCTGGTAGATTTAATGCCATGTGGAAATCGCGTCCAGCCACCGCAGAGATGTTAAAGAGGCTTTAAATGAAAATCAGACTGAAATGTTACTCCTTCTTGATGTAGATCTTGGATCTGTTATGTTACGAAAATCGTTCCTGTGAGATACAGCACCAGTTGTTTCTCCACATTTTAGGCGGCATTTCTTGCATGCGATATCCTGTGAGGATCTTGTGTGCCGCTATAACATACGAGTACATGGTATTTTATTTGTGATCATCACAACTGCATGGCCACGCCAGTGTGCCTATTCTTTCTACTCCATATTACTGCGTCATATATGTTGCTGGTATGTCGGATGTGAGCGTTTCTGACTGTATCTCTGAGAGATTGTCCTGCGAAAGTTCGTAATATTCTCATCTCGGATGTTCCATGTAGGCTTACTGTTCTCGTTGTATCGGTTCTAGCTTCAACATGTCATGGTTGGTCTTAAAACAGGTTTTGTAAATTCGAACTTTGCAATAAATAAAATAAATTTGCAAGATATAATTGTGGTTGGAGATGTCAATACTTAAATATTTGAATTATATCCATCACTTGCTCAATAGACTTATTATCGAATAATAGTGTTTGCACCTCCTCAGCTGTTTGGATATTGCTTAACTATTTGTTGTGTTTATTGAGATGCTCATATAATACGTTTTAGCTGCTAAACTGATATCCTTTTTAAAAAAACCTTGGTTCCGACTGGAATCAAACTCGCAACCCCTGGGCTGGAGGACAAGTGTCTTACCAACTAGGCCACCGAGTTCGTCAAATTCTAGGACACAAACATCCAACTCCCATTATTCCATCTGTTGAAACAAATAAAAAACAAACTACGCACCATTCTTACTTGAACTGATTGACTAAGAAAATACAAATTATCAATTGCGTCCGCTTATTAGCTGCCTAAAATAAATTTTTGAAGCACTCTCGGGGTAACAGGTGTTGTGAAATAGTGTTTAATATTTATATACTCGTACATAGATATTTTTCTCATGAACAAGACAATTATAGGGTAGACTAAAATGAAGTTAATGAAGGGTAAAACAACCTATCCTCGGACGTTATCCTTTGGGATGACGCAGGCACCAGACTGTAACTAATTCACATCATATTGTACTGGGAATTATGGGATACTCTCGTATTATCATAAATTCCTCCAGGGATAGCCAAGCATATAGCCTTTTCGAACGTATTCGTCTTCAAAAATCACAATTTTAATCAAAACAACGGATTATTACAGATTTTTTTCCATGGTAAGCAAATAATTCATCAGTAAATCAATTTGAAGAGCTCAGTTGCTGAATTTGGAAGTGTATCGAATGAATTTTTATCGCTTGTAATAAAATTTCTGTAAGTGTTTTCCTGATCACCATGACGTTAATTATTTATTAAATTACACTTCCATTGCATGCAATACAACCTGACGCATATATTGTCATATGACATTTTTACCAACAAACTAGAAAAATAACGATTTCAGTGGTCTAGTTGGTAAGAAGTCTTTCATTCAATTCTGAGGCCGTTGTTTCTATTTCCATTGGAATCAGTTTATTTAAAAAAAATGAAGTCTGGTTTTTATTAAATAAAGCCTATTATTAATTAACATATTTCTGGTTCATTGGAAGACATTGACACATGGCAATGCGCCCTTAAGGTTGCAATGAATATAATGAAAGTATAATCAGCCCAAAGATGTAAACTGCTTTTTAAAAAACCAAACTGGGACCATTTTTTTGGTTTCGTCAAGAATTGAACTTCAACCCCCTCCCCCCCACTCGGGTTGGAATTAAAGAGTTTTAACTGGCTCAGTGAGGTTTATACTTAGATAATTAAAATAATGCGTGTACGATAAGGAAAAAAATATAGTGTTTAAGTGTACTATAGTAACGTTTAACAACCTCTGAATATGGATAGTTAAGAATCCCTAATCTAAGGTAAGCCTTTAAAACTGTTAATGCACCCGTGGCACATTATACTAATCGAATTTACATGCTTCAGTAATAAAAGGTTGGGTTGGTAGTTGCAACTTTACCTAACAATACTGGCACAAGCGGTGGTTAACCTGAGAAAAACAAAGGGTGCTTCGTGTACAATTTAACTGCCCCAGGGGTAAATTGATACCTGCTGGGGTTAGATCTATTGCAATATACATTAAGTGATTGACATCTTGTCGCGACAGTCAGGGAACGGAAGTTTGTAATTTGAAAAATGACGATAAGTAAAGGTATTTTTAAAAGGGGTAGTCTGTAATATTATAAATAGATTCTATGAAAAAAGTTTTTTCGTTATATATAGGCAATCCACCCACACTAAGACGTTATATATAGGCAATCCACCCACACTAAGACGTTATATATAGGCAATCCACCCACACTAAGACGTTATATATAGGCAATCCATCCACACTAAGAAGATTTGTGTCATCACTGTTAAAGCTTGAACTGTAACAATAAGAGAATGAATATAACTAAGAAAATTTGTATGAAAAATCAATACTAAGACGATTTATATCTTAAACTAATTAAACTTAAACAATTTCACAATCAAACGATTTATTTGGAAAAAAAATGGTAAAACATATTACTTTTCAACATGAAGACGAGAGTTTTTCTCGATGTATTGTAATGTATTATATAAAACTTTAAAATAATTTTATAAAATACAAACTAACGGAGTTATTGCCTTGTGGCAATCTCTTCCAACCAATCTTCGAATGTTAAGGAGGCCTTCAAACCAGACTGGAAAATTTGTTAAAATAAGTTTGGTTGTATAGGGAATCGAACCTGTTACTTCCAGGTTGAAAGACGGGAGTCTTATCAAATAGACCACGGAGGCTGGAGTAATCGATAAACGTTGGCCGAATTTGCAAAGCACAAAACCCGTGCAAAGTCCGCAGTACAAATATAAAAAAAAAAAAGGAAATGTGGAATATAATTTTGAGATCAGTCAAGAGAAATATTTACTTGATTAAAAAAATATTTACGCATTATACAATATCGTAAAACCAAAATACTTGTATATCTTTGTAAAAAAATAAAAATACATGTCTTTGAAAATACATCGTAAGCTGATTTTGTAGTGTTTAGTTCAGTTCAGTTCATTCAAAAACTACTATTGGTACTATTTCGAGGTATGTCAACCCGTTGTTAACTAATGTTTGTTAAGGTATTTTATCAGTATTATGAGTTCCGGTCTTTAAGGACATTATAAGTTTTAAATGATTCAGGATTGTATTGTCGACATTTAAAAATGATTGCAGCCTTTTCGAGAATGAATAAAACTTTGAGGTTGTAACCGGTTATTTGCACGACTTGATCTTAATTATCAAACCAAGGAAATTTAGAACGAGTAATGAATTTAACAACACACCGTTCGTATATCACAAGAAAATAAATATTAATAAGATATTTCAACTGACCAAAAAATGTAATAGAATTTGTAAAATACAAAAAAAAAAAACATTTTACTCGTAGATAACATTAATATTCCTCATATCAAAGATTGTACTTTTTTAAATGTCAAATGCACCGCACCTATTTGAATGAATTATTACAAAAAACAGTATGTTGACATTTTTGTAGTGGAGAAAAATAATTGATTGAAATCATAATTAATGAATTAATAAGTGACTCCTGAAACCTTATCAAAATATTAGTTTTTTTTAAAGTAATCGTTGATATATTTCTTAAATTAATATTATTATCAAATAAATGGCTGTATGAAAAGAAATATCCAAAAATAAGTGCGCAGAAAACCATGTTATATATAAATATTGATAAATATAATACTGTTTACATACTCGTACAACTGATCAATGGGGAGAACGAATGACGAAATAATGACCAAAGATTTTATAAAACAAAAATGCGAGGTGTTGAGAAAAGTGTTGATAGAAGGTAAAGTGAGAAGAATAGATAATAGAATATTATGCATGGCGATATATTATATATTAATCTGGAGGAGGCAAAGATTGTGTATTTAAACAAAAAAGTGGAGAGGTCTGTTCTCCCTGCCTGCTCTGCAAGGGACATGGCGTGATGATATATATCTATATGGATTAATATTTTTTGAAAAGTAGAATTCCTTTGATACGATGTTAAAACTCTTACAATAATTTCATTAACATTAAATACGGACATAACTTGGGTTTATATGCAATGAAGTAATCAGCTCAATGTCGCAAAAATGATATTCAATTACCATCCTTAAGATTAATAAGGCAAAAAATTTGCAACCTTTTATTTGAAAATCAAAGTTGTTCCAAATTATCTTCGATAAAAACAGTCTTATGTCATACGCCATTAAATTTAGATACATATTTTTGATTTAATTTATTACTTTAAGTTAACACAAGAAAAACAATTATCAAATAAAAACGATGATAAGTTATTGTATATACACACTGACAGACATTATTGAATAATGCGAAAATAATACGACGTCTCTTCAGTCGACGCACATCTGGGGTTTTTGTTCAAGGAGTTATTGCCTTCTATTTGGTTAAATTAAGACGTATTTTGGGTACTCGTAGGTTTGATGAATTACCAAATAAGTTGTCATTTAGGTTAATCCTCAATTTGTATGATAATATTATAACGATGTAACGATTAGAAACACACCCATTTACAGACACGAAAGTGATCGTGCAATATGAAAATTATTCGACTGAAAGAACATGACGATTATACGAGTATTATGTTTTAAGTATTGAAATTTCGACGATTTATTACTTTTTCATTGACATATTTTGTAGTCTAAGATGATAAAAAATATAAAAAGAGACATGAAAACTCGAACATAAATATATCTGGGAAAAATTACGGATTATTTCAATCTTCATTTATTTATTCATATCGTACCCCTCAACAGATCTGAATTGATCATAGAAACATGTTGAAGTGCGTGGCCGGGAGATAACACAATGTCTTCATATACCACAATTGAGCCTTCGTGTTAAGAACCAATGGAGTAGGCCATTAATTCATATTTTGCCAACGTATGTATTTGAAATACTATCAATAGTGGACAGGCAACAACACTCGCACACGGTTACCGCGTGCGGGTATTATCAAACTCTTTAAGCAGACTGGTTAATTTTTTTTAGCACTATCGGAATTCGAGCTCGAAATCCCCGGGTGGAATTCAAACGTATTACCAAAAAAGTCACGGAGGGCATCTGTATTTTTTTAAGACAAGGGGTGATATGTTTGATAATTAGGTTGAATATTATGAATATTGGATAATTTGTGGAATAACACATTAAATGGGTGAACAATATAAAAATGAATAATTATACAAAATCTAAAGGCATTTTGAGTCAGTTGAAAAAACGTCATTAGTTGTGAATCAATTTTTTTCAGATATATTACACTCAAGTATTGACATTATTGTTTTCTTCGTTTTAAGTGGTAATAAAAACCTTATGTACAAAATCACCTTCCTAACTCTGTTTCTTAATTACGCCAAAACGCATAAACGAGTTCATTTAAGGTAGTTATATATTGAATTATATTTTATAGAAAATATTGTTTTGTATTATATCATATAGTCATATGTAATATTACGCAAAATCAATCATTTTCCAAAACATAAAAAAAATCAGATAGAGAAAATAAAATAATATATACTCGTATGTAGGAAAATAAAAAAAATCCCTTTATAGAAAATACAAAACGATTTTTATAACCTTTTAAACGTAACAAAAAGAACACTTTTACCACGAAAACAAATCACAGTTAATACACTTTTTACAATTTCTAAACGAATAACTATTAAAAGTTTTAAGTTTTCCACTAATTTAAGGAAGAAAAACGTGAAAATTTTGAAATGTTGCGGCTGTTTGCGGTAGCGAAATGTCAAAATAAAGAGAGAAGGGTGAGTTAGGGCGCCGGCGTGATGGCGGGCGACGTTGCGTAAGGATGACGGCGTCAGCTGAGCGGCGCTGGCGGCGGCCGACTGAATTATCAATGTAAGGCGCCCCGACGCCGGCGCCTTCGCTCGTTCGCTAAGCCTTCCTTTTCACTTTGACGTATGGTTATACCGATATACTAAGGACATTCAAGATATGCTCGCTATAACAAGGTATATTCATCATATTTTCCCCAAAATACTTGATGATAATAGATTCATCTTTATTGAATTATGAAACTTCTGTTGACTTGAACGCATAAGATATTTATTAGATAAATTATTTAATATTAGATAAATTACGTGAAATTTAACATTAACTTTCAATTAAGAACTAATTAACCAAATTTACATACTTAGCCTTGTACATAAGGCCTAAATTATTTTAGATCCTGGAGAAGCGTTTTCATCTAAGACTATTTCAAAATGGTACCACGTGGGGATTTAAAACTAATTAGACCATCAAAAACGACCGAAAAAAATATCAACGCCTACATTAAAAAATACTTAACCAAATGTAAACCTATACAGGTGTAAGCCGTATAATAGGAGTGTTTGGTCATTATTAAGAGATTCATTCAAACTTTTTGTTTGTATTGATAATAATGAATGGTCTTTTATTGACCACTAAAAATAAAATAGTTACAATAGTTATACTCAAATTTGAATTTCGAGTGTGCATAAATATAACACCAACTTATAAAACGTAAAGTATTTATTTAGACTTATCTCAATTTTTTTCATCGTTCTTTTCATCGAGTTTATAATCGTGAAATATTTGTCTTTAAACCAAAATATGATGATAAATAATAATTTGATCTTTATAACCGGGTTCTCGTTTTAACCTAGATCGACTGTATAAAGACTGTATATAATATTTATCTCTTATACGCTGTAAGAATTTAATTTAAAGGTACACGAATTGATAAAAAATATATCATTTTGAGTAAGGTGACCATTTTTAATACTAAAAAATAAAAAATCGTAATTGAAAATTCTAAATATATCCCAACTAAAAATCTGTTTTTTTTATAGAAAAATAAATGCCGATATTTTATGATTACTTAAATATCACTTGAAAATAGTGAGTAATTGAAGCGAATATAGAGCGTTTGATGAGAAGCTGTTAGATATGATTTTGATATGATTATGGTGCAAAAACTTATTCAAATCATAGTCGTTGATATAAATACGGTATTAAATTTGAAACAGCATGACCCATTTCTTCTAAATAAATAAGCCAATAGAAAGGAAACCCAATTCTTCAAGAAAATATATTCTATATGTAGGCCAATTTGGTTCATATTAAGAAATCTCTCGAGATTAAATATTGTGGCGTCAGTGAGACTGCGAAAATTGGCGCCGCATAGCCAAAACTGTTACATGCACCCGTCAGCTGAAACATCCCCTTTTCAAGAATTTCAGAAAATTTCGCAAGGATCGATTTTAAAATATTGCTTAAGTTCTTAAGTTAATTATGGCAATATGTTGAGAAAAGGGTGCGGTTTATCGATATGATATGAATAGTTGATATTGCGTGACCGAGTGCCTTAGCAGTTTTAATTTTTAAGGTTTCATAGGGGTTGTTCGATGTTCTTTTCTATTCCTGTTGCAATTAAGGATGATACATATCTAAATAATGCTGCATAATAACGATTTCTGTTTTACTTTGAAGTATACTCGTACCATACATTGAATAATTTGAAGTAAGTAATCGGTACTTGAGCGCTTTAGTATTGATTCTTTTCTTTTTGAAAAAAATTAGTAACTTTGAACTTTCTGTATACATACTCGTAGATACCGTATCTATTTTGGGGTAAGTAAAAAAGATAAATCTCCATACCTTCCTATTCACAATAACTGCCTTTGCCTTATTCGCATTCATACATCTCGGTGTACATGCTTTTCTGTTTCTCATGCTTTTTAACCTTCCTTTAGTCAAAATTTATCCAGACGTATCTTTCTATTATTTCCTCGGTCTACCTTTTATTCGCACGCCATTCAATTCAAGCGTACATATTTGTTTTGTAAATCTTTTGAAACTCATTCTATCGATATGTCCAAACCATCTCAAGATTCTTTTAAAATTATCTATAGCATATGATGCAAACATACAGTCCCTCGGCAATCACTCACATATATTATATTACATTACCATAACAGGTATTCTTCGCAAACAACGCATTTCTACAGCATTTAGTCTGCTTTTATAACTCTTCCTAAATGTCTACACTTTACTTTGATGCATCAAGGTAGAATATTACGTAAACTCGTTTTTTTTATTTAGAATAAAAGATAAATATGGACATTTATAATTTGAAGATTTATAAACAAAAAGAGTTACGGATATTCGCGATAAAATGAAAAATTAAGTTAATTAATGTTAAATAAAAACAGCAACATTAGTTCTATCAGCTTTATTTTACTTTAGACGACCATTTCAGTTTAGAGTAAAACAAATTAAATAGGAAAAATACAAGTTTTATTTATTTATTGTTGATAAATTAATGTGGAGTTTTATAATCTTAATACTGTGGCATCAAATGACATTTTTTTTTTATTTCATGAAAATAAATCTGGCAAATTTATTGCTTTAAGGCAATTTCTTCCCAATCAACTGACTTTGTATTTCTTAATTGTTATTGGTATGCATGGCCGTGGCTTTATCATAGTGCATGAAAACAATATTTGGAGAAAAAAAAACAAAAAACGAAAATATGGAAATGTATGAGAATTAAAAAAGAGGAATATTTTGAGATACATAAATAATGCTTCTTTAGTTTATTCTTAAATATCGATCGGGATGTAGCACATATGATTGTGCCAGAAAATCGTTCCAAAGTCGAGCCGAGTGAACCGCAAAACATGTTAAGAATGATGTGTCAGATGCGTTTGTATACATAGAATTTTGCTATTACCAGATTGAATGAAGAGAATAGCTTGAATTGTTCAACATTCCAAAGAGGATTGATGACACGTAGAAATTTCTTCGTTGTCTTATTTTACGCCATTGGAGTCTGGTACGATGTACAAAAATGTATGGAAGCAAAGCCTAGGCTTTGAAAGGTAGTGATAACATCAGAATAACTTGCGTAGAATCTCTGGTGTTACTGTGTTTAATGGAGTAAAAAATTATCTGATAAATAATAACTATTAGAAATGGATGTTTAAGTAAAAATAATAAAGGAAACTTGTGATGTTTTGGCCATATTAAGAAAATTTGTTGGAAAAGACTTAAAAACAAATATAACTATGTCCGAAATAAATGGAGAACAAAGAAAAGGTGGACCTGCGAAAGAATGGAACGAAAACGTTCAAATTTTATGAGGGAAAGATAAAAAGTATGAGAAATAGGATATCATGTATTGTGAGATGCATAGATGTGGAAGAGTTGAGAGCTGTATTCATGGATAGAAAAACGTAGAAATCTATCCTCTTTGTCTACCCTATAAGAGTCATGGGGTGATGTAAAATGTACAAATAAATAGTTAAATACAACATAATTTCACTGTTTGTTATCAGTTATTCTATTCAACTAATCAAAGAACTCAAATGCTTTCAGCATAGCTTTCATAGCTTTCATTTTTTTTTAAATTTGGCATTTGAGTTCGCTTTTTATATTATTTGGAGAGCTTTCGCTTTATTATTTAATTCTTATTCTTCTTGGTCGTTTCTTTAACTCTGAGGATCGTGATCACCATCGTCATAAACTATTCCTCTCCAGTACAAGCGATATCTTGCCCTATGTAGCAAATCCTGAAATGAACACTTCGTTGATTTTTCACATGACCAGATAGGTGCTCGATCTATGCTTTTTTTGACATTTAACACTTCCCGCCGGAATTGATCGCTGAAGGCTGTTGTTTCGTCCACCGCGCTATGCATAACATACAAAATATCGTAAGATTCTTCTTGCGCACAGCACAGAGAGACGTGTCTCAATTCTTTAATAATCGATCAATTGGTTCTTCTCGCGGTCCATAGAATGAACTATTTTCTGGATGCCCATTTGTCTATAACATGCCTTCAGTGTTTAGGTCTTAGCACCACATAAAAAATGTAGAAAATGAGGGTTTGGTCCAATCAAGTCATAGTTTTACTTAAGATTCCTCGATTCCTCTAGATCACTTTCAGGCGACTCATCGGTCATTTAGCCATATAAATTCTATGCATTATCTCCTTATAGCAGGAATCCTGGTCAGTGATCAATGATCGCAGGTAATTTTATTATTAAAATCATTTAACCGTCATCTAATGTTTCGCTAAATATTTTATGTTAACAGGCATTTTAATGCTTGTGATATTTATTCTCAAACACGTACTTTCATTCCACTGAAATAATCTTGGTTGAAAGTTAATAGTTAGGAGTAGACCCATTAGACTGCATAGTATACGAACAATTGCTACAATACAACAAATGCGTTCGCTAGAAGCTAAAAGCAGTGGAGTGCAAAATTTGTTTATTAATAATAAACATTTGACACGTATAGCGCTGTGTGGTAGTAAAATATCACATCTAGTGCGCTTTCATAAAAAAAATATAGTTAAAGGAAGCTATGCACGTATACACCATTAAATTCATACAGTGTAATAATACCTGAAAATAAAATGTGTAAAAGACAATTCGACTATTCATAGCGAAAATTTGCCACAAGAACAATAAGGTAGCAAACTATTGTATAATGTGGATATATCTGGTTCAATGATATAAGAGTTTAGAAGCACAGTGGCTGAAATGACGGAAGAATGAGTTTTTGTCACCACCTACACAATGCTAGCATTTTCGTCAATCTGCTAACATGACTGACTGCAAGATACAAATATTAATAATTGCATTTTTTTATTATTTTTTTTCAAAAAATGACCTGTTTTTAAGTATTCTAGCAAAAAAATTGAATCCATTTTTGACACCAATAATACTACCTCTGGTGTTTGGACATATTTAAATGATTACAACATATTGCATTTCATTTTTATTGATTTTTAATTTGCAAATAGGAATTTCTTTCAACTAAACCTGAAATATACGTTCAGGTTTGAATGGCTAGGAAATCGGAATCAACAGAAATATGCCTCAGGTTGTAAATAAGCCTTCTATCACCAAGCTAAAGAGACTGTTATTAAAAATATAATCGTATTTTATTTTTGGACATATTCGCTCTATATTGTAAAAATAATAAAAGGAAAATGTAAATAGCGTAGTTTAAAGAGCAACAAATTCTTACGGGCGCTAACTGTATTATCTGGTGAGTTTATTGTCGTGTAGAAATCTCTTTCAAGCAATCAAAAAGGTGTTAAATAAATATTAAGTGAAATCAAACTGTAACTCTTATTAAATGGGCACTAAGAGGAATCAAATCATAACCCCTGGGTTGAAAGACAAACATCTAAATAACTAGGCCACGGAGATCATTATAATGATGTGGGATGATAAATCCTGAGTTGCTTTTTGAGAAAAACTTAAAGACAAACTTTCAAGACAGTGCCTCTAGTAAGCTATTAAGCACATGTAAGTATATAACAATTTACTCTAGATCGGTATTAACATACATTAAAAGAATTTAAATATCCGTGATATTCATAAAGTTTCAGGCCTTATTTTGTGCACCACTGCTCTAGTATAGGTACAAAAGGCCAGGCGCGAGAACATCGAGTGCATGGGAGTTGAATGACCGCGTATTGCACTTTTGTATCGCGAATACCTTTGAGTACCTGCATTGTATATGCTCATTGAAGGATTATATGGAATTAAATTTGAAAAGTCTGATGTTGATTGAATGAAATACATTATTTATATAACAAGACCCTTATGTAATTAATTAGATCAAATTAAGTTGACTACCTCTGAAGCCTAGTTAGTAAGATGCTTGACTTCCACTAGAGAGATTCAGGTTCGGTTCCTGATGACACTCAAAAAAAAAAAAGTTCCCCAGTTTGATAAAATAATTAATCTGATAATATAAACACGCGCCGAGGACATGTCCGAGTGTTGTATCTTCACTTGCGGTAGTGTTTACCAATATAAACATAAGGCTTAATTATTTGGGCCGAAGTGAATAGTGTCTTTCAGTCATGATCTTTAATAATCCGGTCATGATCTTTAATAATAATATAAATAAATAAAAAATCATGAACACTGGCGTTTACAAAAAGACAAGTGACATTTTATCTACTCAAACATTTTGTCAGCGTTTCCAATTCCTTAAATGTGTTTGATAAATGTATGGAGGAAATTATAACAAATTATGTTAATTTCTTTAGATTGATCCAGTACGCGAAGGGTTGACTCATATAGTACATAAGTACTCAAAACTAGGTCTCACAACTTATCAAGTAAATAAAAAAAATTGACAAAGGAATCCAAAAGTAATCAAAGGTCGTCGGTTCGAACCCCGCGTTGTGCTACTCCCCTGGAACGACACAGGCACTTCGTCCGCCTATAGTGTTCGAGGGTATAAGGATACCTATGACTTCGGTCATATCTATTCTTTTTAAAAAAAAATCTAAAAAGTTTTTTTAACTATTTTTTCATGTCAATATGTCCCCAGTAGGATACAGGAAAACACCTCATTTACTGGGATCACGACAAATGACAGGCAACAAACCCAAAATGATATTATTTCAGTGTCCACTTGAAATTTCATTGTTTTTTTGTCTGTCTTGTTGTTTCTCATATTAAGATAAAATAAATAAATAATGAATTGATAAAAAATGCGTCAGAATCATAAACACACTGAAAAAGTATGTATTATATTTTAGTTTTACATTATTGGCATTCATCAAGTTTTCTATTATGCCCTATTTTGTATTATGTTTTTTTCATATATTGTAATACAATAATTTGCATTTTATTGAAAATATTCATTTCTAATTACGTCACACGAAGTACAATTTGCTTGTTGAAACAAATGTAACGTCGAAATAACCAAAACGCACGAGAATTTCAGCGACTATTTTTTTTAATAGGCAATCCACCCTAACTAGAATGATTTGTGCCATCAAATTCAAGTCACTATACAATTATATGAGTCAATATAATAACTGTCAGCAACTATTTTACACCTCGTTAAATCATTCACGAAACAAATAAATATGTTTCAAGAAATACGTATTACACAGTATGTAGAACATATGAAAAAAACAAGTTCTTTACCTTTAAAACATCCTTCAATATAATTTGCATTATTGCGTTTATGGCAATACCTTTTATAATAACATAATTTGTGAAAAAAGCAATAGTTAATTTAACGTGCACACACATTTTTTATGGATCTGGGTTTGTTGCCTTTCATTTGTCGTGTCTCCAGTAAACGAGACTTTTGCCTATATCTTATCGAGGAATATTGTATTGTAAAATTTTTACATTCCTTTAAATATACAGCACAATCTGGCAGGTCTGTTGCCATTCGGCAATATCTTCAACGAACCAGAAATATATTAAGGAGCCCTTAAGTGATAACCGGACTGAAACCCTTTATAAAAAATGTGGGTAACAACGGAAATCGAGGTCGACAGCCTTATTGTTTAGTATTCGAGAAGATCCTCATAGTTGTTATTTATTATGTATCTAAATTATTTTTAATGATCCAATGCATATATCGGGGTATCTCCATGATAAATTATTCTACGGAAGGGTAAGTAGAGTAGATGTTACTCCTTTTATTCATTCATTTCGCACGCCTGTATATATTTAAATTGGCAATGTTGAATAGCGCGACCGGGAGATAATATTGTCTTTGGTCCCATAGGTCGACCCTTCGGGTTGCTTGAACCACTGAAGTGGGCACATAACTCGCAATTTATCATTGCACATGTTGACTTTTCTACCGCACGTGAAGAGGCAATAACACTCGTATGCGATTTTTGTTACCAAATAAAATATTTTATCAGACAAATTTTAAAAATTATTTTTCGAGTATCATCAGAAATTGAATCTACGGCAACCACCCATTGCTTTCTGGGTTATGGAACAAGGAATAGGTGAGAGAAACGTGGAAAGTAACAGGATGTAAGTATGTTAAAGTTATCTCTACAGTTGGATCTCAGGAAAATAAAGCAGTAATCATGATATACGAACACCTCAGGTACGTCTTTCCCGTGCTTACAGATACAGTAAGCCCCCGGTGGATGGCAAATAGAAAGGAAACTACTGGAATATATTTCTCCATCAAGATTTGCTAATGAAAATATACGTACTGAGTTGAATTCCACATTAACCTCAATAAATATTCAAGATGATAAAAACAAATATAAACATATCGTCACATAACAGAATGGTAGTCCAATAAATCTTCGAAGTTTCGCGTGGGTTAATCCGTCATTTTTATTGCACACATTCACCTGTGTAATAAAAACATACGATGCATTCATGTCGCATCATGGCGCAACAATTTTACAACCTTAGACACGTACCTTACCACGTGTCACCCGTGAGAAGCACGTGTTGCGGGGTATTACGAAACCATAGAGGACGAGCTAAGTTGGATTGGGTCTTAGTAAATGTGGATTGAGTAAAAAGAAATGTATTTTAAAATACACTGAACATATTTAGAGAACATGACTTTGTAAAATGTATTGATCACTTATAGTACGAAATCAATTTTAGACAAATGTAAAAGTTCATGGAATACTCGTACTTGTGATGTGCTTTCAATATATTGTATTATTTATACAGATCATAAAATATAAGCAATATCAACAGTAGCAAAAATGACAATTTAGACCATCGTGTTGGTGCCTACCTTGATGTATGGAAGTGAAACTTGGACTTGACAGAATATGGATAAGACTAAGATTAATGCTGTGGAGATGCATGCACTAAGGAAAATTTGTGGAGTGTCAATGTTTGAAAGAAAGCGGAATTAAGACATCAGAAATGAATGCATTGATAAAACGAATGTTTTAAGTAAGACGAAGAAAGGAGCTTTAATATGGTTTGGACGTGTGGAGAGAATTATTGATAAAATAATGACTAAGCGAGTATCTAAGTCAGAAATGCAAATCAGATGAAGACCGAGGAAAACGTGACTGGACCAAATTTACCACACTTTGAAAGAAGGTAAAGTCAGAAGTATAATTAATAGAAGATTGTGCATGTCGAAATGTATGAAAGTGGAAGAGGCGAAAATTGTGTGCTTGGATAGAACAGTTGGAGATCTGTTTTCTCTGCCTGCCCGCAAGGCACACGGCGTAATGACATAAATATATGAATGTATAAAATATAATATTCACGTTAGTGTTCGGATTACTACGTTAACCACTCCGAAATACGAGTACATACGTCATTTTAGATTCACCTCTGTTGTTCTTTATTACTGAAGGTCGTGATCTATGGGATGTTGGTGGTACAGACACGTCTCTACTCATCACGATTATTTGTCGTTTGCATGGCATGTGTATAGACTGCCCCCAGTCAATCCTTTCATCTGACCACTCCATCTTGCTGGCGCTCTAACTCTCATCCTCTTGACACACTTCTTGTGACTATAAATTTCACCAGGTTATCTAGCTTACGTCTAGAAATATGCCTTAAAAACCGCAGGATACGCTGGAAGAATATCAACTCATGCAGTGAGAATATCAACTCATGCAGTTCGTTCTTCTGGTGGTCCGCGAGATTCTCAGAATTCGTCGCCGACATCACATCTCAAATAAATCAACTCTTGCACGTTCTCAGATATTTATCTCAGGAATATAGGAAATATCAGAGTTTAGAAAAAATCTTTGTTTTTATACGATTTGAAATACCCCGATCTGTCTATATTTTTTTAATAATCGGCTTATGGCATTTTTTGCAATTCATATTCGTCTTTTTAATTATTTTTTAAAACCGCCTTCTGCAGAACTCAAATAACCAAGATATATGAAATCTTGCCCCACTTCTAGGTCACTTAACGTGCCCAACGGCTGTAGGGCAAATATTTACTATCATGAGCTTAGAGCTGTAGGGATTATGCCAATTTAATCAACAAACAGTGTGATTAAATCACAGTCTTCAATATTTTCACCAAAGTACGAGTACGTTGGTATGTATTGAAAAAAAATGAGTTCTGAAAAACTAAAATAAAAAAAAAAATATTCTAAAATTAATGAAGAGCGAGGAAGAGGCAGACCGAGCAGAGAATGGAATGAGACGAATGAAGAAATTTTGCATGAGAGAAAGTTGAGAAGTATTAAAAAAATAAATACATGTTGAACCCGATAAGTGGATATGGACAACGCAAAAACTGAGTGCGTAGATGGAAAAGTTTTGAGATCTGTTCTCTCTACTTACCTAACAATACACGGTGTGTTGGTATTAATGTAAGTCAAAAAGAATATAAACATGGCAATGTTTTCATTTACGAGTATTATTTTTATGCATGGTAATATTTACTTTTATGGTTAGATATAAAAGAAACAATATCAATGGTAAAAAAGTGGGTTAAAGTAATATTATACACGAGCAGAATAAAAATAACGTAGATACTGGCACGCACAACATCAAACCTATGTTACATCGGTCATTGTTATAATATTATAATTGTTGTTGATACTGTTATAAAACATTACAATATGAGGTATTGCTACAGGAAAATTTCCACTAAGGTCCAAAAGTTTACGGCCTGAACAAGTAAGAGAGTATATGGACAGACACCAAGCCACGTCCATCTCATGGGCAGACGATATTACAATTAAATTGTATACCTCTACTAAAGCCAATTAAATACTTATTGTTACGTTACATTCTCAAATGAATATTAAGTTTCTTTCAAACGAGCGAGATATTTAGATGTCGACTACATTAAGATGTCCTCGACGGAGATGATTATCCGTAGACAGCATCTAAACATAGTTTAATTTCTGCTGAGATTTTCCCTTTTTTGAAAGAAACTTGGTATCCTCGAGATATTTAATTTTTAACATTTCAGAATACAACGAAACAACACGTCTTCTATCGCCTTAAGTTGATATACATCTAAACGTAGAATAATCAAATTTTAACTGTAACATCACCTGACCACGAGGTGGAAGTAAATGACGTGGTATCTGTCCATACACGATCTAATTTGTTCATGAATGCATGCGTCCAAACGTTTGAACCTTAGTGATATGCATTCATGTAAACGCCCCCTGAATATAATACTTAGAGATGAGAATATATTTCGTGGTTTATTTATTATTTTTACAATCTACATTTTATGGATTGTAACACCATTTTCTTTTACGAGTGCGTTTTATGAAGCTGATAGATAACAACTATTTTTATTTTATGGTCTTAAGGATATGCGCCAGGAACTACGTATTGAATAACTAACTCTATGGATTGATAGATCTCAGTTGACTAGGTCAAGATACGTGTTATTAATTAATTACTTGTATGGTACCCTTCAATACATCCGAATTAGTGATTCAGACATATTGAGGAGCATGCCTGGGAGACAACACACTCTTTGGCCCCAATAATCGAACCTTCGGACTTAGAGTCATTTGAGAAAGCACGAAACTTACAGTTTGACGAAACAATTCGAACTATCGTACATGTTGATAATGCTACCCCACATGTCAAGATACAACATTAGCACACGTCTAGCGCTTGTGATTATTGATACCACATGAATTATTTGAACATGTGTTGAGAACGTTAGATAAGTGTCCTAAAATAAGTTTTAAAGACGCAGTCTAGAAAATAAAAATCACGTGGAGGGTGATAGAAGGACGTGGCGTTGGCATTGGCAGATGGAGAGACTGTGCGAGGACAGCTTCTAGTTGGACTGTGAGAGTCCGAGGACCAACTAGTCTGAATGAGGCTGTGGCTGTACTATCACCCCCATCATGGTGGGGTAGGGGGTAGAGAAGATGAAGATATGTAAGAATTAACTTTAATCTTTAATGCGTAATAAACAAAAATCTCGAATCTCTGCATTGCTTTTTGATATATCATGATCGTAGACTAAGTCAAAATCTACAGAGGATCGTTATTTTAATTATTTCAAAGGGGCAAATCAAATAACGAATTGTCAATTTTTAAGGAATATATCAAAAGGAATATTATTTGAAGTTTAAAAGGGCAAATATAATTAGTCATTGTCCAAAGTGATCCACGAGCAATTCGTGATGACAACAACCTAAGAGAGACACAAACAGTGAATAATAGAATAAGATAGACTACACACTACAGAGTCAGAAAAGACTTACACAAAGATCACGATCCTGAGTTATGAGGGTACGGCAATAGAGTGTATTGTATTTGAAGGGCTAGATAAAGAATATTTCATGTGACATTTTATCAAGATAAAAGAAAGGCGAATTTCCCCCAGTTTTTTTCTTGTGAAGTGATTTTTAAACAACTTCTTTCTTGGAGCTGCGCATTTGAATTTATAGTACAATTACATGGCCATGTTCAGCTTATTTATGATAGACATATTTTGAATCGTCAAAAAACTTTTTTTATATTTTTTATATGGATACAATGAATAAAGAGACCCCGTTAACTCTAGAGTAATCAGGGGTGTATTTTTAAATATAACTTGGACAATACAGATACATAACCGATATAAAGAAATCTAAGTATAAAATTAAAAAAAAATGTTATTCGAAAAAATATTTTTTTATTAACATACGAGTATAATAACTTTCTAATCCAACTAAGCCTGCTGTCATCACATTGAAAATTCTTGAGATTGTTATCCGTAGCGTTTTTCATCGTATGAATTAAAGAGCGCTTGTTAAAGCCGACAGCCACGACCCAAAAATCACGTGCAATTTTCAGAAAATATCTACATACTCGGATATGCATACCACGCGCTTATATTAATTTATGTATTTCATTTACGGTCTATGCACACCTCAAAATAATATCCTACATTTTTTTATGCAAACAATCAATAAAATTGATGCTGTCAAAAATATAACTTAAATCAGTGCTTCCCAATTACTTTCATGTAACGGCCCCCTAAATCTGAAGTAATTAATCCCCCCCCCCCCAAAACATTTTTTTTTATAGTTGAAGATTTATTTGGCAATAATTATTACAATTAAAATACACATATTTATATTCAACACAAAATTATAGGAACTTGCTTAAAAACTTTTTTTTTAAATAAAAACTATACTCAGATGAAACAATTTAATGCGATAGATGAGATCGCATGTTTTAACTGTTAAATATATACATTTCCTAAATATGTTATGTGGAAAAATATTCATGAGTGAATATTTGTACTTTGTACTGAATATTTTCGCGACCCCCACGAGAAATCCCGCGGCCCCCAATTTGGGAAGCACTGACTTAAATAATATAAATTCGTACAGGAGTGATTTTAATCTATCATTTAATTTCATAGACAGTTTAGTAGTCATAAAATTATGATGAATTCGCGATGTAAAAATGCTTTCTCTTTGATGCAATAAAAAAGCATTGAACGCAAGATATACACAAGAATGCAAGCGTTGCGTGAAATGCGTGGGAAAACAGCATGTAATGTAGTAAGAAATCATGAAAAAAAAGGGAATAATGTTGGTCGAAATAAGATCTATTGCAAAAGTGGACAAAGAAAGATGGTTTGAAAACAATAATTGAAAAAGGACTCAGGAAAAAGTGTATTCGAGAAATAAAGAAGGTATGAGAATATATGAAGACTTAGAAAAATGAGACAGTCAAATGAATCAAACTTTGAAAGAGGTAAAAGTAACATGTCTTGAAAATAGGACAGCGTTCATGACAAGAAATATGGATAGAATCAGACCTTATCTGCTCGAAAAGACTGAAGGGGAGATTTTTTTCTGCCTATTCTAATATGTAGGGTATTCTAATATCTAATACGTAATTTTGACCACCGTGGCCTAATTGATAAAACGCCTGTCTTCCAACCTAGGGGCTGCGGATTGGATTCCCGTTACTACTCAGATTTTTACTGAATGTTTGTTTAATACTTTTCTAGTTAATTGGAAGAGATTAATACTTGTCAAACCCGTCAGATTCTACTGAACAATGAAAGTGTAATAATACAATACTTTTATATAGAATAACTTTTTAATTCTTATCGGTAATTATCTGCAAATATAATAAATTTAATTTAAAAATAATTGCATGGAATTTAAAATGAAGATGATATAAAAGAACGAAGCGTCAAGGAATTCGCTTACGCACCTGTGTCAAACATTGAAACGTTGACCGTTAATTTTTGCTAACTTTCAAAGAGTAAGAATGCTTCTTGGAATGAATGGATGTGATTCATGAAAACATTTCTATCACGTCACCAGTTAGCAGCTACAGGTAAGGCAACCGGACCTTGAGGTAGCGTTGTGAATGAAAATTAACTGTCAAGAGAGCCGGCTGAATGGAAAAAAAACGAAAAGACCTTCCAGACGACGAAAATAATAAACCGGCTTAATATTGTTTGTAAAGGATGATTCACTGTATTTAAAAATTTCATATGATAAAACACTTAACATCCCAAGTCTGTTTTAAATATATTAAGCGCGTTGATATATTTTTTAATACACCTCTAATGACCTCAGTGGCATAGTTGGTAAGCTGCCTAACTTCCACGACTTGCGATAGAACTCAAAAAAGGTAAAATAAAATAGGGTATTATTCTAGTAAAAGAGTCTGTCTGGTAAAAATACTCACATGAAAAAAAATTCTAGCCCCGAAGGCTCGATTAACGAAGTCTAAATTGTTGTCGGTTAAATATATCCTCATCATTAACTCGAATACGAGTATGTTGACGGGTTATCTTAGGAATGAATCAATTAATACACCTCTTGAGATTCCATGACCTAGTAATTTCGTAAGAGTAGGCATTTCTGCAGATTTGTATTTATCTTCTTTTCACACCTGTCTTGATCGCGTTTGGTATATCCTACATAGCTATATTTCAAAGTTTGACACAAGAAATTTTCTAGTTTTAAAACGATCAGTGTTTTGTTTCTATTGATAAGCACTTAACACTTTTGTTTCTTTTCTATTTATGAGTTCTCCACATTTTTGTTTTAGTTCTATGAGTGAGTACTTGACACTTTTGTTTTGTTTCTATTTATGAGTTTTCCATATTTCTGTTTTGTTTCTATGGGTGAGTATTTCACATTAATGTTTGGTTTCTATGGATGAGTATTCCACATTCATGACTGTCAAGTATTAACGATTATTATCATATGATTTAAATTTAAACATCTTTATTTCTTTAGACCAGGGAGCCCTAGTTGATAAGACGCATGTCTTTCAAGCCGGGATCGAGTCCCGTTAGATCCCAATTTATTTAAAAAAAAAAGATCCAGTTTGGTTCCACTTAAGGCCTCTGTAACATATTTCTGATTAGTAGTAAAAAAATCATATGACTATAAACTAGCAAGGTTGTACTGTATATAACGGTAAAGTAATAGAATACAATACATTACAATACAGTATTACTCTGAGAGTTTTAGTCTCATCGATAATGACTTTTCACTTCTGACCATCTATCGACTTTTATCTTTAATAGTACGTCTCGTCTTTCCAGGTCAGTTAACACATTATCCAGGTAGTTCTGTTTTGGTCTGCCGAGTGATCGACTTCCTGATGGTCGAGCATCGAAGAGTTTATGACTCAGATATCTGTGTATGATAAACGTAGACAGTTCATATAAATTGGCCCTTATACTGATGGGTTGCTCTGACATGGATTATTTAAAAATATGAAATAAAAATTGTTTAAAGTGGATCAATAAATTAGTACCAAATATAAACAGAATTTAAAGGTCAAGATAGTAGATAAAAACTATCAAGTTTCGGATGGGCTCACTCCTAAAAAGATAAACCTATTATCACATGAGAATGTCAAAAAAAGCAAATATATCAATAAATACTACAATATTTAATGTAAGAACAGAGCTGAATAAATACGGCAAGAACAGTTATCGAGTTCAACATTCAAAGCACACGAGATCTTTCTTCAAGATGTCTATCTACCACCGCAGTAGAAAGGATTGTTGAACTAGCTCGAAGTGGCTCTGAAGAGGTGAGTTCATTCACAACAAAGATAACCTCAAGATGATTACGGGAACGTACTTTATCATGTTTCAGAAGGCCACAAATGAGTGAAATTTTGCCTTAACGAACATCTCAGAAGCACTGCAGAGTTAAGATTTTATATCTATAGTCGGAACGCATTCATGTATGCCCTTGGGTGTACCTAATTCATTTAACAGTGTTATAAACATCAGGCAATTATTATTAAAATAAAGGGGAAGATAAAAGTGATCATAGTTAGACTTAAGCCAGTCAATTTCATAGTTTTCATATATTTAGAACCTTGCACGATTGATTTTACCTACCAAATAGACAATCCCTGTCATGTCGAAAAATGTATTTTATTACAATGAAAATATAATTATCAATCAAGTGGTTCAACAAAAATGACAAAATCAATGTGTAAACACGTTATCTGAAACATTTGCCAGGCGCCATGTTCAATCTGTAATCGGATAAATATCATAGTAACTCGACACTTATAGAGTTATAACCGTGAAGTATAAACACGGCAAATATGGGTATCCAATTAACATAAATACTACTTACTGTTGACCCAGTCAAAGTTGTATAAAAAGCATCGTAACGAATTAATTTTTCACGTGCTTATAAAAGTGTATTGTGAAATAACAAATGTTTCCGATATACAAATACTATACTAGCACGGGTATTAAAACTAAAAATTATTTACAAAGTACAGGAAATCGGAAAAATATGTCAACGAAGTTACTATTTTATTATTTACAAAATCATCGGGATGGGTATCTAGTTATTCTATGTCTAGGGTCCGTTTTAGTACATATAACGAACGTGGAGCGGTACTAAAAAAAATCACAATTTGTTTAAAATTATATTTTTTGCACAAATAAAATCGTTCCGGAGGTTCTGGTGTATCCGCGAGGGATTGATTCCAGAACCTCCGCAAATATCGAAATCCGCGAATGCTCAAGTACCTTATATAAAATAGCGTATTATTTACATACAACACTTGTGCATTCTCCCGTATATTTCAAATCATCTCTAGATTACTCGTAATACATAAAACAAAGTAAATAGTTGTTATACTGTATTTTCTAGGGAATAATGATAAGAAAATAAATACGAGTATGTACATGTTCAGTACATACACAACCATCATACGGTTATCTTTATAGTATACGTTAGCAACAAACTAACATTTAATTCAGTAATATGCTAATTTATTCGACGTAGTGCTTGATGTGCGGTAAATTAAAGTTTTGTGTTTTGGAACTTTCCGGATTTTTTAATGATTCGTGGTTGGTTGAATCCGCGGACACTTGAGATTGATTCTAATATATCAATTGGTTCGTATATTAATCTTCAATAAAACCGTACTGGTGATTTGGGCATTCTGAAAAGCGTAGCCGGAAGACGTCTTCGACCCCATTAATCGACCCTATGGATTAAGAATTGCTAGAGTTTACTCACGATTCGTTATTGTATATGGTGGAAATACTGCAGCAAGTGGATCAATAATAACCTAGACGACATACTCTTAATCTGACTGAGAATTTTTATGGGTACTATTCGGAACCGAATCTGAAACTCTTTTGTGAAAGACAAGATTCTTACTAACTGGGACACAATTTGATGAACATCTCATTCATTGAAGAATTTGTCAAAAACAAAAATACGTATCAATCACTCTCTCGCTTCGGTCAAGTCATGTTAAATTCTTTCAATAACAATTTATTGTTAAAAAAAATATTTTATTTTAGATTAAATAAAAAAAGTGAATACTTATAGCACACACGATAGTAAGTAAATAACTAAAATTGACCTAAATAATACGAGATATATTTTATTAGCATTCCGTTGATAAATGAGTATATTTTGATAAGAAAATATTTAGGTTTTAGTGTGTTTGTATGTACGCAATACATAATATTTACGAATGAAATTTTAAAATAAAATATCTTCGATAGTACTACATAGTATGTGAACTCGAATAAAATGTATTTCATTGTTTTACAATTCAGTTGTATACAGTACAAACTGGCGGGTCTATTGCCACATTTCAACAGCTCATTCAACCAGAAAAGTATTTAACAAGCCTTAAGTAAAAACCTGAATAAAATCCTTATCAGACAAATCTGGGTACCAACGGAAATCGAACCAATGTTAAATTCCCAGAAAATCGACTTATAAAACACATAAGTCTTACCACCTAGGTGACAAAGGTCGAAATACATCATGTCATTTCCTTGTTGGGGTAGGCAGATAACAGAGCGTCACATTTTCCGATTTCTAATTTAAAAACTGTCCGAAAAAAATCCGAAAACTATTTAAAATAAATGTATGTTAATCATTCAATAGAAAAGGTAATCCTAAAAAAACTCTCATCAAACGAGTTTTTCTAAATCTATTAATTAATCAATTCTAGCGAAAAACACGTCAGGCTAGAAAAACTCGAAACAAAAGTGAAAAACAAAATAAGCACAACAAACTCGACATTTTAAAATTATGTAATAAAAACGACTGAACACATTTGAAACTCCATAATTGGATTTTTATGTTTATATATAACACATACACGTCGAAATGCAAAGTTCAAGTATAATGGATCCTGTTGAGAAGAACTCTCTCGATGGGTGAACGGCAAAAGATCGAAGAAAAAAGATTACGTGTAAAAAAATATTAGAAACAAATATGGTTGTCATTGAATAGAAAATATAAATAAAAGCATTCGAAATTCAAATGAATATTTTATTACAAAAAAAACTGAATAGAATATTGCTATACGAAATGCCAAATTTAAAATTTTGTAGTAATGAAAGGTATACACGTTTGCTATAGGCCAATAATATGTATGATAATATACGATAGTGTAATTTACTAAGTAAACTCACCTTAATTTCTTAGAAAAAAAACGATTGACTAAAAAAAGTATGTTTCAATAAAATAAAAAATAAATAAATCTATTTTACAAGAAAAATACTATTGTTAGTTAAAAAAATGATTTTCTAAGCATCGTCTCGAGTTTTAATCTCGAAACTTTCCAGCATTTGAATATACTCGTACTTGTGTACTCATATTTGATATTGTTGCGTAGTATGCAGAATACGGAACTCCAGTCGCACATAAGAATTCGGAAAGAGATATAAAAATGTTACGAAAGCAGGGAAATACAATATAGGAAAAAATATATAAAATATTTACTGGTGTGTCAGGGGGTACTGACTCAGAATAGAAACTAGCTTGGCATCGGAAACAGGTACGTCGAGAGAAAGATAGGCTTTATCAAGAACCTCGAAGTAAAACATAATTCATATTTTCCCTATATTAAAGTGTGTGATTTATATCCTTTTTTACATAAGTCTGTTAAGTTTTGAGAAGAGATGATTGAGAAAAATGATGGGTATAGGATTAAGACCACATGACGAATGAGTCGATTTGTCTTCGAGCGCAGCAGCCAGAACTGTAAGAACGAAGCGTTAGAAGTGGTTGAGTCACATACTCAGGATGTTCCACATAAGCTGGTCAAGACACCAACTTTAGCTACACTGTTTTGGGAAATTTGAGTGTTGACCGAGGCTGGAGGCATTATGTGACATCAATGTTTCTCTGTGGCCTAATAGTTAGTAAGACGTTTTAGTTTCACCCAGGTTCCATGACCGATCATACTAAAAAATATTTAATAAAGCCGAGTCTAATGGATTGACAAAAATCCGTAATGATATCTTGAAAGGGGTGAATAAAGATAGATCATTATTATCCACCACCAAAAGGAGAAAGTTCTGAGCACTTTAGACATATAATGCGAGGAGAAACATATGAGATCGTTAATATTGTTGGGGAAGATTCAGGGCAGAGGAATTGCGGAAAGAAGATGCATCTTCTGGTTGAAGAATTTAAGGGAATTATTTCAATATGGAACCATAACTTTGTAAAAACCAGCTGCTTTCAAAGTCAAGATATGCATTATGATCACCAATCTTTGAAGAGGTACAGAATTTTAAAGAATAAGAGCTAAAATTTAATTTGATATAAATATAGAAAAGTGGTAAAACGAGCTTTAAGAAACTGGACATTAAAAAACAATGAATTTTTTAGTCGAAAATCAGCTGGCGTATTATTTCTTACAAAGTTCAAACAAAATAAATTATATGATGACCCGTTCAGGTAGCAGGCACCAAACCCAAGCTGCATTAATTTTTTCAACAAAGAAAGGTGGCAGTGAAAGCCACTTATAATGCAAAATAAACCAGGTTCGCACGTACGTCGGGTACTTGAAATGTATTCATTAGTGCTTTGTGCTGGTGAAATGCTTTCATTAACCATTCTTGAACTCTGCTCAGCCATTATAATTGACAATTACAGCGCATTAATTATCACAACAACCAGTATTATAGTCCATAAACGTCAACATTGAAAGTGTAAAGAAGGTACATATTAGCTAAGGCTCATGGATTTTTATTTCCATGTCAAAAAGTCGATAAGTTGATGAGAAGTTAACCAAAAATTACATATAAAATGCTTAGTAATAAATAACTGTTATTCTGCAAACTAAATTAATTCGAACTATACGAGTTTCTATCTCGTATATCGAGGATATCTTCAGGAATTAAATAGGAGGTAGAAATACATGCCGTGGGATTGATGAAATTAGAGGAATAAGAAAAGTTTTTTTATTAAACAAAGTAATATATTGTACAATTAGTTGTCAAGGCTATACCTATATACAAATTTATGACTTAACTAATCTTATTTATATGTTATAATTTATGAACTTACTTAATCTTATTTTCCTACATGTAATTTTATTTTTTACAATCTTAATATATGACTTCTTAGAAATAATTAACACCTACATACTACTTATAACTAGATAACAATTCTAACAACTAATTATTTAGCAAGAACAAGTCCACTCGTTCAGGCTACTTGTATTGCATCACGTTCACTCAGACCTTGGTCGTCCTAACAAATACTGTTGGTTGACTATTTAGGCAACAGATAATGCTTCGGGAGCCTGTGCTCATAACGGAAGGGTAGGAGGTCGGATTTACTCTCGTAAGCCCCCAGGGCAGCGACTAAGGGATTGCTGTGATTTTGTTGACTTTTATAGAACTTCACGGTCCAAGCGAGGATGTGGTATTCAGATGGGTTTCCACGAGGTACAGGCCGAGGTATTTAACCACGTCCTGCCACTCAACCAGGCAACCACCGAGGAATAAGAAAATATATATTATTTAATATTATACAATGAAGTTCCACAAAGATTTTCGGATAACGTGCTCTGGTTTGGCATTCGTGCTAAGAATGCGGGCACTCCAGTTTTGATTCCTGGCGGATTCACTTACGGACTGATTTTACTCTTAAATAATTTTATACCTGAATTGAATAATCTGGATAGCGCTCTTGAAATATCTCAACCTCCCGCTTTTTTTTTATGAGGTTGAGCTAGTTAGAATAATTAGTCTTGAGGTGATCGTAATAATCGGGAAACGCGCTTGACCAAATTTAAAAAAATCCAAGTTTTTTATATACAAATGTCTTGTTAATCTGTATTTATATGTTAAGTTTTCTTTCTTTTTTCATTTATGAATAAAATCAATCGAGTTAGCGTAGGACCAATGAATATAAGTAAAAAAAGTTATTCTTGTTTTATTTCAACGTGGGTTTGATTGACTGACATCAAATATTGTGAATCAACAACCAGAATCTAATGGTTATATGGCAAGCTTTAGCTTTTTTTTTCTTTGGATCAGTACTATGAAAATAAGTGAATGAGGTGTTTAAGTGATTAGTCAGAGACACGAGTCACTCGTATTGTCAAAAATATTGAAGTTTAAATAGTCTATGGAAAGCAAACAAATTCCTACGTTCTGTCAACCCTCATTGGAGTGTTTAACACTTCAAATTATCTTCAGTATCCGCGTGAAAAATGAAATTTTCTTTCTAATATGTATTGTCTCTCCGATGTGATAAAGATGAGATCCTTTGTATTTCAACACAGTATAAAATTTCAACACAGTATAAAATTCGTCATTCTACACATTATCCTTTGCGGTTCACTCGGCTCGACTTTGGAACGATCTTCCTAGATAAATCAAATGTACTTCGTTCTTAATAAACTTAAAAGCATTGTATCAATACAAAGTAAAAAGTAACTTACTTTATTTTAGTAAAAAGTAACTTATAAACATGATGATACTACACAGTGAACATATTTTATTACACTTTCGTTGTATGCAGCATAACCTGGCGAGTTTATTTCCATGCGGTAATATATTCATAATATAATATATAAGTAAATTGGTCCTAGGTCGAAAATATCCACCTTGTAAGTGAGGGATTTCATTGCCTCATTGCCCGTTACGCTCATGTGGAATACATTGTGAAAAAAATCTAATAAATGAATTCCTGGGAGAACTGAAGGAGATTCATCGAGCTTTTCCTGAGGCCAATGAAAAATTTGAACATCCGACTGTGAGAGAAAAACCATACCAGAGAATTATCAAGATCAAGATCAACTTGACACATGTACAAGTATGTCTACCATCCCCATGTGCTGTGTTTGTATAATAATACTTTATAAAAACCGGTAGTGAAAAATTAAAATTGTTGATTTTTTTGCACATTATATTGTTTGTTAAACAATTAACTTATTCGGTAACTGTTGATTATTCCAATTAAATTAAACATAAACGTTCAAAGAAGTTTGTTAACTTAAATAACTTCCTCCTTAAAAATGTTTAAAAACTTGTTTCATAAAATTGTTTAAAAGGCGTATGTGTTTATAATTATTTAAATAGTATTTAATTGTATTAAGCAACATAATTCGCACGAAGCGCAATATATAAAGAAGAGTAGCAGTAGGCAATCGCATGAATAGTGGGTTAAACAATATGTTTACCAATCTGAGCGTTTTATGAGAAGTAAAGCTGACTGCTCATAATGGAACCTTGGTATCGACATTAGGATATTCAAGCCAAACTTGGACTTGCCAAAAAAGTGATGAAAGTAAGACATTCAACCATTCGGTAGAAATGAGAGCGTTAGGTACAGTGTATGGAAAATTAAAATATGACAGAACCATTTTTGTCTATTATCTTTTTTTAAATAAATATGACCGAAGTCATATGTATCCTTAAACCTCCGAATACGACGGAAATAATGCCTGTGTCATTTGAGGGGAGTATCGGCACAGAAGTCCAGCGCGTTACCGCGCGGTCATGCACCTCTTCATAATGAATGAAAACATTAAGAAAAAATGCAGATAGAAAGGATATGCAGTACGTAAGATGAAGAAAAAAATATTGGGATGGTTCGGCCACGTTAAAAAAATGAATGATGGAAGATTTATAAAAATAATTCTTATAATTGTACAGAAGGTATGACAAGTTTGATAACACCTAGAAAACGTGGTACGATCAAAGGAATAAAACTTTGCCTCAAAAAAAAGGAATAAGTCTTTGTACAATGTATGGTGGATTTCGACAGTAAAAAATGGTTACAATAATTAACATAAGTTTAAAAATAGGAGTGTGCAGGAATACAAAATCTATGTGTTACAAAAATTATAAACATTAAAATTACCACACACAAAAAAAAATCATAAAGAAGTACATACATGCATACTACCTATCATACATATTATACAAACAACAACATGTCACAGCTCTAAAGGCCCAGGCAGTATCCCAAGGTTTAAACAGGAGAATATGAATGAAGAGATGTATAGAAAAGGCAGAAGCTAAAGATATGCACAAGCGTAGAACGAATAGCAGGGGTGTTTTCTCTATCTATCCCAAAAGCGACACGATGCGATGGTGACGAAGATACCTGTGACGTCGAACCTTAAGCCCGTCGTCGCTACTATTCCGGATGAGTCCTTCTGGATAGTTCCTTCTTATCACTACTTGACGTCGCGCTCGTAAAATATAAAAAAAACATTCAATATTCTAGAGTAGATCGCACTGGATGGGAAGTTATTTGTCCCATATAACAGCGAGGGTGGTGGTGGGATCGAATTGAAACTGATGAATTTTGTATCTGATGTTTATTTTATTGTATGTTTTGAATATATTTATAGTACTTAAAAAGGGACAATTGAGGAAATTACCACACACAAAGCTTAAAGTAAATATAAAGTGGATTAAGCATACTCCCATTTTATGAGACGACTATAAAA
Organism: Odontocerum albicorne; assembly: GCA_949825065.1. NCBI lineage: Eukaryota > Metazoa > Arthropoda > Insecta > Trichoptera > Odontoceridae > Odontocerum > Odontocerum albicorne. The sequence continues at coordinate 23,099,290 of OX463852.1, read as the reverse complement.
CAAGTCAAGATAAATAAATTAGGGATCATTTTACGACTAGTTCATAAAATTGCTTCAGCTGTATCCACATGGTCTATCTTCCATAGAATTAGCCCATAAAAAGATATGTTTTTAATATAAATACTCGTAATCATGCAGCGTATGAACATTTACGTTTTGTCGACATCATTTTGTATGTTTAGCAATACCAATCTTCTTTCAAATCTTTGCTAAAAATTCCACTTTATTTCAGAACACTGAAATTACTCTTAGGTCAGGCAATGAGACTCCTCTGGATAACAGCACTTCAAACCACATTTTACACATTTTCATTTGCGGTTCTCTCGGCGTGATTGTGTAACGAACTTAAAAGAATTACAGATATGCACCTTCCTTATTTACGAGAGAATAAAAAAAATACATTACTCAGAATATTCTTTCATCATAATTTCACTTCCATCTCCTTGAAAGAACCCTTTTTTTCTATTTCTGACGTTATTATTTAAAGATTGGTAACATCTTCGTTATTTTTCTTGAAATCTAAAGAATAGTTTCTTTTGTAAAATCTGTAATGGATCAAAATACTCGTAGTTGGATGAGTCCATGATGAGCTGGTGAATTGGAAGAAATTACTATGTAACAATAAGTCCACCAGGTGTACCATGTATTACCATGTACACAAAAGGATGAAAATAATCTCTGTCGTGATATGAGTAACTAGAAGAAGTGACGCTAGTTATAAAATAATAGAATAACTAATGTCCACGTTATGTTAATCTCCTTTGGAGTAGTTAATACTCCAAGTTTAGTATCTGCGTGAAAGATTCAATAATCTTTTTTAACACTGCCAGTCCCTTCGATCTCGTGACTGCAGAATCCTTTGTGTACCAAGACATCACACATCATTCTAAATATCATATTTTGTGGTTCATTCAGCTCGATTTGGAAACAAATATTCTGGCTCGATATACTTCATTCTTAGAGATATTCAAGGAAAAACTAAAGAAGCATTATTTATATCAAAATATTGCTCGTCTTTAACTGTCATTCAAAACCCTGTTTTCCTTGAGATTTATCTTATATTTTAAGTTTTGTTAATGTCTTTTGAATATTATTTTATTTTACGAACTTTAATCATACACGGTAATTAATACGTTTAATCATTGTGAAACAAAACGTGGTTGATTGGAATAAACAACCCATAAATAAATATATACAATTTGTAGATGGGTCAGACTTGATAATTGAAGCTCAACTACTCTCTTGAATATAGAGGGAATCTTTCAGGGCATTGAAAGGATAGTGCTAAATATGAACTATACATTAATTGCTTTGCAACTTAAAAAAAATATTTATCACGTTATAGCGAAATTTCAATTATTGTAACTCTTAAAGCCATTTTTTAACATTATTTTTGGGAATATGAGGCCAGAAAATAAGAGGTGGTCTAATGGTAAGGTTCCTGCCTCCCAGTCTGGGTTTGCGGGTTCGATTCCTGTTGGTACACAGTTTTTAAAAAAGTTTCAGTCTGGCTTCCACCAAAGTCCCATATGGACACAATACTTTTATCTGCGAATTTTTATGACATTCTTAAATGTTTTTCATATTACCAGAAAAACTAACAAACAAAAATATTTTAAATTTAAATTTATTTCCTTTTCCAGTAACATTTAGTGACAAAAGATAATTTTAAGGGAACCGAAGTTGTTTGGTTTTTTTTCCAGATAGTATGAACATATGCAGTTCCAGAGAAATACCGTATCCAATGGCCGCAGCCACTATCTTTATATCCTTAGGCTCAGCTTAAATTGTTTTTTATTTTGAAATATTTTTAATATGTCAATAATAATGGGTTCGAATCCCGAGTAAAACCACTCTCAAGGAGGGTCAGTTATCTAAACAACGCTTTATAAATTACCTTTTATTATTATTAAGACGACTTTTGAATACCTCCATGCAACCAACCTTTCAACTCTCTAGAAATAGTTCATTCTACGCTAAATGGCTAACCACTTCGAGAGACGATTCGAGAATTACGAGATTCGAGAGTTTGGAAATATCAGTCGAGCACATTTCCCAGAGGTACATTCTAAACGCATAGTCCCGTCAGATTTACTAACTAATGTATGTATTTTCTAAAAAAATATACATTGTCACAATCTAAAAGAATTTGGTAGAACAAATATATTATGTAAACATACATTGTTGACTAGAGCAGTCGCAATTGTAACATTCTTACACGCCGTGCTACGACTCGACTCTATTATGCAATATGATACTCTGTTTGCCATGCGTGACGCTAGATACCAACAGGGGCGATTTTAGTCACTTTATTGTCATCAACTCAGCCTCATCACAAATCTAAAAGTTTACACTAAAGACTTCGTCAACGTCTTTCTGGTTGGTTGATAGTAATTGTAACATGGCAAGAAATTAAGGTTTAACTGTGTACTAAAAAACGACAACCTCCGTGACATAATTGGTAAGACCTGTCTTTCGAGTTGAGAGGTTCTGGGTTCGATTTCCAGTGGAACCCAATTTAAAAAAAAAGGGCATAATTCTGGTTTTTATTTTTGATATTTATAATATCTTTCTGATTGGTCATAAGAGATTGCTACGTGGCAATAAAAACGCCAGGTTGTACTGTAAATAAAGAAAACGTTATACCATACAATGAAATTCGAATATAATACAATACTGTATGTAAAGATAGAGAAAGATAATATTTTCTCAGATAATGGAAGAGTTACGACAGATGTCGAACAGCGTGTAGCGATAGGACACATGGTCAATGGGGGCACTTAAACATATATACTCGAATGAACAGTATCAAAATCTGTTAAGATGATATGAAATACGAAAATAGTTTTCGTATTTTCAAAATGCACTGCCTTTTTTCTGTCGCTAGATCACCACTTATCTAACCCAACACTACTCTATGGCTGAAAGCACACAACACCCGGGAATAGATTTCAAGTCAAAATTTAAAAAAGGTGTCGTTCATTGCATTTTCCACGCAATTACCAGAAAAAAATGCATCATGTATATTGAAAATTGTGGTGATAAACAATTAATATATAATACATTAAAAGGAAACAAAGTCAATAAGGCCTTTAAAACATATTAATTAAAATTCCATTTTTTTTTCAGGTCCTTTGTACATTACAGGTTTCCATAATTCGTAAAAGGACCAAACATAACAAGTACAAAAAAACATGTATAAAACAGTTCAACATTTTAAGATTTATAAAGAATATTGTAAAAATGTATATGTTACACTAAAACACTATGACAAAATGTAGCCTGGAAGATAATATAAAAAGATTCAATTATTTCAAGTACTAAACTGAAGGAGCCGAGCGACACATGAAATACATCTATACTCGTATGAGGACACACACGGTTAAACAGTGTGATTACCTACCGGCATCTCCAAAGGCAGGTTGGTTCGACTTATAGGTTGATAGAACAATCTAAATATACTTGAACCGGACAGTATCAAAATCTGCTAAGATGATAGTTCATAATAGTATTTTAGTACCATCTTGGATGTAAAGGAGTGAAACTTGGACATAGAAAAATACCGAAAACAGCCAAATAAATTATGTACAAATGCGTGCACGTAGAAGAATACACGAGGTGACAATGTATAACAGAATACGAAATTAAGTGAATAAAGATGAAAGTAAACTTAAGGCTGACGTGTTGAGTAAGCTGTAGAAGAGTACTCTAAGATAGTTTGGGCATATAAAACGAATGAATGAAGAAATACTAAATACATTGTCAACGTGAGTGGGAGCTGTGGTAGAAGAAGACCAAGGAAAGTATAGTTGGATAAAGTGAATTATAATTTGATAGAAGGAACAATAAAAAGTAAGACCAATAGTAAGAGCTGTATGATAAGGCGTATGGATGTAGAAGAGGCGAAATATGTGTGTCGAGATAGGAAAATCTGACGCTCTGTCCTTCCTCTCTACACCAACAGGGATGTATCTAGAACGATGTATTTTTCTGCTTAATGGGTATATAAATATCAAAGATAGATAATCACTTGAAGGAAGGTTAAGTTCAGATCCCTTATGGAGTTACTAAATAAATCGGGGAAAAATCGTAATAAGTTGTACTAAAAATATCATCAATATTCTAGTAAAAAAACAACATTTAAAAAAAATGGAGTAGGCATCCATAGTACTCGTAACGTATAATCCTTTATGTGAAATACTAAATCCCTAGAAACAACAGCTCATGTAATGAAATAAAGTATTTTTGTTTCACATTTAAAACTATCAATTGACATTTTTAATGTATATTTTCTATTGATACTTATTTATTAAGAATATAATAAAATAATATGAAAATTGATGTATAGATGAGTGAATGGTTTTCTATGAATAAAGGTGTTACGCAAGGGTGTGTGTCTCCATAACTTTTCAATATTTATATCGATTTGTATGTATAATAATATATGAGTTGAGTGAAATATCAGATTTCTCGTAGATGGTTAACTGTAAGTTTGTGATATTATACATTGTATTGTTTAAAATATGTTAATGAAGTCTGAAGTTAATAATATCACCAACGGGAATCGAACTTCCAATCCTCGGGTGTTTTATCAACTAGGCTACGAAGCTTATGATAGTGATAAATATTATAATTTCTATTCCTGTGCAATAGCTAAAATGGTTCAACTCCCTTAGCTGGGCCCTCGATAGGTAACCGATGTACAGTGCGATGCAATTTTTATTAGTGTAGTGGTAAAATGATGCTAATTTTATGTTCATTTTGTCATTGAACATTTTTATACACGTGAAGATGCAGCCGATTGTAAAAACACAGCCAACGGTATATTATATTTATCAGTATTTACATACAACAGGCGTACAATGGTATATTGTATTTATCAGTATTTCCATACAACAGGCATACAACGATAAATATAGTTGTTCGAATAAAATTACGGCATTTTTGCAGTGAAAAAAAAAACAGTAATTTTGCAAACGAAATGACAATGCAAGCAAGTGTGTTGATTCTAGTTCCGTTAGAGTACACTAATCATGCAGTTAGCTCCAGAAAGTTATTGAAGTACAACATTCTGGTGAGTTAACACGAGAAGTATAATATTTTAAGTAGTGATGCCCTCCATGGCCTAGTTGTTAAAATGCTCGTTTTCCGATCCGGGGGTTGCAAATTATATTCCTATAAGTAAACTATTTTTTTAATGGTTCTAATCTGGTTCTTACTTATAGCCTCTGTAATATATTTCTGCTAGTTTGGAAGATATAGTCACATGGTAATAAACTCGCTAAGCTGTATTGTATACAACGGAAATGGAATACAAAATAATTGTATTTTTTATATTGAAGTACACTTTGTAAATAGTACAATCCGCCGAGATGACTGTCGTCAATTTTAGAGATCGAGTAACTTTATGCTCTATCAACATGTATAATTTTTCTGTTGTTCTCAACAGAGATACATACATGTTATGCATTTCATAGAAAACACCTTTTCGGGGGAAATTAAAGAAGATCTACAACAATTTCTAAGGGTGTAGCATATTTGAGCAGTCTATGTAATATACATATCCTTCGATGAGAGAAAAAACAATACACAAAAAGAAAAAAGAAACGAATCGTTACTTTTGCATTCCTTAATGTCAATAATAATTATGATTTTCGTGACCTACGTTTAGAATGCGTGATTTATTTACTGGTTTGAATTCGATTCACGTAAGTGACCAAGAATATATAAGTCCGTTTTTATCACTTTCAGTCTAGTTTAATTGCCTGGTTTGAATATTGACATTATGGTAACATGAGTGAGTCCACCGGAATGTTTTGCATGCTGATAATACCCAATATCTTGCAGTTGGGGGCCATTGATAGACGACGCCTGTGCGTATATAGTGTTACACTTTAATTGTACACAGTGCAATCTGGTGTACTAGTGTAATATATTCCAAGCAACCAGATGGGTGCATAAACAAACCTTAAAATCAGACTGCAAACCTTGTTTTTGTCTACTAAGCCACGGACGTCCTCATATTAGTTTCTTTATGCGAGTTGTTACATTTTAATATCCAAACGAGACTTGACGGAGCAAACCCTAAGTTTTAATGACCAGGAGATTTAAATTTAAATGACAGAAAGATTTAAATAACACGTTTTGATTTTTAATTAAGTGAAGTACTTAAAAGGCTACATATTAAATTAAAATTAAGTATTAAAAAATAACTATCATTCCAGAAGTGAACGCGATAGGAATCAAACCTAAGATGATTACTTGCTCAGCATGAATGCTAACCATTAGATCACAGCGCTGAAATTGTGTTGTTTGCAATTAAAAAAAAAGTGATAATCTTATATACTATTTCACTGCGTTTATTTTATTTTTAAGTTCTAAATGCTCGTATATAAAAAAAAATCTCCAAAATAATTCAACTTAACGGCGGACACAATTAGAGAAGAATTTTACATCTTGATAGAAAGAGCCCAATTGTCTCACGGTAATTTCCACGAAAAAATAAGACCTGCATATTGTAACGTTTGTTTAAGTAAAAATATTTTAACAAAAAGACCAGGGATATAAACTACAATACATAAGAGCGGCGTATATTAAATAGGATGTGCTTGTGAAAGTACATATTTGTAATGAAACAGAGTAACATTGGAACTAGAATACAAGAACAAAAGCGATGTCTTTCCAATATCAACTTTTCAGAATTCGTTAACCACATTATAGACAAATTATAATTTCAAAGAGAAACCATTTAGTTTTATACATACATTACAAAACGTATATAAAACAATGCATTTAGAAACATTAGAACTATATCAAACCATAACCAAAAATAAACCAGTAATATATAACTAAATAATGCAAAAAGTTCACCCCTTAATAAAATGTTTCTTTTGAAACATGACACAGGTAGGACCTAAGCATTGCTCTCGTAACAAACCAGGATCATTCTGTCTGAAGAGATATCACGAGATTGGAGTAGAAAGACGTGTCGCGAGGATTAAAGTAATAAATTGAATAACATAATTTACTTATTTATTTAACACTTATATTGCAAATACAATCTAGCTGGCTTATTGCCAACGAACGAACCAGACAAAAGTAAATGAAGCAAGTAACATGGTCTCAAAAAAACATTCAAATGACTATCCATCCCCACGAAATCCATGAACATATACGTGAGCATATGCCCAAAAACCTCACAAAGACGGGCAATCACCCGAACATTCCTTTTCATACAAAGTGAGATATCATCAATCAAAGGAAAAGGAAGAAATGGTGGAGAAAAAAGAGAAATCAGGAAAGAAGCACATTATATTACTGACTAGAAATTAAGAGTTTTTTCAGTCGCTTCTTCAAGCATGCCAAGGACGGAGCGCGTCAAACATTGGTTTGTAACTGATTCCAGAGTCTTACTGCATGGACAGTAAAGGACGACGTAAAAAAAGAAGAGCGGTGAACTGGAAAGGCCCATAAACAATCTTTGTTTGAGCGTAGCGCTAGTCAATGATCGGAAAAACGATGAAAATTTAATTCATTGAATATTGTAAAATATACGAGTAGTCCAAAAGGTTCAAGTCGAAACTTTTGATTAAGATTTACTTAGTAGGTGAATGATACAACCAGGTATCAAGTTGTTTAAATTATTGTTTAATTGAAAAAAACTTTACTTTTTATTCCACTGAGTCAATCAATTGTTTTGGCACCTGAGGGCATCACGCGAAATGCACGCACGTCATCCGTCCAATAATTGCAACGATGCGGGTTTAAATACAATAATAAAAATACGACATTTGCATTAGTAACAAAATGATGGAAGGACTGATTATAAATTCAGTCACGTGTCCGGTGCTGCTCCATGAAAAGCAAGGTTAACCGAGAGAGGAAGATGAGCTCATTCCTATTTACCAGGTAAATACAAGGCTCACTATGGTCATTAGCATGTTATCGAGTCAATATTGAACATGTTTCAAGTTGAATTCGCTTAAAACCCATCGCTTCTGAATAGGTTTATTTTTATCTACGAGTCATCTGAATGTTCAATTGAAGTGTACTCATAGATATGATTGATTTGTTTTTGATGGATGCTTAAATAAAAAAAACGAGATAAATAAAATCTACATATATCGAAATATTTTGTAACCCCTATCAAAATTATTTAAAGCCTTTTTGTATTTATTTATTCCGCTGTCGGCATTTAGTGACCAAAGAATTTTACAAAGGCATCATCTATTTTTCTTCTAAAAGAGTTTTGTATGAAAGAAGGCGAGGTGAAGGAAAAATGTTGTGATGGGAAAGCGCTGTGACCTCTGTAGCTACCCCGAAAGAAAACAATGTGACATAATATTCGTATAAAGGAAGTTTGGAAATGAATGCGATATTTTTTATTTATTTTAAATATTTTTTTATGTATATTCAAAATTATATTGTATTTATTACATAAATTTATTAAGCATTTATTAAATATGAATTATTATTATCGATTTACTTGGAAATCGAATTGCTCTCACACAAGAAGACAGGTCTATAGTTATGGATCTATGGCGATTTTAAAACAGTTTTAGGTGAGGTACGAACTATTTAAAAAAAATCCAAGGGTCAAGTAGGCATCGAAGACGTGTTGCGGTGCTGAGTGTTGTTTGCGTATTTACTAAACTCGGTAATGTTTTTTTGTTGTTGCCCTGAGAATGAAAGCTGCAACGCCTTCAAAACGTCGGCCATCATTTATGCAAACACAATATGGAAACAACTTCAAAAAATATTTAAACTACTCGAATAAATATTTACAAATTTACAGTTATTAAAAATTCACTATATTCCACAGTCTAAAAATCTAAATTTAGAGTAGGAGAAATCCATAGTACCTTGTTACACGATTCAACATTTCATTTAATTTTCAAAAACGAAGGTTACTTAACTAAACAGTAAATCATGAAGAAAGAAATCAACTTTTTCTTATATTTCTCCTACAAATCCATTCAAAGTGTGAAAACCACCACTACCAAAATAACGATAACCGATAAACACGGATTGAAATTGGCATTTCATTTGAATACATTTATAGAATGAACCCATTTCCAATAAATCACGTGAAATTCTTGTATCAAAATATCTACAGCGTGAAAATTTCATTCAATTTCATAAAAATACTATGAATGCATCTCTTTACAACTATGTTACATAGTCGTGCGTACAAAATCGACCAGTTTATTGGTCGACCAATACAATTTAACAGGGCCCCTCTATAATGTGTGCGAGCTACCTTAGCGGATAATCCAAGGGACGACACGACACGGTGTTTTGAAATAATTACATACAAATGTTTAATAAAATATCTATCGAATTTTGAGAAATTGTCAATCATATAGAAACATTTAAAACAAACGCACAAGAGTAAATGGCAATAGTAATTTGACGTAACGAGCAGGATTGCAATGAAATCAGAAATGAATTAAGAAAGTTTCATGAATAAGAACCAACAGACAAGATTCTTATCATATGATGATACAAAAATAAATTACAATAACAATAAAAAAAATGGTTTAGTAAACGATGCTGTCTTATCTATAGGAAAATCTTCGTCATATAAATCACGTAAAACTCATAAACATTTATTTTGTAGAGATACTTCGTAAGATGGAATCTTTGTGATGCAACATAAAATATTATATATGCGGCTAGTCAAGTTGATTTGGCGGACTGCATTGAGCTTACTCTCAGACATATGATATGTATGGGTATGTGGTCGTCTATAATTGATATTTTTATGAATCTGCATAGCCTGTAGAGCTTTGTGACGTCACGCACATAATACATAAAGTAGATTTTATTCTTCTAGTGTAGATCGCACTGGATGGGTATTTAGTTTGTCCCTATAATATTATGGTCGGGGGTCGGATCGAACCTGTAGATCTTCTTGGGTTCTTTCTTGAAGTTATTACAAATACGTGTTTAAGAAAAGGGTATTGATCGCACTTGTCTAGGCTTGAATTCAATACTAATATAAATAAATAAATGTAAATTCATTAATAACAACATAGATGTACATATATACATACACTCCAAAATCGCACATATATCACAAGATAAATGGCAAAAAATACATTTGAGAAAGAAGCTATCAAAAGGTCTTGGCTCATCTACCGTCCCCCCGGTCCAGATACACCCCATTAATATAGGGCGGGCCCGGCCGCGAAGACATCAGATGTTTTCCACCTCACACCCTTGTACGTGTAGATTAAGAAAAAAAAACAGAAAATTAAAAATGGCAGAAAAAATAAAAAAGAAAACCCACAAATTACCTGATAGGAAAAAAGCAGACAGGAGTTCAAATTTTATCATAATACAATCACAAATAGAAAATGATGTTCATACATACAAACCACACAACGAAAAATGAAAATAAATAAGCAGTAATATAAAAATGAATGAGAAGAGAACGGACACACAACCCCCGATTGACCGCCAGCGAAAAGATAGAAAGCAAATAAGAGTCCAAATTACAACAAAAAAAACACTAACCATTTAGAAGGTAACATTTCAGAGCGTTTATGAAGGTGCAACTATTCATCTGCTCTTTCAAGGACAGGGGCAACTCATTCCAGCATTTGCTGGCTGAGTATAAGGATCCCTCGAATAATGCTAGACTCGGGATGATTAAAATAGTTTCTCAGCTTCTAGTTGCATAGCCGTGAAAATCTCTAGCCAAATTAAGTTTTTCTCATAGAAGGGGAGATACGTCCTCTGGAAGGGACTTTGAAACAATATCTACAAGCATTTGTAATCTCCGCAACTTCTTTTTTCATTTTCTTTAAAAGGCACGGCCCATGGAATTTGATTTTAACGTGAGCCTCGAATCTCAAGTCACATTTCGTATGTCTAAAGGTTGACAATTAAACAAATAATCTGATAATTACATCACGAGAAAAATATTACACGGATGGGAAGCTGTTATTGTCATGTGAGGTCGTTATACTTCCAGTATAAGATTCACAGAAGATATAACGCTTATAGCCAACGATGAATGTGAGATGGCTGAGCTCTTGCATAGAGTTGAAATAGAGATCCACCAGTTAGGACTAGAAATAAACAAATATAAAATAAAAACCCTTATCGTGGACCGATTCGACACTAAAGTTTCTCGTAAAACGATTACGAAGAGGTCAACGAGTTTGTCAACGTAGGTGCTCTTATTTCGAGGAATGGTGGATGTGAAGCAGATATTCAAAGATGAATTGGAATGGCAAAATCAGATAAGACAAGCCTGACAAAGATATTGACTAACTGGTCTCTACTCAGATTATTCAAAATCTGTCTGGTTAAGTCTCTAATATTCTCCATAGCATATCCATATGGAGTGGAAACACGGATGATGAGAAAGAAGGAAAGTGATATTGGCGATATTCCGTATCCTATGGACCGCGGAAGCGCACCTATGTCTCTTAAATCCAAGAATTGGAGGTTACCAAAAGACTTTCTACAACATGTAGAACAATAATCCTAACATACTGAGAAAAATATGAAAGTCTGGAGAAGCCGGTAGTCACAGAAACAGTTGAGGGAAGATGAACAAGAGGAGGGTATCCTATGAGATGGACGAATCAAATAAAGGAGGTAATATGATCATCTTTAAACGCTGCATTCAGCATGACCCAGGACCTGAAGTTATGGAGACAGGTGGTGCGCCAAGTTCGTCACATCTAGCAGAGGACCACGATATGTTTAATATATTCAACAAATTAAACGAATAAAACTTTAGTCGTATAAAGCGCTTTTAATTTGATTTATTGTATTACTAAAAGAATAATTGGATACGGAGTGAATAAATTTGAATATCTTACCACAGCCCTGAGATTACTTAAAAAATGATAATGACGACGTATTACATGGGCGGCACGATCCAAGAGGCTAAATAATTGATAAATTACGTGATCAATTGGTCAAATAAGGATCGAGATTGCACCGAGATTCAGTTTCGCCGAAATTATCTTGATCACCGTGCAGATAAATCGATCATCTTAGATCGTGACTGAACAAAGGAAAAAAGATAATAGAATTAATTCGCTGCTATGATGTTGCATGACAAATGTTTAAATATACCAGAATAGCTTTTATTGCGAATTTGTGACGAGATTGGAGAAGATTTTCACAATTTATTATATCTACTACTGATTTCTTTAAATTACGTATAACACAATAAGTCAAAAAGTTTTATGATATAAATTTTCATATAGAATTGTGCAAAACTTTTTTTTGGGTTATGTGTTTTTACAATCAATTAAGTAATACCTATAATAACATTTGTGTTGCTTAAACAACCACTTGAAAGATAAATGACAATAAAATAAAAACTAATATAATGGTAAAGTGAGAAATGTTTTAAGAAATCCATGGATTAAACATGAATGGAGATGATGGGATTTAGCTGAAATTCGATCAATCTTATTATGCTGGGATAAAAATATTTCGTTTATTTATGTCGACATTTCTTTGCTAGAAGCTGATCCCAAAATTGAATTATACTTTTATTTGATCTCGACCATATAACTCTTTCTTTTTCTTCTTGAATAATGACCGTTCTTCTTCATGAATAATACATACGAGTTTATGAAGGAGTATACGCTAGTGTCAAGTGATGATCAAAGAACTCAAAGTAATGTTTTTTAATCAAAATTTAATGATACGCTTATTGAATAGAAATACTAATAATTCTTTAATAAAAACAACAGGTTTATCACTTCTTATTCTCGTTATAGGATGGTTTGTACATTGTAAAATATATTCAAATGCAATAAAATGTTTTAGTACATATAAATAAAAGAAAATATGAAGTTTATTATTATCAGCAGTAATTATAAAGTTTATTATATTACAAATTATAGCAGATATAAAGTTTATTCTGAGCAGAATTGTGCAACGCCACAAAGGCAATAAATAATATAACAAAATAAATACAATAAATAAGTCCGTATTTGAAGACCTCCGTGGCCTAATTCTTAAGACACTTGACTTCGAAAAAGATAATAGAAAAATAATCCCTGTCTAACGAAAGAATTCGTCTGGTAGTACGCTCTAGATTTGTGCGAGTGTTGTTGCCTCTTCACATACGGGGTAGTATTGCAAATACTTGCGATGACAAACAGCGAGTACCTTGTCTACTCCAGTAGCTCTAAGCTTGAAGGTTTGATTAATGAAGGTGAAGACAATGTTGTCTTCAGGTCATGTTCTTCAACATGTCTGAATCACCAATAAGGCTATGTTGACGAGAACCATACGAAAGTAGAAGTTCGTAATTAAACAAAATATGTCCCAAATTTAGTATTTTGTGAAAAGATAACAATAAAATAAATAACAATTTTAGGTGCATATAACACAATAAAATTATAACATATGATAATGACATTTATAATATATAAAATAATAAAAGAATACATCTGAATATATAAATAAATGTCTATCTAAAAAAATGTATAATTCACACACAATTTGGAAATAATACATAGGTTGACAATGTACGACAGAATATATAATAAATTGACTTGGGATGAATGCGGAGTTAAGGCTGATGTATTGAGTAAGATGCATAAGAATTTCTGAGATGGTTTGAGCAGGTGGAACAAATGAATGAAGAAAGAGTAACGAAACAAATATACAGTGCAAATATGAGTGGAAGACGTGGTAGAAAAAAACAAAGAAAGTATAGCTGGATCAAGTGGGTGATATTTTGAAAGAAGAAAAGTAAGAAGATAAATCGTAGGAGTTGTATGAGGTGTGCGGATGTTGGTCGAGATAGGAAAGCCTGGCACGCTGTCCTCTGCCTACCTCGACAGGGAAATGACTTGATAGTATGTATGTATGTAGGATTTGCCTTCAAAATGACCTCTAGTTATATCCTGAAGGTTGATCAAAGTGAAAGAAGAACAATGTTAAGTCAATGCATTGAATAATTCAAGGGAATTAATTATATACCAGGCTATTAAAAGTATTACACTTAGAGAATATGCAAATGAAGTGCAAGTATCATTCATAAATCGAGCCGATTGCAAATAGGAAAAACTATTTGTACGATACATTGTTTGTCACCCCCGTATGAAAGGATTAAAATGGGTGCGGGGGCGATTATAGGTAAACTGATGCAAAGTAATAGGTTGACCAAACTTTTTGTGGATTGTTTCTATAGATCAGGCCTGGATAAATATTTTAGCAGAAGAAATGCATCATGTATTTTTAGAAATACAATTAATTATCGTACAAAAAACCCTCTACACCCAAATTAATACACCCAAAATAAAAATAAATGTGAATCCAGAGGTTCGAGTGAAAGTGAATCAGTGAGTATGTAATGAGTACATGTTTATACAATTTCAAGGCAATATAGGCTACTGTGCATTACACACGTTTATTATACAAGTCCCACAAGCCATACTTCACTCTTATACTGCGACTCGAGGCTAAATAATGCGGTTTTTGGATAGACGCAGACTCTCATTAAAAATAAATATATTATTATACAAACATCAATAAAAAAATTGCATGTAAATAAAAATTGGTTATGACTTGCGGGCCACACTAAGAACGAGACAAAACGTAAAATTACTCAGGGCTGCTCTAGATTCATTCGTTGTTTTCTACTAAATAAACTTGAAATAAGTTGTCTTCCTGAAAACTACCCTCACATTGAAGAAGGGGTGGGAAAGCTGATCAAAAGGAAATCTGATATCACATTTTATTAATAAATGCACCATATTTGTCGATTCAATGTTTTGAGAATACTCGTAATGCGAAACCGGCAAAAAGGAAAAATATTTGTAAATTATACATAGTACATAAGGATTTATAAATTTATTTTTGTTGATATCAATATTTTTTAGATTAAGTATTCAGCAGGATGTTTGTACATTGTCCTGGTTTGTCATTTGAGCCTTGAAACAATAATTAATGAATTTATGGTCGCACGGCAAGTGAACTAGATTTAATGCTAATATATTTAACCTCAGACCAAATTCAACGTGTTGAAAACTAATATAGTGGAGCTCTTTGATGCAGCGCCGAAGATCTAATGAGTTGAAAACAATCGGAGCACTGATACTTGTAATAACAATTGTCAAATGAGCCGGCCATTCTGAACATATATACGAGTACATTGAATTTACAGTAAATAACACCAGATTATATTTAACACCAAGATTTATTATTGCTATGTTTTGATATACTTTATTTATAAACATAGTAAAAATATAAGTTTGATATCACCAATCAAAGGAAAAAGGAAGGGACGGTGTTGATGAAAGAAAAATTAGGAAACACCTTCATATTTTCATACAATTTTTTGTAATATTTTTAATCTTTCAATAATAGTAGGGTTAATTCACGAAAATACTCGCATATAAAATAATAATTTTTAGTGTCTTAAAGGAGGGTCTGCTTTTTAAACAGCGCTATATAAATTGTGTTTTTATTATTAATGTAGCCGAGTTATTTAGGTTAATTTTCTTATACCTACGAGGATTACATGACACCATTCATTTGATGTGATGCTGTTGTTCTCTTTAATTAGTGATTCGATCTAGCCCCTACCTTCCTATCCATACACTCAAATTATATATATTTATTTTGTAATATTTTTAATCTGTCAATAAAAGTGTGTTCGATTCCTGAGTAAGAGCACTCTTGAGGAGAGTGTGCTCTAAACGGCGCCAAATAAATTGTTATTTTAATTTTATTATTATGGACACATTAAATAAGTAGCAGGAAAAGCAAAATCTATAAATATAATTTTAAAACATAGTATACTCGTACATGCATAAAAACATATCAATGGGTGGCTCTTGCTGGGTAGGCAGATAGAAAATATCTCGACAATTTTCTGACCAAACACACAAAATTTGACTCCTACAAATTCATACATTTCGAGGTGCAAATTTTCTATTATTTATGATTCTTACTTAATCTACTTTTAAAATCTGGTACACTTGAGCTAGATACTTATCTCTTCTACAAAGCTTGTACTTCTAGCTTATATATTATATTAGTATAGATATTCTTTCTTTATTCATTTTTAACACGTGATCAAATCATCTTAAAGTAAAATATAGAATATTATAATAAAAACAAATTTGTTTGTGTACAAGAAAAAAACATGTTCAATATTTTTTTTTAATGATGATCTCTCTTTATCACAAAAGTGAGAAAAATGAAACAGTTATAAATGAAAATACAAAAAAATAAATATAAATAAAATTTTAATTAAAATAAATGTTAGCTTGAAAAAATCACATAAATAATTGATTATATAGAAATAAAAATAAACATCAGAAAACGAAAAATATATGAAGAAAAAATGTGATCATTATAATATGACGATATTAATTTATATAGGTAGAGCACTTGACTTTAAGCCGGGAGGGTTCGGGTGCGTTTTCCAATGAATTACTTAATCCCCTTTTTGGTTAAAGAAAGAGACAAAAAACAATGGTTTGTTATAAAAACCTTTCTAACTAAATTGATCTCTTTTATCTTGTTTAACATCAAATTTAGGTAAAGATAGTGTTTTAGTATTAAAGTTTTATGAGGGCTGGTTGTTCCAAAGTTGATGGTTCCCAACTTAGTCAGAATGGTCCGCTCGTGTTAAGTTTTGATCTATAGATTGTGAAATATTTTGCTATATGAGTATAAGTTAGGTAAGCAATGTATTGAGTACAATTTGACAGTGATTTTGAAAATTAGAACAGACCTGTCACTTTAATTTATGTTTAATGTGTAGAATTATTTCAAATTTAAGTGTTAAATCATTCTGTTAAGATTGTTTCTTGGTTTATTCTTTGTTTGTCCTTTTTCCTCACTTGTCATCAGTTTTTATTTTCATAAGTACCCGTATGTATTAACTTTGTTCCAGTGTCACATCACTGCGTGTATGTATAATAAATCTTATGTGTATTATTTATAGTTAAGGCATTAACACTGTGGAGGTTTAAATACATAGTCATTTGTTTTCTCAAATACTGTTTATTCCACTTTATACTCGTATAACGGTATAATCCTATCGGTTTCAAGATTTTCACCTCTTCATTAGGGGAGCACAAAAAAAACTCTTGTTTGTGCTCCCCTGATAAGGTGAAAACCTTGAAACCGGTAAGGTTATACCGTTATATAAAGTGGAATAAACAGTATTTGTCTAAACAAATTACAACATCTTATGTATTATATATGGATTTTATAGGTATCCCCTTATATTCAATCTGAAATGAGTATAGTATTATCATTAAATGTACATTTTTAATAAAATAATAAAAAACTTATTTTTTTAATTTGTTACAAAACAAAGGTGAATACAAAATAAAAAAAAAGTGTTTTATTTATTTTATTAAAAATGTATAAACATGACACCACGTAGTGAAACAAACGTGTTTTCAAAGATTCAAGAAATTGTCATTATCTGTTTATATTTTGATTTTATACGTCTTCCATTACGTGTTACATGTCGAGTTATGTAAATTGGATTTATTAAAACTAATGACCTGTTTACGCATTGAATACTTGTATATAAGCATTTGAAAATTTCTTTCGATTTGGTATATTTAATCCATTTAGCCGCTGTCCAAGTTTTGTGCATAATTAAGAAAAAAAATGTCAAAATAGCCTAACGAGTTGAATATTAAAATATGGCAAAAAATAACGATGATATAACGGTGCGATACGCGATAAATTTGGTGACCTTTTATAAAACTAGATTTTTTTAAAAGCGATATTTAACAGATATGAAATAACTTCGATGAAAAATATTTTTTATTCACAAACAATATCGGTCGAGTTAATTTTAATTCAAAACGAAATACCGCGATACCAAAGCGAAAACTAAAAGTATGAATATAAAACATTTTGTTTCTTAATAGATTAAGTATAAGTATAAACATATAGGAATGGTACTGTATTTGAATATTATTACCTCATCTTTCATTAAATATTAATTTTCCTTTAATTTAACGATACTCTGAAGTTAATACTTTGTTAACCTCAGAAATTACTGTCAATTATTTCATCTTTTATAAAGTAATGAAAAGATAGAGGTCGTATTCCCCACGCCCCGTGACACCACGGTATCTCCATTGTATATTCAATGAACCAAGTTTACAAAAAATATGGTAATGTAACTAAACAGAAGATGAGCACATGTGTATGGCGTAAGTTACAACACTAGTTTTTTTCATATATAGAGACTAGTCAAAAATATGTTGATTTGTTAGCAGAGTAACCAATTAGCACCCTACATTTGTAAATAAATTTCTCCAAAATATGTCTTTTATGTTATTTTATATTTTGCAAAACCATTATTTCTATATATTGTATATTATTCGGATAAAAATATGTAAAAAATAAGTATTCATATAATAAATATTTTAATCAAACCCAACACAAAAAAACTTTTCAAAAAAAATGTTTTACAAAACACGTTAATTCTGAATCATTTTGTGTTAAACGTGTAATTTTTTTCGAATGTTCAATTTTTGATTTCTAATGGTTCGATTCTTGTTGGTTCGCAGATATTTTAAAAAGGGTTTCAGTCTGGTTTTTATGTAGGCTTAACTAAAAACTTACAGGTGATAAATAAATCTGCCAGGTTGTATTGTATGCAACGCAAATATAGTTTGAAAGACGAAAATTTCATATAAATCTAAGTAATTAAATATTAATAAAATAGCCATTAAAATTTACCGTGTTAACGTAGCTCCAGTATCGATGCAATTATCTCAAACCATAGGCGGCACCTGTTAATTTTATCTCAAAGTATCGGGGCTATCACAAAAATTTAACACTTAACCTCATTTCACTATAAATTTTGTAAACCGTCAAAACATTAATTTCAAAATGTTACAAAATTATAGTTAAATAGTGCTATGGTTAAATAATGTTACAAAATTATAGTTAAATAATGCTTTACATTTTACACATAAATGACAACCAATAATTTGACAATTAGAAAACCACGAAAACGCAAGACCAAAAAATACACTCTTTGCCATTGTGCCTATAAATATCCCAACAATTAATTTTCAGTTCTTACTCTCTGACAAATATTTTTTGTCTCAGAGTATATGTATACATATAGTTGGTCGAAAGATTTTTACAAAGCTATTTCGTCTTTTTTTCTATGTAAATCAAGGACCTTTCTTCTGGATGAGAAATTGTTAGTCACTTGTGCTTTTTCAAGGAATTCAAGCAAAAAAAATCTTTGGTATACTTACCCTATAGAGCTTGCAATAATTGGGTTTCTTGCAGACTTTTATTCCAAGCTAGAAACTATATAACAAGTGGATTCATTCTGGAACTCTCTACACATTTACTCGTAAATATCAACAAGCTTTCACGAGAAATTTAAAGCTTCTTTACGACTCATAAATTCTTTAGGCTAATTTAACGATACTAGAATATCAAATTATAATTAAATAGTTTTTAACTCTACTAGTTAGTTTAGAATTTCATAAAATAGTTAGTAACTTAATTAATTGCTTGTTAAGACTATAATACTGTAGACCTTTATTTGAAAGATAAAATGGTATTAAACAAAAAAAAACTGTTTTATGTTCGGCTTAATAGCTTTAAAAATACAATTAAAAAAAACTATTTTATTGAAAAAAAAAATTGTTTAAATAATAATTAAATAAATAATGATAATACAATAACAGTTTATGGTATATACCCCCGTTTAGAACGCAGACTCCTCAAGAGCACTCAATTCGGGATTCGAATCCACTGTTATTGACAAATTAAAATTATTACAAAAAAAATCACATTTAGCGTATAGATAGGAAAACCATTTAAAAAGGCACTTATCTGAATCTGTATATGTTTATAAAACCATATTTGGTAAGACTAAAAAAAAATCCCTGAAATTTACCAAGGAAAGACGAACTACAAAAAAACTTTTAAAATTTTCCGATATATTGTAGTATTACATTCAGGTTTAGGTGTTCTCGTAGTGTAGTGTATGTGTATGGTGTGTATTCATATGTTATCATAAATTTTGATAAGACCTCCCAAAAAATAAAGTCTCGGTATAAAATATATTTGATAGTTGAGACGAATTGAGAAAAGCCTATTTCATTTTTACATCCCATTTTGGTGTGTTATGTTGTAATTATTTTCCAATAATTGGGTACTGCCAAGTCTCACTAAGACAATGGGCGAATAATAATAATGATTGAAACCGGATGCTAATACATTTTATGAGTGAATTATCATTGTTTCCTTATGCAAGTAAACGACGGAAAAATAAAGCCATATATTTTTTTTATTTCGTGAGAAATTCGTACACCATCCTTTAGTAAAATAAGATAAGTGATCATTAGATGATCGAGAATTGTAAATAATTACTAAATTAATAATAATTATTTTGATGTGCCCAGCTGTGCACTTAACGCACTGGAATCCTGTTCAGAAGATCTTTTGTTCAAAATGCATTCTGGACTTAGTATATGTTAAGTATATCATTGACTGATCATATTTCCTATTTGAAAATAAACATTAAAAACCATTTCAAACGATCATAAAATGACTTGATCCAATGTTACTTTGCTTGGCCTTATTCCCTCCCACCTTCCACTCACATTTGCACTGTATATTTGTTTTATTAGTCTTTCTTCAATCATTCGTTTTACATACCCAGACCATCTCAGAGGTTCACAATGGTCCATAATAACTTCATTCCGTATTATATCATACATTGTGACCCCATGTATCCTCAGTGCATACATTTAATCTTTTTCATATTTTTCCACGTCCACATTTCCCTCCCATAGATCAAAGTTTGTACTAAAATAATATTGTGCACAAAACAATCCCAGAAGAGAGAATTAACTTAACCAAAAAACAATACTTGAAAGAAGGAAACGTAATAAGTAATACAAATCGTTTAAGCTGTATGAGAGGATGTATAGGTGTGGAAGAAGAGAAATATGAATGTCACGATATGAAAGTCTGGCGTTCTGCTCTCTCTGCCTACCCCGACAGGAAACGACGTGATGGTATGTACGAGTATGTATGTAAAAAAAATATTGTTACGGACTACCATCTCTCTATTCTCATATTATAACTTATAAAGTTATTGACGAACCACGATATATGCACTCTTGACTGTAAAAAATAAATTTGATACGTAATGCCACCCATTAAACTTTTTTGTAAGAGGTCAAATAAAAAGTGATTACGTTGTATACGAACACTGAAAGTTTAGACACAGATCACCCGCGGTGAAATAATTGCAACATTGTGCAGAAGCAGAAACTCAACACCATTGATGATGATTCTTAACTTAAAAAACGATTAGATATAAACATAGTTTAAAATGTTTTTAGAGTTGTTGGCATATTCGAAGACCTTGCAGGCTTCATCTTCAGGGTGATGTAAAAAACATCATCCAATATGGTAATGTATACTGAGAAATATTTTTTTGCATCACTGAGGATAAAGGTTGCAAGACCTTCGAAATGTTAGCCATCATTAAGCCAACTCAAGCACCGAAAAGAGCCGTGAAAATCTTCGAACATACCCAAACAAACAATTAGGACGCTGGGTTAAGACAATAGAACAAATCTGGAGCTGACAGGAATAACATGTATTGGTATTTAATTCCGATTTAATTTTTTATGCCCCTTTTATAAGTTAACAATAAAAATATTCAGTCATCTACGTTATATTTCACATTTACTTTTTTTTAATAAACGTTAAGATGATTTTTGCATAAATAATTAGCTTTAATGTCTTGTATTTCCCGAAGGTTAATTGAAAACCACTGTGCAATAGAGGGTATATTTCATAAATTCAAATTTGTCGTATAAAATGCCTTATAAATGTATTTATTTGATTTATTAAATATTTCATAAAACATACCAAGAACATGTGCTTTTCCATTCATTTAAACAAATTACATTGGTAATTTTATGTATTCAATGTATCAAAAATATTAGATATACTACCTTGATCAAAAAGTTTTAGGACTTTATTCATAAAATCGAAAATACAAGTTTATTCATCAAAATCGATATGGTCCCCTTCAAAGTACTCCCTATCGACTGCAACGCACTTACGCCAGCGCTTGATCCATTCCTCGAAACACCGCTGGTACTCAATTTTCGGTATGTCCATCAGAGCCGTCTTCGATTTTTTCATGACATCCTCTCGGGTGCTGTGACGCGTTCCGCGAAGCGGTTTTTTAAGTCGGTTGAACAGGAAAAATTCGCAGTGAGCCAGATCAGGTGAATTCAAAGGCTGCTGGATACCAGTCGTGTTGTTTTTGGTCAAAAACTCATGGAAATCATGTCTTTTGCGATTTCAACGCGGTCCTTTTTTTGCATGAAATTGAGGTCTTTCGGCACCAGTTTTGCAGCGACACATCTCTGAGGCCCATATCACTAACCAAAATGTCTTGAGCGGATCCATAAGCGATGTTCAAGTCCTCTGCCAGCTCTCTGATGGTCAATTTGCGGTTTTCGGCCAACATTTCTTTGATTTTATCGATGTTTTCATCGGTTTTCGACTGCCACTGCGTTCGTCATCCTCGATCGACTCACGACCACTTCTGAAGCGTTCGTGCCACCAAAAAACACTTCTCCAACATTTCCAAGGTCTGCAGACCGTTAAATCCGTTTTTCACACAAAATTTAATGCAAATTCGATGCACAGTTGATGCCATTTTCAAACTTGTAAAAAATCGAAAACACGCATAAAGGTAGATGTACTCAGTACAGCGTAACTTTTACAAATGTCAAGCTATGACGCTGAAATTTGAAGGGAAGTGTCAATGATAAATCTGGTAACCTAACAAAAAAAATTCCAATTGGGTGACTGACAGCACCACACGGTGGCCTGTCCTAAAACTTTTTGATCAAGGTAGTAAAACACAACAAATGTATATTTGGATAATTTTATAGAAGTCTAAAGTAGGGCTTTATTAATTTTTAAGTGCGAGGAAAAATAAAACTCGAAATGTTTACTTCTCATTGCAATAAATCCTTAATATTAAGATTTATTGTGTCAGACAATATATGATATTGTACCAGTTTCGACCAGAATTCTGCCACCTTGAACATCATTGGGCGTTTTATGAATCAACTCCTCTTCGGTGCAAGACATCGGGATCCTCGGACACTGCAGAAAGTGTCTGACTGCTCCTCACCGCAGATACAGAGAGTCGATGCATCACGTAACATTTCCCATTTTGACATATCCTTGATTCTCCCAATTCGAAGTTCTTAAGGGTAGTTCAGAGTCAGGAGGCAATTATATCAAAATTACTTTTTTCCAAGTCAACTCAGTCAACAATTGACGACCTCTGTGGCCTCGTTGGTAAGGCGCCTGTCCTCCAGCCGGAGGTGGCTGGACCCCAGATTTTTTAAAAAGGATTCCAGTCTGGTTTTCACTTAAGGTCACTTGAACATCTTTATGGTTGATTGTAAGATATAGCCACATTGCAATAAGCCCGACAGGTTGTAACGTATGTAACGAAACTGTAATAAAATACAATAATGCAATACAGCTTTACGAGAATTCAAGATACTCTTATCGACCCTTTTATACAGATATTGTACATAAATATTATTACTACCCTGAAAACCACCTTTGGCATAAAAAAACACAAATGCAGTGAACTGTTTTTTAATAAAGACGTGGATTTTTTTAAATGAACAATCAATAAGGACAGGAAGGCAGTTTTCATTAAGATTTTTTCAAGTTAATTTTTATGTATTACAGAAAAATGCAATTAAGATGAATAATAGGTTTATTATGCAAATATAACTTCACAAAAGGAGAGATTTATTCTTACCACAATATTGAAAATAGATTTTTTACACACATAATTACTACCTGCTTTAAACATCAAAATAATTATATGAATTAAAAGGATTATTTTAATCATACTTTATATCCATTATGATTAAATTAATTATAAATAGACGATTATTATTAAATATTGTTATAAGGAAACAATTACATTATTTTGTGGTCAAAATCATCCTTGGTAATCGGCCCACAA
Organism: Odontocerum albicorne; assembly: GCA_949825065.1. Taxonomy (NCBI): domain Eukaryota; kingdom Metazoa; phylum Arthropoda; class Insecta; order Trichoptera; family Odontoceridae; genus Odontocerum; species Odontocerum albicorne. The sequence goes on along the minus strand of OX463852.1, from coordinate 23,075,265 downwards.
GATCGACTTTAATAATTCAGTCGCCATAATAGAAGTTTCTTTATTAAATACGAGTATAAAAGAATGATTTAAAAACAAAAAAAAGTTTTTTTTAATAATTTTATGTGTTCTTCTTCTTATTCAGCCGTTCTGGATCCATCCCTGGATATAGGTCTCCCCTTTGGTCTTCCACAACTCCCTATCTCGGGAATACTGCATCCACTTCACCCCTGCAGCCCGTCTTAGATCGTTCGACCATCTAGCGTGTGGTCTCCTCACACCTCTCTTGCCCGTTCTAGGCTGCCATCCCAGGACCTTTTTCGTCCATCTAGAGTCAGAGCATCTAGCAATATGCCCTGCCCAGCTCCATTTTAAAGCAGCTGCTCTCTCAACTACGTCCGTGACTTTGGTTCTCTCTCTTATCCATTTGTTGGTCTTTCAATTTCGCAGTGAAACTCCCAGCATCCTCCTCTCCATGGCTCTCTGTGTAACTAGTAGTTTTTGCGTTATTCGCTTTGTTAGGACAGAGGTTTCGATTCCATATGTGAGGATCGGTAAGATACATGAATCAAAGACTCTTTTTCAAATGATTAGGGTATTTTGGAGATTTCAGGATGTCAGAGAGTTTACCAAACGCCGCCCAGGCAAGACCACGTCTACGCTCTATCTCGGCCTCCTGATTCTCTTTTCCCAGCTTTACAGAGTGTCCTAGGTACACATAACTTGTAACTCTTGTAAAATGTTGTGTTATTTAAAAAATAATTATTTTATTTTATTTAATAAAGTAATCTATAGTACAAACATGTGCCAAATGCTGTACCTACGAGTTTATACAAATTTATATCTTAAGAACTAATCTAATTTATATATTATAACTATGAAGTAACTTAATTTTAATTTCCTCTTTGTAATTTTATTTTTAATAATTATACTGTGTGATACATTTTATATTAATTACCTTAGTTTTTATTTTTTTAAGTGCGATGGCAAAAATACATGAGGTGATAATGTATGATAGAATGTGGTATGAAGCGATTAGGGATGAATGTGAACTAAAGACTGACTTATTGTTCTTATATTAACTTATTTTATGTTTTGTAATTTTTTTATGTTTCATAGAAGTTAGAGCGCCCTTAAGGAAAAGCTGCTCTTTAAACGGCGGTGTATAAATTGTTCTTTCATTATTATTATTTAACGACCTCAGTGGCCTAATTGGAACGAGTAAGACCCCTGTCTTCTGGTCCGGAGTTCGCGGGATTGATTCCTGCTGGAACCCAGATTAAAAAAAAAGGTTTATCAGTCTAGCATTCACTTAAGGCCTCATAAACATATTTTGGTTGATTGAAGGAAATCGCCGCATAGAAATAATTCCAAAAGGTTGTGGGATTATTGCCATGCGGCGATGCCTACACAAAAAGTGTAACACTCGATTCGCTCGGGCGTTGCTATAGCTGCCAGGCGTGATTTGTTTAATTATTGTGGGTTCAAGGCCCAAGTTAAAGCGTCCATGAGAAAAGTTTGCTCTCTAAACGGTACTATATAAAATTGTCAATTAAATTGGTTTGAAATTGAATTATTAATATGTATACATCTTGTGATAAAATCACTTAATTCTTATTCGTTTCCCATCTATTTCTACCAAATATTTTGTTGTTCTTCTTGCTCTTGACAATATTATCGTCGAAATTTCATTATCTTATTTTATTAATCTTTTAAAAAAATGCAAACTTCAACATAACGTATAAAGACCCATAATACCACATTGATTTATGTGTCCTTAATTGTGATTTGGCGCAGCGACTTCATCACGGTGAAAGCTTTTTTCCGCAAAAAAGTATGAAAATACTGTTTTTACAATAGGTCATCGATCATTTTTTTTTCTTCAAAAGGTCAACAGGTTCATCTCATTACACTATCCATGTTTAGAACATTTTCTTTTCACTGGAAAATTAAAAGTGCTTTTATGAGTTATTGTCAAAACAAGCATCCCGTAATCATTAAAAATAAAATGAATATAATTATGAAATTAATAAAAAATAATCAGAAATAATGTGATGATAATAAATGAAACAAAGACGTTATGATATTGGGTGTTTTAATAATGTAAATTTGTTGATAGCAATATAATAGGGTAGTTTGGTAAATTTTCATGAGATAGCGCCACAATTCATAGTGATATCACTGCTGGTAAGTATCATTCCTTAAACGCCCTTTGTCAAAATTTCGGCCACATGTGACACGTTGTTAACGTTTGACATTCATTTGAATCGGTCAATTTCATATTTGCCGCAACAATGAAAAAAAACGAATTCCGTGCCGTCATAAAACATTTTTATTTGAAGAAGTTAACAGTCGCGCAGATCAATGACAAATTGGATGAAGTTCACGGGGGTTCAGCACCAGCGTTGAAAAAGGTTTATTTCTAGATTAATGAGTTTTAAACTTGGCCGTACATGCACCGAAGTTGAATCGTACCCCTGACGATGTCTGTGCGATATGCGCCGCGATTGTTGACTGTCGACTAAAAACGCACTCGATAGGACATTTCAACGCAGTGTTTAGCGATGTTAAATCGCAATCCGAATGACTTTTTGCACCGATTCGTAACTATGAACGAAACTTGGATCCATCACTACACACCAGAGTCCAAACAGCAGTCAAAACAATGGACAACAACTAGTGAAAGCATCTCGAGATCAGTCCAAGAATATATCGTCAAGTTTCTGGCACAAGTTGGTAAGTGCAAAATTTCTAAAAATGAGATTTTTGTTGAAAAATACAATTTATAATCCATTAAAAAAATATGTAAGCGTCAAACAAATACGTATTTTTTTTCAAATGATTTTTTTTTCTTCTTTCAGTAACACGTTCAGTACCTATTACTGTTAAATAATAAATGAAAGAACGTTAATAAAACATTTTTTTCTTTTTATCACTAATTTAGGAAAGAGTTGAAACGGTAAGATTGAAATATCCAAAATCTAAGTTATCAACTTGTGCCAGAAAACCGACGATACAAGTATATTACGCAGTTACTGAGCGCCATGATCTGGGTGCTAACCAATCTTGCTAACCTTTAAACCACGGCTCCGAAATAAATCAGTAAAAGGAACAAATTGTATTGGAAGTCTTTCGTGGTAAAGTTTAGCAAACAACTACAAAAGGAAAACGTGATTGAGCGGATGTCATGTATCAAAAAATATATGCAAATTTAATAATCATTCGGTCACACACGTAACAATAAAGTGCACTGCCATTCTCATTAGCAACCAAAGAGGAATACTCATAATATTATAGGTTTGGATTGTTGACTATTGAAAGGCACGTATACCGCCGTTGCGAGTGAACAAACACTCACTACCAGTAGATTCTGTATGATTCTATATCATCATGTAAAAAACATATCTTACGTTTACTTTTTCGGTATTTTTTAAAGCGAAAAAAGAAGAGATAGTTGGAGAAATTTCATCTGAGAGAAAGGTAAAAAGTATAAGAAACAGGAAAGTATATATAACGAGATGTATGGATGTGAACGAGGCGAGAGCCGTAAATATGAATAGAATGACGTAGAAATATGTTGTCTATATAGTATGTTGTCTCCCAAGCACTCATTTAAACGGTCAATTGACTTTTTTGGTACTTAAGTCCAACACAATAAAAAACAAATCCTTATAAATCTACTTAATTATTCCGGCAAGAACAATTTCTTGATATTACGAGTATAAGCCCAAATGAGAACAACGATTCGTCAAGGTAAAATATAACTAAAAATCTGGTATTGATAAGTATTTTGATTATTCTTTAGATTAAATAAGGCCTTGATATATACAGAAAAATTCTATTACATTTTCATTGTATCATATTATTTATAGGAACACCTGCCGGGTTTATGTTATTACAATGAGGCGATATTTTACAACAGACCAAAACGATCTTAAAGAGACTTTAAATTGGGCAAAAAAAATACCCAGAATATATTATTCTAATTTTCATTCGATCCCATTTCTGATTCCTTAAAAGTTTTTCGTCTTTAAATTGGGTTGCCCAGAAAGTAATTCTATATTTTTGGGTCAAATTTATAAGTAAAATTGCGCTAAATGCTAGTGGAATGTGATTTTTTATATTTTCAGCGTCTCAGTAATCTCTAGTGTCGTAGAATGTTGGTTAATCTCGATCAAATCCTTGATTTGGTCGTCATCAGTGGTAATCGGCCTTCCAGAGCGAACATCATCTTCAAGTGTCGTATCACCATTATAGATTTTTTTAACCACATTTGTCACACATGATCGCTTAGGCTTCGGCCACACAGGTAGGAGCTTCGCTTGGTGCTTAGACCTACGCTGCGAGCTAGGTGACATATTCTAGCGAACCAATACACCACATACTATCGCTATGGCCACACTGCACGCTTCGCGCCACGCTACGTGACTATTAGTCACCTAGTGAGTCTCCTAGCGAACATACGTGTTGGTTACTTTTATTGTGTCACTGAGTGATTTTATAAGATGGAGGTTTTAGTTCCGCAAGTCTTTGTAGAGAAGTTGAAACTCTCCACGAGTACTCCTAGATAAATTAACATTATGCAACCAACAAGTTCGAATTTGAGATGTTCGAAATTTTAAACTTAAATTCTCTGAGAGAAGTAGTTTTCTAGTTAGTTTTGAGAGTGGCATCGTTTGTTGGCTTAACCGCTCCCAAATGCCAAATGAATTTGTGCGAAGCACTTTGGTGTGGCCAACCCTGAAGTCATCTAGTCTATTAGTCACGTAGCAACTAGCTTAGCACTACGCGAAACACTTTGGTGTGGTGAGTCATCGCCATACACTGCACATCTTTTTTTTTATTTGTATAACTTTTTTTTCCTTTTCGATAGTAAAAAAGTATCAAGCACCGAAAATACGACATATTTTGTTTAATCTTCAAAATGACGCCAAAAAAACTATGAAGCTATTCGGGTCCTCTGAGAGAGGATATACATTATTTATAACACTATGGCAAAACTGGATACTTCATTGATGAAAAAAGACGATCTCTATGGATTAGGCAGTAAAACGACTGTCTTCCAACTCGAGGGTGTCGGGTTCGATTCCCTTTGGTCACATTTTTTTTGTAAAGTTTTCCAGTTTTGTTTTCCCTTTAGGCCTTTATAACATCTATCTTGTTTATCAGAGGTTTCAGTTTTAACTCTGTGGAAGTCCATATTAAAATATTCAATGGTAAATTATTTTATTATTCCACTAATGACATTGATCTCTGCGACAGGTCCAACTGGTGTAATATTTCATCAGAAGTATGTGATCTAATTTGACAGGAAAAAAATATAAAGGATAAAATCTTTAGCATATTTTGGTTATTTAATACTCTTTTAGTTTTACTTATGACTTGGTGTATCCGTAGTGTTCCTTAATTCATTGTTTTGTAAAAGTTTTGTGACGTAAGTAAACATTCAATCATACTTTCTTTGAAATTATGAATTGCATCTATAATGTGGTTTGCAAATTCTGAAAAGTTGCTATTAGATAAATGTAAACCGCTTAAGTTCTTGTGTTCTAGTGTGTATGCGACATTCCAACAAATGTACTTTCACAAGCACCTTATATTTCTTGTTGATAAGAAGAGCTTGCTAAATGATAATGAATTAGTTAGGTTGTACTGTATACAATGAATATTTCATAGAACACATAGAGAAAATATGGTGGTTTTTACAAAATATGAAAAGCAAAAAATATTTCAAATAAAATGCCACTGTTTGGTGCAGCCCAAATAACAACAGTAAAATACTTAACAAAATACTCGTATTAATAAAGGGAACCGGAAGGGTCACCTTGAATACGAAAATGAAAAGTGTTTATTCCGATTTCATTTAATTATATTCGCATGCAATTATAATCGCGGTATATATTTTCATAATGATTACTGCAATACGCTACAGTATTAACCCACATTGTGATATACTCATGTCTCTTTGGATGGACGTACCGACTTAATGTGAAAGTTATGAGCAGGTTAGGAAAATGAATTACATTCTGCTGATATAATTGCATGACATTTGCACAAAATAGGTAGTAATTTAATAAGAGAAAGTTTTGAATGCAAAATTATGACAAAAACTGAAAATGTTTACTGGGTTTGTCATTAAAATGTTAGGTGAAGGTTTTATCACAATTTAAATATATGTATATTTTCTACACAATTTAATTATAAAAAAGGTACTTTCTTCTTCATGGTGTGTTTAGATAAACGAGAAGAACTAATTGCTGTTTAAGACTCTAGCTTTAGGTAAGTCAGTAAATATCTGAAAAATGAAAGAAGACGAACTGAAAATGTCAATACTATGACGAAAATTAAGTTGCAATGTTGTTTCATTCAAGACTTTGTGACTGCATGCTTCATTGACTTTTGACGCTGTCATATTCAAATCGTTTTGATTTAACGTAAGTGATACATCGAGTTTTGTTTGTTGTTTGGTTGATAGAACAAAACAAAACTAGTGGGTGTGAATATATTGTAACGGGAGCTGGACAATCTGAGTTCTCGCATTGATTTTCAAGACAAATTCAGGAAACATCAGAAACTAATATTTATCATTAATTTTAATGAAATCCTATTATTTCATTATCATCACCTACTAATCCCAAGATCTATTATGACGTCGTGTTTTCAGTATTCATTTTTTATCCATTTCCATTACAACAGTTTTTATCAACCATAACGAAAGCCTTACAAATATCCCGGTAATGAATTGTATGTTCACTATATATTTAGGATCAGTTTTTTTGTAATTATTGCTCGACTGTTATGAGTTGCCTTTTTATCTTTTTCTTTACCTCTGGTGGTTTATTGCCGGCGTTGACTGCTGGTTTTATTTATCCTTTGAACGTTTACATATCAATATAGATATGCCCAGCTTGAGAATATTTCAAAGAAATGGTGTCAATATATTTGTATACTGAGATTTTTTAAGTCTCACGAGTGTCTGTAGCTCGGACTGGTTAGATTATTTATGTGTGAATTTCGCGGGTGTAAATCAGCTGTTTCAGAACAGGCAATGAAACCTACACATATTTTTTGGCTGAGAGTTGTCAAGTCTCACGAGTGGCTGCACATCTAACTTGTTGGATATGTATGTGATAATGTTTACATGTAAATTCAACTGCCTTAAAACAGGTAGTGAACCAAGTCTGACGGCTAAAATAGGCAGTTTTCTTGTGTAGAATATGTAATAATTCAAACAAATATGTTTTTCTTTCCCTCCGTTTCACTTTCAGCATCACACTTTTTCTCCGGAAATCTAATCTTGTATACCTTATACTAATTTAATAAGCTTGTATACCTTATACAAATCTAATAATCTTGTATACCTTATACTGATTTAATAATCTTGTATACCTTATACAAAACTAATCTAATAATCTTGTATACCTTATACTAATCTAATAATCTTGTATACCTTATAATAATCTAATAAGAATAATAGTGCTTACACATGAAACGGATTTCTTAAAAATCTCAACTTCAATTTATTTTTTCTAAGAATTAACATGTTTTTAGATACACAGTGTATACTCAAACTTCAAAAGTCAACCTGTCAAAAAAAACACGAAATGTATGGCAAATTGGTGAATCCAACAATATTTTTTTCGACTAGTTTCCGGGGTAGAAGAATATTTATGACTTTGGATACATTTGTTTACATTAAAAAATCTAATGCCGATACTTAAGTTTAATGCACCTGCAATTAAACTGTGACTAGATTGGCGGCACTGCATAATTATATAAGAAAAAAAATTAATAGAATTTAATGCGTAAGAACCGCTGGTTTCGAAACAATGCACCTTGTTGTCGGTGCTAAATGACCGCAGTAACCTGCAGCCCAGTTATTCTCAACTGTAGAACAGATACATGTTACGGATATCAGAATATTACAAACACGTTTTTTTCCATGAGAGGATGGATTTGTATAAAAATAAATTTGGTAAAATACAATTAGTCATAAATTATATTAATCAGTATTAAAAGAGGATTTGGTTTAATTTAATCTTCATTTGTATTTTTTTACTGATGTTTATAACTAACTGTTGATTTTTTTCAAAAAATAATAATTTTTATAAATTGGTAATTTTTGTAACGTTGCTTCTTAATAAAAAAAAACAACTCAAGAGAATTTTTGTTTTTCAAGTTATGAAAATTAGCTCATTGGTGTCTAAAAGTATGTTTAAAACTGAACTATCAATAATGAATAACAAGTATACCTGTGATATTTGAACAGATATCAAAATTACGATTACAAAAATATAACAATGACGTAGGATGATTAATCCACTGGAACTGGTTTAAAGAAAACTTTAAACCGTTTAAAATAATTAATGCAATGCTTTAGGCCCACTTAAGAATTATTAAGATATACTTTAAACGAATAATGAAAATGAAGTTAAAAACAGTGTCCTAGGTCATTATTTAAAATTTGCAATCCTTACATAAGTCATCATCTGTTCAATCAGAAAATAATATTTCGAAAAAGTATATTACATTTTTAAATTACTCAAGAAATGTTTAGAAAATAATCTAAATCTGAACACCTTTATAAATCAACAACTACCTGAACATCTTAAACTACTTTATTCGTAATAATGCTTTTCCAGACAAAAAATATCTTAGCAGTTTTATTTTAAAAATAAGAAAAAAAGCCTTTTAATAAGAGAGGTGTGCTCCTCTCAAAAACTATAACAAAACAATATATCTGCAGTCATTATTTATTTATTTATTTATATAAAACCTCTCAACATATCCGACATTCTGAAGAGTGTGGCAGACATTATTTTCTGCCCCGATAATCTAGCATACGCTTTAAAAACCACTGGAGTAGACACGTATCTCGGAGTTCACCACAGTACGTGATTGATATACGACCGCACGTCGAAAGGCAACAAAACTCACATACGTCTAGCGTGTACGAGTATTATTACAAGAAGAACTCTTAAATAAAAGTGACTTTTCTTATTTTCATTTTGGCCACCATCGGAAATCAAACCTCTAAATTTCCGGGCGAAACACAAAAGTCTAACGAAGTATGAGGTTGTATAGCACGCTAAACGTTGTAAGACTTAAGACATCAAAAACGTTTTCAACAATCATTCATAGAACACCAATACTCAATACAAGATTCAGAATTTGTGTTTGAAAGGTTGTGCAATAAAAACATTTGGTATTTAAATACTTAAGAAATGTCTTCATGCTTGGTCAAGTGAAAATAACAAAAAATGTGCAATAAAAGAATAGGCTAGTGATGCAATAACAATAAGGCGATAAGTATGAAAAAAATCTTGCGAAATATGTGCAAATCGTCTAAATATCCATTTACTAATTCGATTGTTGACACAGTTTTAAATTTGCTGCTGACATTGCACAAAACAAAACCAGCATTTGGTCGAAACGATGAGTAATGCGAATTTAATGTTGCATTTTGCTGTCAACGACAAAATTTCTTATTTTATAACATTTAAATGGTCACAGAGACCTTGTTACACTTTACTTAAGTTGTTTTTCCTTATAAAGTCATATTGCTGTCAAATAAAATATAGTAATTTGTTAATAAACAAGACGCAGCGTCATAATTTACGTAGGTTTCAGTTTTTATGTATTTAATTAATTTTTACACTTTTACATTAACTTTATTGCTATACTAAAATCAATTCCAGCCAACCAAAAAATAATGAAGTAGTTTTGTGTCAATTGCTGGATGAAAGGTTGTACATTTTTTTAAACATAAAGAAAACGAAACAGCAAAATCTTTTGACATCTGACGCATCAAAAAAAATATGGACTAATACATATTTCAACATGTCATCATTGACTATTAGAGGGGATAGAAAAGAGGAAAACAAAATAAGGTTATAATATTGTATATAACATCGTTATTAAAAAGTTATAATATTTATGCGACAACTCCGTGGACTACTAAGTAAGACGTCTGTTTTCTTACCCGGAGGTTGTAGGTACGATTTCTGTTGTCCCCCATTTAAAAAAAATGGGTTTATGTTGGTTTAACGACAATAAGATAACAACCGCCATTCCACTTTACCTTCCGACGATTAATCTGGCAGACTTAGGAGCAAATAAACAACAAACCAATCACCGATAATGGAGGTCACGTTGGAGTATTACGTAAAATACAGGCATCTTGTAGGTGACCTAACGGTACAATTGTCTGATTTTTTTCAGAGTGGTGTAATCTGAATAGGATCACAAAGGATCAGAAGTGGAGTAGGCCTCACTGCATATGATATTCACAAGTGGGGCTTAGCAGAGTAGCTTTTCTGTGAGTGCGGTGAGATGTAGATCATTGACCACACCGTACATAGCTGCCCACTGTATGCCTTTTCTGGAGGCATGTAGGAACTACACAACTTAACACTGGACGTTGTGTCCTGGTTGTAGAAGACACACTGCGTGTGAAGGTCAAACGCGGAATAAGTTTGGTTTTTATTTAAGGATTTTTAGATATCTCTCTGGTTGGTTGGAAGAGATTTTTACACATGTTAATTAACCTACCAGATTGTGCTATAACGAAAAAGTAAAACAATAAAATATTATTTAAGTCGTTGTTTGAAGTAAGCATTTACGAGTCTTACGGGAGTCGGTAATTAATTTTAGAGTCTGAAGGTATATTGATAAGCAGGCATTTAGTGAATATGGAAGGGCGATGAACTGCAAATGGCAAAAAGGCAATCTCTGCTTGAGCGTAGAACAAATACGTGATCTGGTAGATGAACAGTCAAAAAACAATAAACACCGTAGTGGCTAGAATGCTCGATTAAGAGAACAAAAAATACGAAATGTCACCCATCATGAATGATGTCACCATGAGGATATTGACAACCTTTTTTGTATGTAATGTTGTCAGAACATTACGACAGCATGAAAAAGTCAGAACAATGCACAGAGGAATGATTAACTGTCAAAGTAACCAAGCTACTAGAAATATTTCAATAAGTTATATAAACACAAATTGTACTCGTCATTTTGATCCTAGACAAGGATAATTTTCATAAGGAATTAACATGAAAATTTTCATTTGGATTAAAGCATGGATTTGATTCAATATGAAATTAAAATAGTTGGACTAGAGACTACAAAAATACTTTATCTGTATATTGTAGGTGGTGTAAAAATGGTTGTTCTCATAAGCCGAGGATCAAAGATCGTATAAGAACTTGAAAAGCAGGTCACTTGAATGGCGCATGCAAAGCACGCAAGACTTTTTCTAATGAACTTCAGAAGCGCAGAATGTAGAGAGTCTAAAGAATACCAATGTAGGGGCATTAAGCAATAAATGGTTTTAAACATGCAAATATTTAAATAAGTATTTAATAAATAATTGAAATAAAAAATTATTATTCAAATGAATTTATAACGTTATGTTTTTATGCTCGTTCAAAATACGACAATTTATACGCCGTGATCTAACAAAATGATCATACATTTCCGGATGCCATTTTATTAATGATAGATGTCTGTCGACAGGTCTGATCACACGACCAATTTTCCATAGTTTGCTAAAGATACTCTTTGTGTCTACACAAAACATAAGTGATCACATTGAATTCATTAGTATATTTCGTTCAAATTACAACGATTGTAATTTGAACGAAATATACTAATGAATTCTGACACATATTATTTAAATTAGAACACTTAACTATAAGATAGAAGAAAGTTTTTGGAATGTTTCACAGAAAATACTTAATAACCGACACACAAGTAAGTAATTAAGTTAAAGTAAACTACGTGGAAAAAGTTATTTTACCTCTCAATTTATATAATGATGCTTATTATAGATATATCTCCTAGAATGTTAAAGGAAGGGCTTAAAGGTCAAGACCAAGATGTGGTTTCACTTGTTTTAATCATAGTTACTTCATCATTCCTTTATATTCTCATCAAACAATCCTCTCGGATGCACAGAGAAGCATACAAACAGTTATGCTTGGAATAATATACAGAAAGAGAAACGAATGAATCCGTAACCAATCTCAAGTGTGGGACGTAGCGAAAAAGATTGCCAGGCTGAAATGGAGATGTCAATCATATTGTTCGCGTATCTGATGATATATGGACCAAAGAGCGAAAAACGAGATCCATTAAAAGAGTTTCAAGAACGTACTCCAACAAGAGGATAGATGAGATTAAAGGTTTGTTGGAAATCGATGGATAAAGGACGTACAACATCGTATGGTCTGCAATGGATGGATACAGTCTGACACGACGATGAATGCCCAGTTCTCCAAAACACATCGGAAATAATTTGTTCCATTAACATTAAAAATACGTTTCACACATAAAGATCCACCTAATAATCGCATATCTGTACAATTCCACTCGAAGGTTCACGAATAAAATGCCTAATTATTTCCTTTTCAAACATGTTAATAAATAACCAAATAATTAAAATATATCTATTTATTTAATTCAAATCTTCAAAGCCTTGAGCACTGCTTTTATTTGCAACTATTAAATTATTACATTTTATTATCACAGCAAAAAAAAGAATTATAGTAATAATTCTTCTTGACATCTAAAATGCGCGATTACTTTTTTTAATCAAGAGTATCGTATTCACTTTTATTTTCCATACTAAACGAATTGGTCCGCAAAAAACTGGAACCGCAGAGGTTCGGCCAAAGCAGAAACCAGTTCCTCACTCACGATCAGGTAGGTTGGCCAGGCAGTGTGGAATTTATCGCCTGGCGATGGTCTTCTCAGACCACAATAACCAAAGCGATCGTAACTCAAGCCATCGAGAGGCTGTTCCAATATGCTTTTGTTGCTTCGACTTAACAACATGTACTTTTATGGTATTTAAAAAGATTTGAACGTATTCGTGGATGGGATTTTTCTAAATTTTGTAGAAATAATTAAAGAAAAGATTCAAAAAAGAAATATTTCATGATAAAATATACAATTTTACTACTTAATTGCCAGTAATAGAAGACGAATAACATTTTGAACCTTGCGTGTACACCTTTTTAAACAAAACGTAATCGATGGCTTTTGGATTGGGATATTTCAAACGCATATATCAAACGCATATATAATGGTAAAATACTATATTTCAAACGCATATATAATGGTAAGATATTTCAAACGCATATACAATGGTAAGAGTTTTAGATATAAATCACTCGAGCAATCTGTTCTTATGAAACCGCGGTTTAATATGATAAGAATGAACAAGATGGAAGGGTAAATCTTGTGTCGCTTGCCGATAGGCCACTGTATGATGGTGGCTTGTCACATTTACTAAATAACATAGCTATTTTAGAAGATCCGGTTGCGGATATGGTTGAATTATGAGACGATGTATCACGTGTTTTACGGTTGTCATTTATGTGACAGATTTAATTAAGTAAATGCCATTTCAACGTCAACTGTTCTCTTATAGATCGATTGACACGTTTTCAAGTTTAATCAGTTTGAGTTTTAAATAATTTAAAAACATCACACGTTTTTCAATTATTATATTCACTTTGTTACTATTGCATTTTCGGGTTTACCTTTTATTGGATTGTTAATGTTTGAATTGACGGTTTCAAAATTGAAATTGTCTTTAAAAATGTATAACTTTATCTATTTTGAATGACATTAAAAATTGAAAAGTAATAATAATAATAGTAAAATGACAATTTATAAAGCGCCATTTATTTAGCAGACTCTCCTCGAAGGCACTCTATTCAAACCCACTATTATCGACAAATTGAAAATAATATACAAAAAAATAACTAATTGTGTGTAAGGATAGCGAGGTGGTGACTGCGGCAGTCAGGTTCGGTACTCGTCGATTTACATATGTTTAAAAAAGCATATTTGGTAAGAAAACCGTAGAAAACTTACCAAGGAAATATGAAGTACTCGTACAAAAAAAAACCTATGTAGATCTTTGTACGAGACGTATCCAGAAAGTAAGTGTACTGAGGCTCTCACGACCGGATGGATTTTATTTTCGACATGTTGGCTACACTTCCGTGTAGCCTAACCCTTCCCCTCCGCAACGAGACCGGTTCGAGGTCAGTACGTTGAGAAGTGTCGACGCGACAACACGTTTCGTGAAAAATGTAAATCCAATTTCCCGCCAAGTGCGAAATACGCGGCGTCATCCGTTATCTCGTTTGGAAGGGAAAACCTCCGGTTGAGGTTTATAATGAGGTGAAAACTGCATATGGTGATAAAGCTATGAATCGTACGAGTGTGTACAAGTGGTGTCGCGAGTTTAAAAACGGTCGTACGTCTGTGCGTGATGATCAAAGGAGCGGAAGACCTTCAATGGTGACTGACGAAATTGACGAAATTGTTTTGGGACTGTGAAGGCATAATTTTAATTGAATATATGCCTCAAGGGGAGACCATCAACTCTGCAAGATACTGTGAGACCCTAAAAAAATTGTGGAGGGCGATTCAGAACAAGAGGAGAGGCATGCTGACAAGGGGAGTCTGCCTGCTGCACGACAATGCCAGACCACACACGGCCAACGCCACGAAGGAACTGCTCGCCTCGTTTAAATGGGATGTCCTGAACCATCCCGCGCATTCCCCTGACCTAGCACCTTCAGATTACTATCTCTTGAAGCTGCACATGGGTGGAAAAAGGTTTTCAACCGACGAGGAGGTAAAGGAGGAGGTGGAGAAGTGGACGGAGGGGTTGGCGGGAAACTACTTCGAGGAAGGCATCAAAAAGTTGATACCCCGCTTCACCACCTGCATTGAGAGGAATGGCGACTATGTCGAAAAATAGCTTACATATGTACTACGGTAACCACGTAATTTTTTTGTTTAAATAAAAAAAATTGTAACCTACAAAAATTCAGTACACTTACTTTCTGGACTTATCTAGTATATAGCATACTTTTTACGCTATGCACGACATATGTACATACTATCACATTTCTATAGTATGTAAATATGAAGATAGGCAGAAAGGATAAAGCGCCAGACTTTACTATCTCGACACATATCCTTCGCCTCTTCCTTATCCATACCCCTTCATTACAATTTTTCTGACGTTCATATTCATCCCTTAACACTTCATTCTGTATTCCGTCTTCCATTCCACTCCACGTATTCTTCTTAATACATGCATTTATTCGGCTCCTATCAGTATTTTTCCACATCAACGTTTCACTCCCATATATCAAAGTTGGCACCAAATTACTGTTGTGGACTATCATCTTAGCATATTTTGTTACTGTTTGGTTCAGAATATATGTTTGAGTGCCTCATTGACTTGGTTTCCTATCGAGACACGCCTTTCGATATCCCTGTCAACTATTTTTATCATTTTTACTATAGATATGTTCACTACTCATACCCAGAAACTTCTCAAATATTTTATGTTTTAGATACCTAGAAAAAATATTTTCTATATATTTTTGTGTGAATTGAAAGAACGTAGGAAGCTACAAATATTCATTACGCACCAGCATAGTAAAACACGAATATTCTGAATCAACACGCACAGAGATAACATAATTATTTATGTTTGCACAAGTGGTAACTTTTTAACTAATTCATCTTTTCACGGACAAGCGAAAATTTATCTTAATAATTTGCAACATCGCACCACTAATTGTGTTGGCAAAAAAATAGCATTATTTAATATTATTCATTTAGAAAAACATTAATCATTTTTAATTCATTAAAATTAAAGTCAACAAAAAGTTAAGATATTAGGTTATCAATATTCATTCTTCCCCGAGCAAACTATTTTCGCAAAAAAAAAATATTTGTTGATTATTTTCAGTATATTTTATTTCATCATCATCATGCCATGCCCCTATTGGGGTAGGCAGAGTGAACAGGTCACCCCTTCATTCTATTCTGACACTCATCTTTCGCTTTTGCCACGTCTATACAGCTCGTCATGCATATTCTCTTATTAAAAAGGCTCACTTTTTCAGAATTTGATTAGTTTTGTTGTGTCTCATTTTTCTGTCTTCCCAACCTCTCGTAATTTCATTACTTTTATGGATTGTTTTTGTATATTTTTCACTATTCATTCTTCCTACGTAGTCATACCATTTCAAAGATTTTTTCCTCATCTTTAGCACTCCATCGTCATCATTCCTTATTCTGTAATACTTTGCTTTCCCACTAATTTTACGCAAGCTCTCATTTATTTTACTTTCATCATTTTATTGCCACGTCCAAGTATCGACTGCATAACTTAATGTTGTGACCAAAACACCATTATGAGCAGCCAGATTTTCGCTTTATTAGTACAATAACTGCGCTACAAATATTTTTCCTTCTACTGTAATTTGCTACCTCAAGTTCGTTCTCACTGCTATCTTTTTCATACTCTAATATGTCGCCGTTATTCAATTGATTATAAATTTTTTTCACTAAATAAAGACTAACCTGAGAATTAATAACCATTCAATTCGGTAATAAAATCAGTTACAACACATACAATTTTTAAGAAGACATAATTCTATACTTGCTTGAACTGTATCGATTTTTTTCCTGTATGTTCCTGTTAAAAAATAGGTAAATAAAATAAAAAACTTACCCATGTCATTGGTGTGGAATAGTTTGTGTTGTCTCCCCATGTGGTTCTCGGCATTTTTGTCTGATATTCCGTTTAACTTCATCATGATTGCAGCATTACTTCCCTACCACTCAGATTTGAACTTGCTTTTATAATTATATGTATTATCGATCACTTAAAGTTCACCGCCTATTAGAACACAATACGAATAACATTCTGTTGAATCACCTTTGAAACATAATTCTAAAACACTCTTACTAAACTGTACACTTGAATTTATACTCGTAACTTTAATCGAATATCTGAAAATCCACCAGATGTTTTTTATTAATAATTCTGAAAAAAAAATTGAAGATTTTTGATGAGTAAGTTATTAGCGAAACGTTGTAATTACTTTTTTTTGGCAATACATAATATTTGCAAATTCTTAAAACAAAATTATAAAATGAGAAAATAATAACAAACATTCAGATTATGCTGAGAATAAATCTCAAATTTAAAAGTATCTTTTTTCCGCCTTGATTCATACTATACATCTTATAAATAAACCACACATGATGCTCTAACTCCATCCTTTGTTTATTCTAACAACAATAAAATATAAGTCTATGAAATTAAAAAATATATACATAAATAAATCATCTCTCATAATTCAATATATTGCAACCGAAAACTGAGTTTATAAAATCAGTCAAAGAAATTATGCAATGAAATAATCACAAATGAATGTGAACTAAATTCCAATATTAAGTGAGATAAAGAAGAGCTCTCTGCGATGGTTTGCTCATGTAGAAAGAATTAATGAAGACATACTAAGAAAACAAATAAACAGTGCAAATATGAATGGAAGATATGGTATAAGAAAACTGCGGATAGTAAAGTTGGATCGAATGAATGATATTTGAAAGAAATAAATGTACAAAGTCAGAGAAATAGTAGGAGTAGTAGTTGAGAGAGTTTTTGTACATATAGGAGAAAAAGTGTTGTCGTGATAGGAAATTCTTGCACTCAGTCCTCTCTGCCTACTCAGACAGGTAAATGAGGTGATGGTGTGTAGGGAATAATCTCAAAATATTTAAATGTTAAAATTATCAGATTTTATTGAAAATCTTACATCACTTGACGTCATGTTGCATGTTTAATGGAGACCATATGTCACATATGACTCCACTCTCAGAAGCATAAAAAAATGAACGAATGTGAACGAAACATAACAGTTGCCAACACTGTACATTGCTTCGTTGCGAAAATCCTCTTACGTGTTGCATTGTGCATTGTTAAGCCAAAATGAAAATAGAGACTGATCCGTAATAAACGCATTACAACTTTTATTTCAAAATGAACCAAAGCAAAATCAAAAATAACAATGCGTGAGTTTGAACAATGTTTGCACAATATAATTTCGACCTAGGTGAATTAGTTGTTAAGACGCATGTCTCGCAACCCCGGGGGTTGCGAGACATGCGTCCGGGAGTTGCGAGTTAGATTCCCGTTGAAACCCAGATTTTTCAATAAAGGATTCCAATCTGGTTTTCATTCAATGTCTCTTTAACATCTGTCTGGTTAGATGTAAGAGATTGCCACGTCACAAGAAGCCCGTCAGATTGTAATGTAAACAACGAAAGTGTAATATAATATTGTACAATAAAATAATTTAATATTTCGAAATATTTTTTGTATCCGCAAGGCACCTAACAATATATCCGAATCAAAGAGCGTGGTTAGGAGACAACATTATCGTCGGTTGCATTAATCGAGCCTTTGGATTTTAGAATCACTGGAGGACGCACTGAATTTGCAGTTAGTCATCACACAGAGACAACTACCCTGGATTATTAATATTAAGCATGGTTTTATATCTAAGAGAAACACCCCATAAAATGTGTCTTTTTTCATAAACACGTGTATTCACTGAAATACACAGGTTTGTCTTCGTTCTCTGACTGACAATTTTTATTGAAATCTCTTCCAGTTATTTTTTGTGTTTTAGCTATTCGAATGATGCTCACGATGGTATCTAAAAAATCAATATAGTTTTTATTTGCAAATAAAATAAATTAAAATGTTGCAATTTTATGTCAATAGATTTTACTTAACCGGATACGCAAGTGTATAATTAAACATTAAAAATTTTCAATAATCGTTTATTGCAAACAAATAATATATTTAACTCTGAACAAATTGATTCAATTACCCACCCAAATGAACTTCAATAGCTAAGAATATAAGAAACGCATTCGATACATGATATAACACCTAAATACTCGTATAATTCGAAAACAATACGATAAGTTCTTTTTTCATGTGATCTGGGAACGCCTTATACAAAAAATATAAATAAATCTTAACAGTGACACTGAAATGACTTTATGGAAAATAAACAAAAAATATATAAGGGAAATCCATACAATATCCACACATATTCTTGTAGAGGAGGATATGAGAACAACTTCAAACATACATCATGCCGTTTACCTGTCGGGGTAGGCAATTAACACAGGGTCAGACTTTCCTATCGCAACACACATCTTTCGCCTACTCTACATTCAAATACTTTTAAATATTCTATGAGATTTTTCTAACCCTTTGCATTTACTTCTTTCAAAACATTATTCACTTGATTCAATCTATCGTTCCTTTATCTTTATTTACTACATTTTTCAATCACAACTTACTTACTTTAACTTTACACATTCATATATCATATATAGGAGTTCACGGCCATTATTCAAGAAAAAGAAGAAGACTCACAATTGTATTGTATATTTATTTTGTCATGCCATGGACAATAAATGACAACGTAATGCAGAAAGATTTACGAACTGGTAATGTTTAATTTCAATTTCTGCTTGAGCGAAGCGCAAGTCCATGATCGTAGAGACGCTGAACATTTTCGACGAGATATGTAGAGGCAGCGGGACAGTTAAGGATATTATAGTTACAATACATGCATATGTTGACAATTTGTGACATTTAATCAATCCATTTTCTACGATATAATCTACAAGAATATGATGTGATGTAATCATATTCTCTTAGGTTGAATAGTTATGTATCGCAAAAACAATTTTTGCAACCGTTGAAATTTGTCAAGTTGCTCTTCAAGAACATCCAGATAGTATACGTCTGCATAGGCAAGAATGTGATAATTCTTGATCTCTAGTTTAATTTAATATCAGCAAAATAATCCAAATTTAATGTTTAGATTACTCTTTTACTACAGGATTTAGTTTAAAAAAGGGGAACTTCCTTTAGAAATGGGAATTTTTAGTAACACCGTTTTCGTGTTAGGATAGGCAAAGAAGACAGAGTGCTAGAGTTTCGTATCTTGATACACATATATCACCTCTTCCACATCCTTACACCTTCTCATACTACTTCTACGATTTCTTAGACTTCTCACATTTGCTTCTTTCAAACTATTATTTACTTGATCCAACCATACTTTTCTTGGACTTCCACTACCATTCCTTTCTTATATTTGAACTTCATATTTGTATTTTTTTTTAAAGTATTTCTTTATTCTTTCGTTCTGCATGCCTCAACGATATCAGACTGCTCCTTTTTATCGAACTTAATACAATACATAATTCTTAACTTCACATTCGTCACTCCCTGCATCCCGTATTCTATCATACATTGTCACCTAGTATATTCTTCTCAGTTCACGCATTTCCACAGCATTTTCTCCGTTCTTTTTCCATGTTTCATTCCCATATATTAAAATGAGTACCTACTAAAATATTGTTATGGACTATCAACAGTTGTTATTTTGGACTAAAGAATATATTTTAAATACAAAATATACTGACCTTTAAGATCAAGAGATTTTTATTTAAATAAATTATTAGAATACTTTTATAAGAATACTACCAAGAAGACGTTTTAAGTAGGTATGTTATGGGTTCAATGAAAAATAAATTCTTCAACTACGAAATGGAATAAAATTATTTCCATTTCCTACGTATTCCAAACAACTTCGTGTTAATCGAGATTAGCATATTTATGATTGTGATTTTTCTTTGGAGGTCGCTTGTTGGTCATATAATTAAACGCTTATAAAATGTATTGTTAAATAATGATACTGTTCAGACATTAAAGATTTTGTCAGAAATTGATTTTTATATCAAATATTGTAAATCTTGGGTGAGAAACAGAAGAATTGAACACTGATATAAAGAGATCTAATAAGAACCTGGATAGAATTTTTGAAAACATGTATTACTCTGTGGCCTTGTAGATAAAACGCGTGTCTTGAGATCCGGGATCGCTAGTTCGATTCTCGATAAGACCCAAAAAAAATACCAGTTTTGTTCCTTACAAGCAGTTTCACATACTTTTGGTTGGTTAGAAGAAATTGCCGCAATTACCCCTTTCCCCCAGCTTTTAGTGAATGTAACGGATATGTAAGAAAAGTCTTCTCTTATTAACTCTAGATAAATTTAACATGCTTGTATGCATGAACTTTCAACATTGTAAAAATATTGTCAATATTCAAAAAAGAACGACCGATATTGCTTTTTCTTTCGAATGGCATCCTTAAACATATCCGAATTGATGAGCATATCCAGGAGACAATATTGTCCTCAACTTCATAAATCGCATCTCCTGGCTCTTCGTCTACCACGTCTTCGGTTCACATTTCCATTGTATATTTGTTTTATTAGCCTTTCTTCATTCATTTATTATAAAGGTCCAACCATTTCAGAGCACATTTCTTCATCTTACTGAACACCTCAGCCAGCAATTTAATTGTTTTTTTAGTAAAAATTTCCTGAGATTAAACCAACTTTACACACCCACACAATCCTACTTGGTTGGTAGAAATTGCTGTATAGCTCGCCAGATTTACCATGTATACAAATAAATAAATAAGTAAAACGTAGGTTGGGTCCTTTTTGCAATGTATATACAATTTATCACAAACACTTGATAATTGGAAAACTATGATAAAATAAATAACTTTATAGATAATTTTAGATTTAAGATAATATTTGTTCATAAATTGGTATTATAGATATTATAGATAAAATGATAAGCACCATTCCATTTGAGATAAATGTTGTATATTTTCCGTAGTTTTAATAGCTGGAGAATATGAGGTATTAACTTGTAACAAAATATTTAAACTATACAATGTAAATACGAGTATATAAAAAAAATATATATCATCCTGGTGGAATAATTCTAAAGGAAGCATAAACGTATATTTTATGGTAGAATGGACCCTTTCATTTTCAATACTTCTTTCTTTTATATGGGTACCCTTTATTATATCAGAATAAGTGATTCGGACATATTGAAGTGAGTGACCGGGAGACAATATTGTTTTCGGTCTCAATAATCGAGCTTTCGAGTTTAGAGCCACTGTAGTAGGCACGATAATCGAGATTCATTAATGCATGTCAAGAGACAACACTCGCACATGTCCGAGTATTATTACCTGACGAAATATTTTGCTAGACTGGGACCCTTTTTTATTATTTTTTTGCACAAAAGGGAATCGAACCCAAAACCCCCGGGTGGGAGTCATGCGTCTTATCAAGTAGACCACGTAGATTGACGAATTTTCGACGAACAAATTATTAATAATCACCATTATTTCAATCACTATTATGATAGACAGAGAGAATAAATAACTTATTTTTATTGAGACAACCATATATTATTGTAGAGGAACACGAAAACATTATTGAAATACTTCAGAACCAGTGAAAAAAGTAAGGTTGTTCTGGTCACTATAAATAAAATTGACGTTTAATATTATTAAAAAGCAATATAATTAAGTAGTTAGCATTTGAAATTCATATGATTAAAAGTACTTCAATAATAAATTTCCAAAAGAATGTTGCTTTTATTTTGAATAAATTATCAAAAAGTAAAAAGAAATCCATTGTTTTAACCTTTAGCAACCTCCGCAGAAACTTTGTACTTAGACGAAGAAATAAAAAAACAACTACGTGTATAGGAAAACAAAAACATACATTTTCCTATTTCACAAAGCCTTCAATAAACACGAAATCAAAAGAATCACATAACATGTCTTATATCACACCAATAATAATTTGTTGGCAAAACACACATTTTTTTAAGTCACCAAACTAGTTTTCAAGCTTCCAATGAAGATGCTCCCAAGTTAGAAAAGGTCTTTTAAAGAAAAAGCACCGCGCGCTCGTCGTGACACAACTTCGCCGTGTGACGGACGGCAGAGAACTGGCGAACCTGAAATGGAAAAAAAACGTTGCACGTTAGTTAGTTCTTATAGTTGTTAGAACGAAATGATTTTTTTCAATGAGAAGTGAAGGTAAAAACGTTTCCATCTTCTCCTATTATACAATAATAATTGTAGGAATGCAGCCTCGGGCAAAGCCGCGGAAGAAAGTAATCACGGGAGGTTGGCGTTGCGTCGTTTTTTGAGGCAGTTGCGCCCAATCTACAATGCATTTTTGAATTATGGAAGAGATTTGCGAAATTTATTATTTCCTAAGGTATACATAATTTTTCATAGTGTACATTTATGAAAATACTGTGCATTCGAATACTTTTTAAGTGATGTAGTTGTTTTTGCAATAAAATGAAAATTTAAGATGATTTACTGTAAGATTGTTAAAATAACTCTATTTTTGTAACATTTTTCAAGTTATAAACTTATTTCGAACATTCGAAATGCTCGTAAACAAAATGAAAGTTTTGGATATAAAAGAAAAATAATTTAAGAAATGGAATATGCATATGGTATTTGGTCACTTTCTGAGAAAAAAGGTAATTTACACAATTGGTAAATCAAACATCTGTAAAATAATATTAATTTACATTTAATAAACGTTTTATCCACGTTTTATGGGATTAAAAGAGTTCTTTAAAAATTATAATTTAGATTCAAGCAAATATTTAACTGTTTTGCGCTTATCAGAAATTGAACAAAAGTCAGAAATATCTTTATAGCTAAAATATGAAAAGGGCAGGATTTCAAAATTATTAATATATCTTGAAGTTTTAATCTCATTCGCGAGTTGTACACCAATTTAAGAAAATAATATAAAATTAATCAATAATAATAAGCAGTATCTTTATAGATAATTTGGTTTCAGCTGTCATTTACGTCACAGATTTAATTGACTAAATGCCATCAATTATATTTGCAACGTCCAACAATGTTGGGTTGCTTCTTTCTACAAAGATTTTTTCATTTATAGACAGACTATCAATTACGAGTATTTAAAATTAAATCAGTTGAATCTTTAAATCATCCTAAAATTAACTTTTTCTCATAAATTCCATTTATTATATAGACTTTGTTATAATAGCATTTTTGGTTTTAATAATACAGGTATAGTAGATGATGTATATCCAACTGTGGGTGCATTGTCTTTATACGAGTATATGATATATAAAAAATAACCAAATTCTTGTTATAAAAACTACGTAGAATATTTTGACTCTTTAAGTGTAAACATGTGTAAACAATAGAAATCGTCAAATACTATATAATTATATCAAAAATATTGTTGAATCATTTCAGATTATCGTATTGTAATCTAGTCAGTTATGAAATATTTATTCAATCACTTCCGAATCTTACAAAATCATTTTGAATTATGGAATATGTTTTTTAATGTATTATTTGAATGCTGTTGCATAAAATTAAGTCCAAAAAGAATGTTCAATAATTAAAAGGCAAATAAAAATAGCTATTTTTGATTATTTTAAATATGTCATTTAATTTTTTTTTATTATTACTAATATTTTCCAGTCCACCCATATCATATTTTACTTAGATTGGTATATGTAAGAATAATTATTTTCCAATTGATTATTTTCGGGAAACTATGTTAAAATCTTTTAATAACTTTCAGAAAGAAATTTATTTAATTTTCAGGCAAATTCAAATTGGGACGGAACAAAGGATTCCGAGTGGAAGAGAAACGCTCCTCAAACTAAACAACCAAGGTATTATTTAAGATAATAAATAACCAAGTTTTACTGAAGGTTTCTGATATAATTATTTATTTATAACAATTTCATTTTCAATAAAACCAAAGGCTGAGTCATCAATAAATTTTTTAAATTAATATGGATATATGAACAAATAATTCAAGGATAATTTTTGCGGTGCAAGCGTGGTTCAGGCGGGAAGGTGGTTCAGGCGGGAAGGTGGTTCAGGCGGGAAGGTGGTTCAGGCGGGAAGGACGGTCGTTGATCGATTCTGTGCCTGAAAAAGGTTATTGATCTTTTTTATGAAAATTACAATAATTATGCATAGATTGCACCAACATTAATATTTTTCACGTGTAATGACGCTACTTATACATGAAAATTATTATAATTATTAAACAAGTGGCCGAAAAACGGAATCCTAATTATTTATTGAGGTTAACTCAGATCATGTGAGAGATTTATAAAATGAGATTTATAAACAGATTTCAACGTTGAATTTTCATGTTTACGCGATATATAATTAATCGTAGAGCAAATCTTATTTTTATTGAACATCGATTCCTAGGGTGTAATTTATGGTCACAATTATTGAAACACTTCTAGATGTTTATTTATTTTTAAAAAGTATCATGAATGCAACTTTGTTGTTTGATGGTAGTGTTTGAAGAGTGTTTAGTGCCGAGTCGTCAAATGCCGCCTGGAAGTGTGTCCACACTGCACGAAGGTAGCGGATCCAAGATTGGACTTTTGACCCACCTCAGAGTATATGTATGGCAGTGATAAAATACTCGTCCACGATTGATTGGAAGTTAAGTAAGTGTTTGTTGGCACAAAAGTCTTCGAAAACCACTTTTTTATAAGTCAAAGGTGATTTCTTTGAAGTGAAAAAGACATAAAAACTGAAAAACATCTTCGTTGTGGTATCAAAACGAAACTGGGTAAAAAATTTTGTGCAATTAAAGGCACGAAAGTGCCAAAAATGTGGTCTCAAAAGTACAAATGCGTCAAAACTCCCTTCATGGCGTTAAACGATAATATAGCGTCAAAAATGCAATTATTCTGTCTTAAAACAAAACTGGGTAAAACAATTTGTGCATTTACACGTAATACACGAAAGTGTAAAAATGTGGTCTTAAAAGTATAAGTGCGTCGAAATTCTCACTTCGTGGTGTTAAAAGATATAATAATGTCCAAAATGTAATTATTGTTATTAAGGCATGTGTCAAAAATACAATTTTGTGCGAAACAAATATGCCAAAAATGATAATTTGTTATTTAAAGGCACATGTGTACATAAAATGCTACTTCGTGGTCTTAAAAGATTGAACTTATATTACATGATAAAGGTTTTAAACAAACCTTAAGTTAAAACCATACTGATACTCTTGTTAAAAAAAGTGTTACCAACATGAAACAAACCGGCAACTCCCGGGCTAGATGACAGTTGTTTTATCAACCAGACGACGGAGGTGAAAGAAATGTTTATTAGTGAATTTTATCGTAATACACCGTTGTATTCATTACAACATTGTGGACCATGTGGCAATTCCAACAAAAAATATGTTACACATAAATACTGGAACCATTTTTTGCTATCGTTAGGGATACCACCCGACACCCCCGGGCTGCAAGATAAACGTTCTACCCGAAGTATGCCACGAGGGTTAATATGATTTATTTATGGATATAAACATTGTAATACATGATACGAGGGTTAATATGATTTATTTATGGATATAAACATTGTTATACATGATACGAGTATATCTGGCGGGTTTATTGCTATACAACAATGTCTTATCATACCATACAAAACCAGCAAATAATAGATCTGTAAAGGAAAACAACAATAATTGAAGCGAAATCAAAGAACCAATTATAATATTAAAGCAAAACTATATATCATTTACATAAATATTTAACATTTTTTAAGATTTAATGTTTTTTTTAATTAAAAAGGTTTGTTAATCAGTGTTTAAAGGTCGAATATTAAAGTCTATGTTCAGAGGTCGACTATCAATTGTGTTTCTTCTCAACGATATATTCCAGTTTCTTGGGAAATTTATGTTGTTATTTTCTCATCCGAGGCTGACAACGAGATTGTTTTATGAAAACAATGCCAACTGACAAGATCAACCGATGTTAAAAGGAATTAAAAATGTAATATTCCTGTGAACTTCAACTGTAGTAGCGAAGGCGATATCTTGTAGGCGCCTGCCTGAGTAAAATGCTGTAAGTGATAAATATCTTCTTGGCACGAAATCCAAAAGATGTAGTATAACCATAAGTTGCAAAATATCAAAGAAAAAAAAAATTATGAATATTTTATGCAATCAACTCTATCTAAAAGGTTCAACAAAATTATATTCCAAACTGAAACATTGACGAAAATAAACAAATGCCTGGACATTGAGAAAAGGGATGCGAGTAAAACAAATGGTACAAAATGTAAATTTAACGAAGAATATCTGGATTTTATTTATTAAAATGTTAGCATATTTCTACACTAGATAACTGTCTATATTAGCTGTCTCACTAGGCTCATTGCCTATTCTTGAGACAGCTGTCTTGCCGTGGCGAAATTCACACATAAACAATTCAACTCCGTGCATCAGCCGATCGTGAGATTTGACAATCTCATGACAATTTCATTGAAATGTTTCAAAGCTAGATATACGAGTATTTATTTCAAACTGAATCGGTAGAAATGTTATGAAAAATATACAACCTCTTTAGCCTAGTCGGCAAGACACCCGTTTTCCAGCTCGGGAGTTGCGGGGTCGATTCCGGTTTGGTTTTCACTTAAAGTCTCTTAAGTATCTATCTGATTTGAAGGGATTGACACATGGCAGAAAGCACCGCCAGATTGTGTAGTATACAACAAAATTGTATTACAATACAAATACACAAATATCTATGTAATTCCGCGGCCAAACAAATATAAAGTTAACAACTTAGCTGTTGTACAACTTTTATAGTTATTAACTAAAACATTCAGAGAAAACACAAGAACTATACGACGATGGTGATAATTTTAAACTTTCTTTCAATCTAACAAAAAAACTATCTTTCATTCTGTTTGGGAACTAAGGTGACGGGCGGCAATAATTTTATCAACTGTGGCACATTCTCATGTATGACAGAATAATTAGTAATGACAGAATAATAATTTTAATTTATGACAGAATAACCGATAAATGGATCAGAGATAAGACTTTAAGAGTTTGTTACAATTTAAATAAAAACATCTAGAAATGGTTCGGAAACATTTAAAAAATGAGTTGCGAAGAACTAGACTAGGGGCATTTTGCCGTAAACAAAAGTTTTATCGACTAAGGATATCACAGTGTCAATGAACTTAAAACAAATAATAAATGTTGGTCCAAAATTTTCAGAGAATGATTTATATATATTTATTATTGTATATTTTTTACGAATATAACTTCCGATGACGTGTGGTAGACGAATACCATAAAAAATACAAAGACAAAAACTTGAAAAAGAGTAATTAAAAAATAACATATTCATAATAAAGATATTATTTTAATTACATAGATTAAAATGTTTTTTTTTGGATCGTTGTGTTGAATTGGTTTAAATAATGGTCATCGTTTCGAAGATGTTGCTGCCTTCATACTCAGGACAATGTCAAAAAACATTACCGAATATGATATTAAACCATTTAGAAAAATACACACATAACATATATACCATCACCTCGTTTCTTTGTCGAGATACGTAGAGAGGAGAGAGCGCCAGCCTTTCCTTTCACGACATACATCTTTCACCTGTTCTACATTCATACAACTGCTCATACAACACCTACGATATCTCTGACTTTTTTCATCTTCTTTCAAAATATCACATACCTGATCCCATCATACTTTCTTCGATCTTCATCTATTACACTTTTCACTCGCATTTGTTATTCTTTCATCTTTTCTTATGTCCAAACCATCTCATTCTTGATCTTATTTAATACTCATATATCAGTCTTAAGTCCACATTCGACCCTGATTACTTCATTCAGTATTCGGTCATACATTGCCATTCCACGTATTACTCTCAAAGGACGTATTTCTACAGCATTTTTTCGGCTCCTTTCAGTATTTATCCATGTCTACGTTCTACTTTCAGTATTTCCATGTCTACGTTTATTCGTCTCCTTTCAGTATTTATCCATGTCTACGTTTATTCGTCTCCTTTCAGTATTTATCCATGTCTACGTTTATTCGTCTCCTTTCAGTATTTATCCATGTCTACGTTTATTCGTCTCCTTTCAGTATTTATCCATGTCTACGTTTATTCGTCTCCTTTCAGTATTTATTCATGTCTACGTTTATTCGTCTCCTTTCAGTATTTATCCATGTCTACGTTTATTCGTATCCTTTCAGTATTATCCATGTCTACGTTTATTCGTCTCCGGTCAGTATTTATCCATGTCTACGTTTTCTACCTAAATAACTATTTTTCAAAATAATTACCTAAAAACGAAATAGACACAATACTTGAAATACACCAAATTTAGAAGAATTTTATAAAAAACATATTATATACAACAAATAATCGTGTGAACAAAAGTAAATCAATTATACTATATAATTTTGAACAAAGCGAAACGTTTTAGCATGGCGTATTATCAGTCCATTATCTGTATCGATTCTAACCATCAAATTGTTTTGCTTCTCGTTATTATCGATACATCGACACACCCAAATTCGATGGGTACCATACAATTGTATCGATTGTTGTGACCGTCAACATTATTGACCTTACACTACCCTTCAAAGGCGAAGGATATCCGATGCCAAATCTACAATCTGCATGCGGAATTAAAATCGCTCATTAAACAGAAACACGCAATGTTCAAACTTTGAACTTGAACTTGAAATTGTTGATCGCGGTGATAAATTAGTGGATTTGAGAAATTGTACCGTTAAATAGAATTTTTATAAGTATCAGTGCCTTTTATTTTTTTGCGAAAATTTATGAATTTTAAAATATAAACCAAAGTTGTCATTATTTCACTAGCAGAATACTTTTTTTCAATTTTTTAAACTTAGTGTCAAATTATGAGTAAACGTAATTTTCATCTCGCCAATAAACAGTTATTGACGAATTAATGAATAAAATGCACTGTTTAAGTAAAAATATTAATTCTTTGAACAAGTAACAATGCTTTGAATTTTCATAAATGTTAAATATATATTAAATTTTTACTGTTTAGGTCATTTCTCCTAGAACATTCTTTAACGGGAATATTTGTCCCTCCTCCACCCTACTGTCTATAGGACCGAATAAAGTTTTTCCTTACAGTGCGATCGCACACTCGTAAAAAATCAAATATGAGTATAGTCATATTTTGATTAAATAACTGGGGAGCCCCTTCTCTGCTGGCGGCACACTGGAGTGTGAAAAGGATAACGGTAGGCACCAACAGGTCAGCTACCACGGATAGAGATGATAAATGGGAAAACATAAAAAATACAAATTTATACTGCAATAACCTGTATTTTCGGCTTGTTAAAATCGTTCACTGTTCTCCAATGAATATTTCATATGATTTGTTTGCTTCGAAATAATCATCATACATTAGCTGCCCTTTCAAAAATGATCTATAAAAATAATATTAATCTGAAAAATTCTTCTACTTTGTGATATTTCTATATGCATATAATGAACTATCCAAACAGTACAAAGAGCTGTCACCAGGAATATTTCCTTAACGACAAAAATGTAACATTTATTGAAAAACTTAATTTAATTTTACGGCGTCAATAGTACGGATATACGAGTATTTTGGTTTGAATGTTTTATTATTTCTGTGTTTAAAATACTAATAACATGGTTACTAACATTCAAACTGAAGAGATGAACATTTCATTTGGTTGAGTTTAGATTCTCTTTCGTTGTTTTTAGCAAGTGACTACACTTTATTTATAAAAAAAATTAATGATTTTTGCTGACATTTTATTTTGATAATTTTATACAGCGACGTTTCCCGGCCAATAAGATCACCTCAAGACCGCATCCTAACTAGCTCAACCTATTAACTTATAGAAGATGACCAGAGGACAAGTGACTTTTCAAGTTATACCAAGAACTTCGTAAATTCAGATATTTGCCTCAGGGAGAACGGAAGACCGTTCCATATAAAAGATTCTGCTACCTGAAACGTTCTATCAAAATATTTTACTGTACTTTTGAGTAGTATTATTATATTTGACGGCGTAGTTCAATAAAAAATATCTATTTACAATTCATGCCTTCAAATTCTGGAACCAACTACCAGATGCTGAAAAACTTGCAATCTCATTGACTAGATTCATAGAGCGATTTAAACATCATCATACACATTTTACCCTTTATATTCTCTGCATGTCTGCTTTCCCTGTGATTTGTGGTATTTTAAATAAAGTCTTCATGTAAATTATCTCTACATCCTATTATTATCTAAAACCCAGTATGATTCCCATAATTTAATTTGAACAAGTGTTTACAATGGTTTACGTTTAAAAAAAAACTATCAAACCAAAGGATCACATTTCATTTACCTTACTGTTGAAGACAAAATAGCTTACCAAATACAAAAGGAATATGGGTAATACGTAAATGCTCTTAAATTATCCAGAATACATTTAAAGGTTAGTGCTTAGCTAGAGAATGATTTCAGAGACAGTATGGTATCAATGAAGATCGGTTGGTAAGATGCCTGTTTTTCTATCCAGGAGTTGCAGGTTCGATTTCTGTTGGAACTCAGATTAATTTAAAAATAATCAAAGTCAAGCTTTTATTTTTGACTTGTCAATCCCCTTTGTGGTTGCTTGGAAGAGATTTCTACAAGGCAATAAACCCATCAGGTTATTTTTTATATAACGAAATTATAATGCTGCCATTTTCTTTTATACCTCAACACAAAAATATTGTTTTCTTCAATGGTATTATCGTTTTCATGCAGACATCATGCAAATATTTATTCGTTTCGATACTGCATGTGTTCACACAGCTTTAAGCGTATTGAATGCGAAACATCAGTTGAACTCCGAATGCATTAGCATGGTTAACTCATCAAAACAAATAAATACCTAGAGATCTCGTCAGTGTTAAACTTCTCAACAAATTCAACTCTGCAACTATTCCGCCAAGTTGTGTAATTTGATTTAATTGAATCGAAGAATTAACTTTTTTGTTTATTAGGTAGGAATTCGAACATATGATATATACTCGTACATACATAGGTATGACAATCATACACGTAAGAAGAAAGATGAAATTTCCTCTATTCAATTAATTCATTCATTCCTATGACAACCTCTTAATACATTCAAATGCGGACATGGTGAAGAGCGTGACCGGGAGACAGCATTATCATCGGTTCCAGTAATATATCTTTCGGGTTTATAGCCACTGGAGTAGGCAAATAACTGAGACTCCACCATCGCAAATATTGGAAATACTACCACACGTAGACAGGCTACAATACTCGCACACGTCTAGTGCGTTCGTGCATTATTAGCAGACGAACTCTTTAACCAGACTGAGACTCTTTTTTTTGGGTGCCATCGGGAATAGAATCCTAAGCACCGAGTAGAAGATCAGCATTTTACCAACTAGACCATGGAAGTCGTCATCTATAATTGGGAATACATATAATTGGAAATTTAACATTTTGGATTCATACCCATAGATGAAAACCCCGAATTTGACTAATTTAAAAACTATACTTAAATACCCTTGTGGAACTTAAATACCCTTTTTATGTGGTGACCGAAAACGCTAAACGGAAAATCTGTGATTCGATGGCCCGACCGAGAGAAGGATGTACGAGTAACTAGCCTCTCTATATATTTCGCTATCTGAACTGTGGAATGGAAAAATTGTGGAGAAGAATTGGCAGGTATGCCTGTATACAACACAATATAGGTCAAAATCCTCAATCACGAGAAAGGCGACTGATTAAGAATACGCAAATCCTTAACATTGAATCGTTTTCAACTTTTTATTAATTTATTTCTTCCACTCATCATTAACTATCTATTTCAATTATGATGTACTGATGAAAGGTTGGGTTTAAAAACGAGATTTTCGCACTAGAAAATTTTATTTAAGAAAGATAAAGTAAGAAGCATTAATACTCAAATATTATACATGACGAGGTTAGTAACTGTGGAGGAAGCGAAAATTATGTACATTTGCATCCCCATTTATTTACATGGGGAACTATGGAGATTTGTTATTTCTACCCCGCAACGGATCGATTACTCCTAAAGAGATAAAGTATTTATTAATTAATTTGGTGTGTCAAAATTTTATTTTCAGGAGGATGTTGGTTTATAGCAATATTCTTAAGTCGAAAGATTATTTTTAACAATACATAACCGTAAATGAAAAACAACCATTCATACGTTCTTTTCAATAAAAATTGTTGTACATTTGGCTGGATTCGCGATGTCACGAATTTATTAGAGAACACCTCCAACGATCACCCAATGGTCGAGAAAAGCAGCAGGCAAGCAGCCTATACGCTCTTATAAAAAGAACGTATGCAAGTCCTGGTCAGCACACAATCGATCTAAAGTATGCTAGTCAGCACACAATCGATCTAAAGTATGGTAGTCAGCACACAATCGATCCAAAAACAGCTCACGAACAGTTCGCAGTATGACTACGGTAAAGTGGGAATCCAGTCATAATAGATTATATGTTTATTTGGCATAGTGTACATTCCTAAGGCAAACCAACCAACGGAACAAATGGCTTTATATTGAGAGCAAGTACTAACTAATGATATTTGCCGATTCTGTAAAAAAGTGGATAATGAAAGGAAAATTATGATGCGATTCGCAGGTTTTTGTAGTTCATTTTTACTTTTCCATTTGGTATAATTGAAGATTAAGCCATTATATTTTTTTGTCTCCATAACCATAAATTTTGATTATATTCAGAGTTATGTTTCGTATTACTATTTAGTGTAAAAAATGATGCGAATTATTAATATTCTTTTTATCTATAAAGTTTATTTACACAAGCAACTTTTTAACGTTTAATTACCTAAATACGCGAAATTCTTAAATAAATTCTAAGAAATTTTACATCATTATTGTTATGTAGACAAAGAACAAAACACTGATATTTAGTCCTACATAACATTCATACACACAAATCATCACGCCGTTTTTGTGTGAGGATAGGAAGAGATGGAAGAGTGCCAAATTTTTAAGTAACCTACTCATACAATTTCTTGGACCTGATACATTGCTGTTTTTCAAAATATCATTCACTTGATCCTACCTCCCTTTCTTTGGTCTTTCTCTAACATTCATTCTACTTATATGTGCACTGTATATTTGTTTTGCTAGTTTTTCGTCATTCATTCCTTCTGATGCCCCAAAACATCTCAGAGTGCTCTTCTTTACATTCCTTAATACATAATGTATTTCCGTATTTGTCGTACTTTGTCCTCCCTTCCTTTGTCGTAGTTTGTCGTCATATTATTTTCAGTGCACGCATTTCTACAGCATTTACCGGGCTCATTTCAGTATGTTTTCACGTCCACGTTTCACTCTCATTCATCAAATCAGTACTAAAATATTGTTATGGACTATCATCGTAACATAATTTGGAACGAGTTTATATGTTAAACTTTGTTATAAACACATATAACTTATAATTAGTGTTTTGATTTTTATTAAGACAATATCAATGGAGTTCTTTATTTGTATAACTGTCACTTTAAATCGATTCAAATGTCATTTTACTTCATCTCACCCGGGTTTAAGAATGCATTTATAACTGACGAGCCCGCAGCGGAAACTTAAGGATTAAAAAAAAACATTAAAATATGATATTAAAATGTATATTGAGTTTATTTTTAGGTCAAATTTAAAACGCATTAGTGCATCAAAAGCTTTTGTATGGTATTTTTTTAATATTTTCAGTATCTTGGCAATCTCTCATGTCGTAGACCAATGGTTATTCTGATGACAACCGAATCCTTGTTATGGTCGTCAACAGTAAGTAGTACACGGTCTTGCAGAGCGGACATTACTTTGAGTGTCGTACCACCATTACGGATTTTAAAAGTCGTTTTTGACAGACACGATCGCTTACTGTATCATGGGCATACACTGTACATTCTCGTATATACGAGTATAATATATATTTTTTTGTTTTTCTTGCATTTTTTTTTAAATAACGTATTTTGTTCCATATAAAAACAAAGCACAATAAAAACAAAGCAATTTGGGAAAATAATGCGCTAAAATATTACCTTTCAAAATAATATACATTCAGCACTTTTGGAATGAAGTGAACAATGAATAGTTGTAGTAACGACTTTTATCTAATAAACACTTAACTACTTTCCAGATAACATATTTCTAAAATAAGAAAAAAGGCCATTTCTACTTAATGTTGACGCTGTGTTTAAATTCTTGGAGCTAAAAAACGTAAGTTGGAGTTTCCAGAATCGTTAAACTGAACGCTCCAAGATTAAATTGAGCCTTCAACTCGTAGCGGTGCACCGTTCCCACGGTGTTGACGTAACTCTAAATACCTGTCTGTTAAAAGTGTTTTACGTTACGTTTATTTTTACGAGACCACCGCACTTCTAAAATATCCCTAAATATTAGTGAGACTGTTGATTTTATCACAACCATGTACGAGTAGAGTAAACAAATGTTTAACGGTTTCATTTTTTCTCTTGAATCTTAGAAAATATTTTTTTTTACTTTGTGGTGTCATGTTTATAATTTTTTAATAAAATAAGTACTTATTTTTTATTTTGTGTTTACAACAGTTTTATTTGAGTTAACTACCTGTTCCAAATACCTCCATCTTCTTCGTCAGGTGAAGATGAACTCAATTATGTCTAAAATATGTTTTATGTAATTGTAATAGGTACAGAAGAGGGGGAGGGGAGTAATGGTTAAGAGGAGGGGAGTGGGTAGGCGTCAAAAGGATGGCTTTTGAACGGGAAACATGTTTAAACCTCCACTACATTCTTTCCTGTCAAACAAATAAATTTTAAAAAAATAACACGTAATTTAACCAAGAAATATTCATTTAACGGGCTTGATATTTTTGCACATATATAATTGATCTACGGTTTTCGATATTTTAAAGAATATTGTTTTATGGGTTTGGTCTCTTTGTTAACATACTTTCAATTAAGATTTATTAAAAGTAATTATTAATAACATTTTACAATAAATCATACCTCATAATGTTATTTTATTTTATTAAATACCACAACTTTTAATTATATAATTAAGAAGCATTTGAAAAGATTGTAAGAAATAAATACAAAACCATCACTCCACTTCCCTACTGGGGTACCCACAGAGGACAGAGCGCCAGACTTTCCTATCATGACACTAATATTTCGACTCTTCCCCATCCATATACCTCATACAGCTCCTTCGATACCTGTAATTTCTAACTTTCCTTCTTACAAAATACCATTCACTTAATCTAACTATACTTTCTTAAGTCTTCCTCTACCACGCCTCGTATTTACATTTGCAAAGTATTTTTGTTTTGTTAGTCTGTCTTCGTTCCTTTATTCCATTCTCAAACGATTTCAAAGTGCTCTTTTTTATCTTCACTTTAACCTCTAAGATTTTTGTATTTAATTTAATTCAATATCATCACCATCATGTCATGTCTCTATTAGGGTATGCAGAGATAATAAACCCCTAATTTGTTCTATTCTGGAACATATTTTATGTTTCTGCCACGTCTAAACACCTCGTCAGGTATACTTGCATATTGCTAAAGATTTTCAGTCTTCCCACTTTTAGTATTTTATTTATTGGGTCGTGCTACATTGTTCTAGGTCTACCGCCATTTCTTGTAACTTATTCTACTTTTAAAGATTAGTTTGTTGTAGTATACAAACGTAGTTTCATGCACTACGTGTTATTTGTATGTTGTTTTTAAGTTGTTATTTTATTTAATAAATGTTGATATGGTTTATAAGGAAACTTAAACGTCGTATGTTTTTAAGCGCTCAAAGATATGATAATTGTGAACTGATAAACAAAAAAAATTGAAAATAAATAAGCTTAGAAATAAAAATAAATAAATATTAACTTTGGTACATTATTTGT
The DNA here is from genome assembly GCA_949825065.1 of Odontocerum albicorne. Lineage (NCBI taxonomy): Eukaryota > Metazoa > Arthropoda > Insecta > Trichoptera > Odontoceridae > Odontocerum > Odontocerum albicorne. Next base: position 23,038,698 of record OX463852.1, on the reverse strand, counting down.
ACATAAAAAAATAAATTGAAAAACTTGTTTTTTGTGTTGTTAGCTTAACGTTTAGACCAATTCACACAAAATACTCAATAAACGTTCGAAAAACTCTTATTTAGGCGTTCAATACAAAATAAAAGAGTATTTGATATGCGTAACAACGGAAAAAATCTATCCATTGTTAAGTTTGTGGTCCAATAGAGCTGACATTTGTGGAATTCAGAACGGAATTGGGCGTAATACCTATGAAGATAAATGAAAATTAATATTTCAAAAACAAAACAAGTCATAAATTCCTGTTTTATTACAAAAAAACGGTGTTTTCAAGAATATCATAGCGAAAACTATCGGAAACGATGGATAAAATTAACTAAAATTATATATTTGTATAGATCCCTTATTGCCAAATACAGAACGGCGAGTTTATTGTCATGTGTCAATCTTTTTCAACCGACCAGACGAGAGTTAAGCAGGCTCGTGTCAATTGCAGGTTGAAAGATTAAACATTATTTCAACGTAAAAAAAACAGTAAAACAAAACATTTACAAATGTCCCCAAATACTGGGTAAGAAGAGAACAGAGAGATAAGAACAAAATAGGAGCTAAGGAGAAACTGCAAACTGATTTAAGCAAATTGATAAAATGTCCAAGTTAAAAGAACACATACCGCATATAAGTTGATCCACTATAAAATTTATTTAAATAAATTACCCGAAAACCGACTGCATACTAAAATATATTTGTTTCGATTTTTTTTTGCTCTAGTTTAATCCAATTTTATCTGCGGTCTTTGATCGATTTGAGAAATAAATTACAGTAAATAATTCGCGAAGAGAATTGCAAAATAACGTTAATTACCCTTAAATAAATATTTAAAAATTCGTGAAATGTATGCCATAATACGGAATGAAGTGATTAGGGATGAGTGTGAATTTAAGGCTGGTGTGTAGAGAGAGATGAAGAAGACCACTATGTGATAGTCTGGGCATATGGAATGAAAAAAGACTAACAAAAAAATATACAGTGCAAATGTGAGTGAAAGGTGTGGTAGAAGAAGACCAAGAAAAGTATGGTTGGATCAAGTGTACGATATTTTAAAAAGAAATGTCAAAAGTTGGAGGAATCATAGGTGCTGTATGAAAATGTATATGGATGTAGAAGCAAATTTGGCACTCTCTCCTTTCTGCTTATCCCGATAAGAAAACGGCGTGATGGTACGTATGTATGTATAAAATATAAACAAAAAAATAGTGGCGTCTTATTTTCGTCAATTTTGCCCATAACAAAATAAAACTGAAGACTACAAGATTTTATCAAATACTCGTATTATGTCCGGCCGTATGAAGTGAATCAACATAAAATATTGATTTTAATTTTTGGACTCGTGATGTTTTTCAAATACACATATCAAATCTTACATTGCAGTAGATAAATGCGATATCCAGCAGTAATTCCGATACCGTGGTGGTATGCAGCGAATTTCGAAACTCTATTGGATATTTAATTTCAAGTTAAATCGTTGTTTCAGAAGTAAAGCGATAAAATTGTTTAAATAACCCGATATGTACAGGTATCATTAATTTTCAACAGCGTTACGTTCAAACAATTGGTAAATTATTGAATGTTATTATTTTATGAAGTTTGTTTGATTTTTTTAAATAACACTACAGACACAATAAATACTGATAAAAATATTAACATGAGAATGAAAATTTTATGTTTATATGAAGTGCAAAAATATATAAAACGATTACTTTTTTCATAACTGCGTTTGCATTACACTTTTATTTCATTTGAAATAAGTATATAATCTGCTATAAAGTTACTGACATATTTACATTGTTTTTAAGAATTATTTTTTTTAGTTTTCAGTATCATCTGAAATAGTATTAGTTGGTAATTTAAGTTTGTTTTCTGGCTTTTAAAAAAAAAACTGTTAGTGTTTAGTCTAGAAAATGTTGTTATCTCTCTACATAAGTTCATTGACACAACGTGTGAAACTCCTCCATTTATTAACTTCCTGTCTGGTTGGTTGAAAGAAATTGTATTGTATTGTACTGTATTAACCTTTCGTTGTAGACAAACGTCTTACCAACTAGGTCACGGAGATTGCTGTTGGGCAACCAATCAGCCGATTGTTGTTTTGTGCAATTAACTACCAAATAAAATAAAATCACTTATTAAAAAAAAAAATTGATACAGTTTTTGACAGTCAATCATTAATCTAATTTGGTTAGATGGAATCTATCTGCTGCAGCGTTGGCTTAAATACGATTCACTTATACAAGAATGCCGCACGAGTCGAGCGAATTGTTTACCATTAACTTTTGGCATTACTGACCCACTTTTGGCTCGAGATAAGGGAAACATTGCCAACTACAGTAACAAGTTGCATATTGAATGCACATGCACTTTTATGTTTGCAGCGTTAGTAGCTGTCTACTGAGACGATAAAAATAGGTGCAAGTGGCATTCTTAACAAAACTTGAATTCTCATTTTTGATACTAAGAAGAGCGCATGCGATGAGAGAATAAAATAAACATTAATTTGCAACTCTCTTATAAGATGGTGTGGCTCTAGCTGCAAACTTGAAAGATTGCTAAATTTATTATGGATGTTTCAGATTGAAATACTTTACCGTGCGGTCATTGCGCTGGATTTTTGTGCAAACTGTTGCAAGCTTGAAATACATGATAAGCTACTCCCCACCTGATCCAGTACTTGTGAAATAGTGTGAATATCGGGGTTAATATACTCTTCTTTTGTAATAAATTTAATGTTTTATATAAAAAAACTGAAGACGAATTCAGGCACCCACAATGATCAACCTCCATCCGTCTTACAATTCTAGGGCTGTGAATTTAATGCTTGTTGGAGTCAGGTTTTCACGTAATGACTATTTCACATATTTCTGATTGATCGGAAGAGATCGCCACATGACAATATCAGGTCAGGTTACTAAATATAGTACAATACAACAATTCAACTGTTGCGGTTCAAAATACATTTAAGTTGATCAAATTTTAACGACCTCCTTTGGAAGACCTCCGTGGATTAGTTGGTATGACGCCTGTCCTCCATTCCGGTGGTTGCAGATTTTTTCAAAAATGATTCTATTCTGTTTTTAATTTAAGTTTTCTTTAACATCTTTTTAGTTTGTTGGAAAAGATTGTCACGTGGTAATAAGCTAGCCACGTTGATTTGTATACAGCGAAAGTGTAATATTTACAGAATATGTTTTTCTAAACATATGTAGATATGTGGAAGTAGCCACTATATGGGTTGCAGCCACCATCTTCCTTTCCTTACACGCAATTCATTTTTAATCACATAATAACATAAGGTTTGAATCCCTAGTTAGAGCACCCTTGTGGAGAGTCTGGTTTCTAAATGGCGCTTAATAAATTTGCCTTTTTATAATATTAATGATGTAAGAAAATAAAATATTCTGGATTACCTCATTTTCTAAAAAACAAAGTCAATGGAGCATCAAAACGAATATAATCTAGCAGAACAGTATCGAAATTCCGTGACCTAGATCAGTGCTCCCCAACCTTTTTAGACCTGTGGACCGGTAAAAAAAGGAATTTTTTTTCGCGGACCACTAATACTGAAATAAAAATGGTTTTTTTATTCAATATTTTTTTAATCTTATATTGTGACAGATGGACATATATAAACTATAATTGACAAATATACAGTTAAACAATTTTAATTGTAACATTGTCTGATACAATTAAAATTGAACAAAAACCATGGGGTTTTTTCCAACACACTAATGCGAAACCTGCTGTTGCATCTTTGCTAATATATTGGATATTCTTGGCTGCAGTGCTGTCTCTGTCAGACGAAGTGCTGCATTCACGTCCAGTCTATTCCTTTGTTTCGATTTTATTGAGAACATGGATGAAAATCCTATATTTAATATTTTTGCATGGCAAATTTCTTGAAATTTGGCATACTGTTTGCGGCCCGGCGGAAAGTCTCTGCGGCTCGGCACCGGGCCGCAGACCACCGGTTGGGGAACACTGAACTAGATGGTAAAATGCCTATTTTGATTTCCGTTGGAATCCACACTTTAAAAAAGGGTTACAGCCTGTGGTTTACACTTAAAGCTTGTTAAACACCTTTCAGGTTGGTTGGAAGAGAGTGCCATATTGCGATGAACCCGCTGAGTATCACAGTATACAACGAAAGTGTAATACAATACAATAATACAAAATTTGCTTTGCTCATTTTTCACAATAGTATCATATATTAGTGTCAGTTGTGATGAATGGGAGGGAAATGTGGAATTAAGCTATAGTGAAAGGGGCCGAATTGAAGTTGTACAAATGGGATGAAGAAAAATATACAGGTAGTAATTATATATGAACAATTTTAAGTAATCGATTCGAAAAGTTAAGAATTTTAATTATTGATTTAACAAAATGAGATACATTGATAGAAATATATGTATTTAAACAAGCTCCAAAATTATTTTCGTAGTCAAGAGCGCTCGAAAAACGCATTATTTCTTTACACACGCACATTGTGTTTTCCTTCTTATCGATCAAGCACTATCCAATTCTTATCCTAGATATATTTGATACAATCGTTTTGAGATGTTTACTTTGTACTATAGAATCAGAGAACACAAGAACAGTTATAATAAAACTTTGTTCAAAATTAATTTCCAATGGATTACATCTCTTCGTCGTTGTTTGGTCTCGTAGTCGAGGATCCCCTCATCATTTCAACGTCAATTTTGAGCTGTTCCTCTACGTAGACCTTCTAACTTTCTGTGAGAACAGCCCGATTCAAGACACGCACTTCCTCCCGCAAATATCACAGACATATACCATAGATCCTGCTGACCCGCTTGGTTACGCTTACGTATGTTAATATAATACAGTTTATATTAGAAGGCCTAACTGCACTACTAAAATTAATTGAATTATATGTATACTAAGTATTATATATTAAAAATGTATTTTTGTGTTACATTTGCGATTATACAGTACAACCTGGAGGGTTTCTTGTCATATGGGAAACAATTCTAAAAATTCAGAATGGTGTTAAATAAGATTTAATTTAAAACAGGACTGATTTTGTTTTTAAATCTGGGTACTCACAATAATCAACCCACAACCCCCGGGCTGAAATACAGGAATCTTATCAAAGAGGCTACGAAGTTGGAAAAGTAAATTACCTATTTTATATACGAGTACATCAAGAGAAACATTATTCTGCCCATAAGAAGTTGAAAGCGCACATTTCTTCGAGTATTTTCTATGTACGGACTCGTGGATTATAATTTATTTTCAAATTATAAGATTGATTAATGATAGTAGCTATGAAAATATAAATGTGAAAATAATTTCCCCTTTTGCAGAGCAGAGCCACCATGCAATAAATACGCAGCTAAACAATCTTACTCTGAAAAATGACTTTTATTTATTTATTAAATACTTTTATTGCAAATACAATCTGGCAGGTTTATTGCAAGGTGGCAGTATCTTCCAACCAACCAAACAAAAGTAAATAAAGCAAGTTACATGGTCGCAAAAAAACTATTCATCCCCACGAAATCCATGATCACACGCGTGAGCATATGCCCACAAACCCCACAAAGACAGACAATCATCCGAACATTCATTTTCATATTAAGTGAGATATTATCAATCAAAGTAAAAGGGAAGGATGGTGCAGTGGAAAGGAAAAAATCAGGAATGAAACACGTTATATTACTGACTAGAAATTAAGAGTTTTTTTCAGTCGCTTCTTAAACCATGCAAAGGACGGAGCGAGTCCAGATTGGTTTGTAACTGATTTCAGAGTCTCACTGCATGGACAGTAAAGGACAACGTAAAAAAAGAAGAGCGGTGAACTTTTGAACTTTATATTATATATGTGCAGTACCATATTTATTTCCTATAATAACTCACTCATACTCGCGCGCAAAACGTGTGCTAATGTTATTGCCTCTTCACGTGCGGCAGTATTGTCTCAATTTAAACTTTTTCGTTCAACTCTATTTACCAATTTATTTTTTCCAGGTCCTTTGCACATTACAGGTTTCTTTAATTCGTACAATTACCAAACATAACAAGTATAAAAAACACGTATAAAACAATTCAAAATGTTGACTTATTTGATAAAAACAAAAGTAAAAATTTGTTATTTGTTTTATCAAACATTGTTTATTCCACTTTTCGTAACGGTATAACCCTACCGGTTTCAAGACTTTCACCTCATCATCAGGAGAGCACAAACAAGACCAAAATATAAAAGTAAAAATGTATCCATATATTACACTAAAACATTGATAAAATCTAGCATGTTAAATTATATAAAAATGAAATTATTTCAAGTATTACACTAAATTTAAAAGATTTTTCCTGAAAGACCTGAGGGACACGTGCAACACGTCTATCATATATGAGGGCACACACTGTTGAAAAGTGTGATTGCTCTACCTACCGGCATTCCCAAAGGCAGGTAGGTTCGACTTATATGTTGATAGAACAATCTATGGGTGCGCTGTCTCAAATAGTTATCCGAAATTATAAACTAAGACTTTAGGACGGTGGTTTAACTAAATTATCCCTGACCAAACAAAATAGTGGACATCCAATAGAAGAGATCTTGCACTCTCTAATGATCTGTAACTAAGCATCCCCACTTGAATAAAGGCAGGGATAATATCCATATCCTCTCATGTAGAGACAATGGAAAAATATTTTCTGAACCTTTCTAGCATGAGTGAATACGTTATCCCTGCTGGCGCCCATTATATAGTGCAACATTCCAAATTACTTCTGACCCAAGAATGATATAATATTCTGAGAACGTAGGTATTTGTGAATAGTATGGTGGTACGAATTACAATCTTATTAGTTTTATTGCAGACTGATTTGACCTAAGCATCTTATTTGCTTCATTGCTGACTATTTTGATTTGCAAATCAAACTAAAAGTCACTCTATCATAAAACACCTAAGCCCTTCGTTTTATCCATCCTAGACAATCATATGAATGTTTGATCATTCATAAGATAACAAAAATAAGTAGTTCTTCGTGCTCTTATAAATGAAATAAAAAAACATGCTGATACGTTAAATAAAAATTTGTTACGAATGCTCCATTCATATACTCGTATATTATTGATGTCATCCTGGAGCTTCCTACTGTCATCAACGCTCGATATTTTTGGAACAATGTAAGATCATCTGTAAATAGTAAAATATTTGAGTGAGTTATACTTTTTTTACATCATTAATAAAAATAAGAAAAAGCATTGCCCCTAGATTTGATCCCTGAGGAACACCTGAGTAAACATGGAATTGATCACATGTACTATTAATACCCCATAAGAGACAAACTGTTTTCGATTTCGAAAATAGTCAGCAAATAACTTTAAAAGTGGTAAGTCACAGCTAAACTTGCTCAATTTTTCAATAAGTATACACTAATTTTCGAAGAAGTACGTATATGTCATGATTAACTTTGTCAAATGCTTTTACAAAATCAGTATATGCGAAGATTATTTGTGTTTTTTCACCTAGTGATTTAGCTATATAGTTGGTGAATGCAACCAAGTTTGTCTCTGTTGAGCGTTTAGCTCTGAATCCTTGTTGTTCATCTATTATTAATAGATCAATTTGAGGGGAAATGCATCAATATATAATTTATTCTAATACTTTTGCAGGAGCACAAAGAACTGCTACTGGTCGATAATTCTCGACACGTGACCTCTGTCCCGATTTGAGAATGGGTGATATTTTAGAGATTTTCCAGAGATCTGAAAAGATGCCTGTTTAAAAAATATTATTGAAGATATTGTCTGTACGCACGATTACATACTGCGAGTTTCGTGCCAACTTCAGTAGTTTTTAACTTATCTAAATTTGTCTCCCGGCCACACTCTTCAAACGAATTAATGGAAAAACAATATTATTTGCTATTCTCCATCCTTGGGTATCTGCTTTGAAGATACTCGTAGGTCCTAATTTTTACAGATAAAATATTTTTTACATATTCAATAAATGAATAAAGAATATTGGCATTTATAAGAGAAATTGAAATTCAAACATGTCATTAAGATTAGCTTTTAACATATAGTAAATATAACGCATTTAAGGGAGTAAGAAAATAAATTCAATAAAATCAAACTTACATTTCTAAGCGTACACACAATGGTAAACAAGAACGTTATTTATATTCCAGAAAAGAAAGTAGTCATGAATCGTACAAATCTCCCCGGATAAAATGATTGATGGTGCTCGGCTTTCAAGTCTGCAAAATTATCACAAAAGTATAAGGCCATTAGCGTTGAATAAAAACAGGCGAACAAATACCGGCAATAAAAGCTTGCGAGCGAGCAAAGTGCTAGGAGAATTCACATTCGTAGACGGTAAAAGGAAAAATATGATAAGTCATCTGTAGGCGCAATATAACATTCCAAGAATGTATTTAAATAAAAATCATAAGATATGAGAAGAAAAAGTAAGTATACATCTTTTCGAAAGGTGTTTAAGAAATTTCCCCTTCATAAATTGACATAATCACAAGAATTCACATTAAAAAATTAGTTGATTATAAAAAAAGGTTTTTATCTACTGTTGAGATGCAAACTCTGCTAAACTTCGGTCACAATACTTATTATACGTGAACACTTAATTAGGGAAATCTCAAAGATATAAACACATACAAAATATCATTATATTTATCTGTCGGAGTAGGCAGAGAGGACAGAGGGCCAGACTTTCCTATCTCGACACACTTCGTCGCCTCTTCTACATCCATACACCTGATACAATTCCTACGATTTTCCTGACTTTTTACGTTCCCAAAGAATTCTTTCAAAATATCATTCACATTTTCATTATACTCGTGCATTTCTTTTGTTAGCCTTTCTTCATTCATTTTGTCAACGGCATTTATTTATTTATTTACGAAAGCGAAGCTGTGACGAGGAGTTTTTTTTTAAATTATCTTCTTTGAGTTTAATCCGTTGCACACCAGCAAATTCACCGGCCACACCACTGTACTGGATCCGATGGCACACCGAAGTCTGATTTATCGGAGTATACCGGCGTTTTTATCCTATTTCTTGAAAGAATAGATATGGCCGAAGTCGAACCGTCGACCTTTCGCACGGAATTCCAGTGAGTTACCGCGCGGCCATGCACCACTTAATATAACCGTGCAAGAAAACACATTGATCTAACACATCGATCAATAAGTCCCGGGACAACATATGGCGCTTCTAATAACAAATCCATACCATTCTCAGTTAGTACCAACCTTGAAAAGTTACGTGTCAAACTTTCATGACATTCCGACATTGTGACAAATGATGCTGAACGCTCTGGTCGTCCAAATGAGGCTGTTACACCAGAAAACATGAAAAAACCCTCAAAATCGTGATGGAAAATCGCAAAGAAAAGTTGCGTGAGATAGCCGACATCCTGAAAATATCATTTGGTAGTTTTAACACTATTTTGCATGAACATTTGGTCATGAAAAAGCTTTTTTCGAAATGGGTGCCGCGTTTGTTCACAATGGAACAGAAACAATAACGCATCGATGATTCAGAGCGCTGTTTGGCACTGTTTACGCGAAATAAACAGGAGTTTTTGCGTCGGTATGTGACAATGGATGAAACTTGGATCCACCACTATACTCCGAAACCAAATCGGCAGTCAGCTGAGTGGAGTGCACCGGTGAAAGTCGTCCGAATTGACCCAAAACTTAACAGTCGGCCGGGAAGGTTATGGCCTCCATATTTTGGGATGCGCATGGTATAATTTTCATCGATCACCTTGAAAAGGGAAAAACCATCAATAGCGAATATTACATAGAATGCAGAAATTGAGAAAAAAAAGCCCCATGTGAAGAAGAAAAAAGTTCTCTTTCATCAGGACAATGCACCGTGTCACAAGTCGATGGTAACGATGGCCAAATTGCATGAGTTGAACTTCGAATTACTTCCGCACCCACCGTATTCTCCAGATTTGGCCCCCAGCGACTATTGGCTGTTCGCAGACCTCAAAAAAATGCTCCAAGGAAAGAGATTTGGCTCCAATGAACAAGTGATTGCCGAAACTAACGCCTATTTTGAAACCAAAGATAAATCGTTCTACACGGCTGGCATAGAAAAGTTAGGAAAGCGTTGAAATGAATGTATCGCTCTTGAAGGAGACTATGTTGATGAATAAAGAAGAATTTTGGCAAACAAATGTTGTTTTAGTAGTTAGTCCCGGGACTTATTGATCGATGTGTTACATACCAATTTACGGAACGAACATCACGTCTAAACACTTAGTTACACGTGGTATAGAGACATCGAGTCAACTGAGTGACACTGTGAATATATTTTCGATATCGTCTAGCAGTATGAGAAGAATCGTGGTTGATAGTTCTCCTTACGAATAACATTAATATTAGAGACACTTTATGAAACAAGAAAAAACCGCTCCAAGCGGTCAATAAAAAAATCTCCCAGATTGCTGCCACCTGGTCAGTGTATTAATTGCCCTACAAATATTTTCTTCCTCAATATAAGATACCAGGTTGCCGTTAAGATATGGTGTCACATTGACTGCTCCTCACCAATATAAGATACCAGGTTGCCATTAAGATATGGTGTCACATTGACTGCTCCTCACCAATATAAGATACCAGGTTACCATTAAGATATGGTGTCACATTGACTGCTCCTCACCAAAAACACAAAGTGTTAATACATCGCGTAGTATTCTGCTACCATATCTCACCAAAGATTGCCTCATTAAAAATATCTAACCAACAATAAAGAAGCCCCTATTTAACTTATTAGCCTTGTTTAGCTCTATGATTCGATACATTACTGGAATGGCAGATCTTGAAGCCCAACTTTCGAGTTCAAGAGAAGTATCATAAACGCAGGGCTCAAATATTAATTCAGGCGCCATTCCCTTGAGGATCTTGAAGGCCATGATACACTATCTACCCTTAAAACAATTATCTTCTCACATTTCAACCAGAAGAGTTAATTCAGAAGTAGTGTCTCGTGCGTGACTGCGAGCTCCAAGATGCTTTCTGCAGCCTGCGCAACTGAACCCATGGCCAAATCCTGTGTATAATATATATTTGCAATAGTCGAGGCAATACATTATATATCACTAAGGTTCATAAGGAAAATCTCCGTAGACAGCACATAAACGTAGTAGTCATCCTATAAAATATTCTTCTTTTGAAAGAAACTTGATAACCCCATGATATTCTATGTTGTTTATAGTTAAGGCATTAACGTTGTGGAGGTTTAAAGACATTGTAATTTATTTTTATCAAACATATTAAATGCCAGTACGGCAAAAAAGTGGAATAAACAGTGTTTGATTAAAATAAATTACCATGATATTCTATTTTAACACTTCAGAATATAAAAACATGTCTTTTATCGACTCTAGTTGACATACTTCTGAGGGTAGAGGTATCAAGTTTTAATTGTAACATCGCCTGACCATGTGTGGGCGTGGCATATGTCTACCATACACGCTCTAGCTTGACCAGATCGGAAACTTTTGCACCTAAGTGGTATAGTTAACAATAAATTGACGACCTCCGTGTCTTGGTTGGTAAGACGATTCTTCGGGTTCAATTCCCGTTGGAACCGGATTGTTTTAAATGGATTCCTGTCCAATTTTCACTTAAGGTCCCTTAAACACTTTTCTGGTTGGTTGGAATAGATTGCCACATAGCCATAAGACGGCCAGATTTCACTGTTGATAGCAAGATTGCAATACAAAACAAATTTTACAGGGTGCAAATAAAGCTTGAGAAGCAATAGTCTTCCAAAGTTCTGACTTAATCAAGTGGCAGTAACCGAAAAAATCTCCGGAATTACGGTGGTTGATTCCGGTAGGATGATATCACTCTTAAAACATAAAAAAGAAGGGAGTTGTCTTCTGAGAAGCCATTAACCTCCAGACAAGTAAAAATAGGTTTTATTTCACACGAACAAATAAAAATGATCGTGTCGGTTAATACGAAAAGGTCACTTTGGTTTTAGACAGTCCACATACTTATACATTGGGATTTATTCAGTCGTATAGTATTCCTCAGCATATCTGCATTTGTATAGCGGAGATGTTGAAAAACGTGGCCGGGAAACAATATTGTCTTCAGTACCTTTAAACGAGCATTCAGATTAGGAACCATTAGACTGGGTACGAAACTCGCTATTGGTGGTAGCGAGTATTTGTAATACTACCGCACACATAAAGGTAACAATATAATCAACAATTCATTCAACTATACTAGGATTATCTCCAAAAGCTAAGCATTTTACTAGTAGTCCACGTAGGTTATTTCTGATTTAGTTTGAAAAATTAATACTTATTTCAAATGTGTGCGGGATTGAATTCCTTTTTTTAACTAATGTTCATACAAACCATCACGCCATTTCTCTATCGGAGTAGGCAGAGAAGACAGAATGTTAGACTTTCCTCTCGATACACACCCTTCGCCTTTTTTACATACACATACCTTCTCATATAACTCCTACACTTTCAGAATATCATTTACTTGATCCAATCATAATATCTTTGGTCATCGTCGACTCACATTTACACAGTATATTTGTTTTATTAGTATTTATTAATTCACTCGTTCTTCATGCCTAAACTGTCTTGTGTGTGATTTACTTCGTTTTACTCATTACACCACATTTATCTCAAATACCTTCATTATGTATTCTGTCATACATTGTCACCACATGTATTCTTCTCAGTGAACACATTTTTTTCAGCATTTATTTGGCTCCTTTCAGTCTTTTCCCACATCTAATTTCCCCTTCGATACATCAAAGTTGATACTAAAATACTGTTGTGGACTATCAATCATATAAGCAGATTTTGATACTGTTTGGTTCGAGTATACATGTTTAAGGGCCTCATTCACGCGGTTTTCTATCAATTTTAATTTATTATTTATTCATCACCACAATTTGCAATCCACGTGCTGTATTTTTTTCTGATAATTGCGTTGAAAGTACAATGAACAAAAGATTTTTTATAGTGGTTTCCAATATATTTATCTGTGTTGTGTGCTCCCAGCCAAAGATTAATGTTGAGTCAGATGAATGGTGATCTAGCAACACAAACGCATAGTTTTCGTACTCCCATAACGCACAGCCCTCAGAAAATAATAATGAAATTTTACTTTTATTTTATTTGAAGCTTTAAACCCCAAGTTCAAATTAAAAAATATACAATCTATTTCTATCCTAGTAACGTGAATCTAATAGTTATATTAACACCAAGAGTCTCTTTGCAATTGCTCTTATCAAATATTATTTTCTCTGTTCCAATAATTTTAAAGACTTGAAAAGTGAAATCTGCAGTTTGTCATCTACGAGATTATAATCTTGATAAAAAATTATCTATATAAATCTCAAATTGTACCCATCCAACATTCATACAATATGAATCAATATCAACGTGGATTATTCATCAGTTATCAACGACACATTGTGCCTAACAACAATATTTAACAATAATAATAATAAAATGACGCTCCAAGTCAAGAGTAAAGAAAAATAACGATGATGTTACGGACAACTTACCAAAGGAAGGCGAACTTCAAATAAACCACTGTAGACCTTACGATATGTGATAGTAACACATTCGGTTTTAGTTGGAGTGTAGTGTTTGTGTGTAGTGATCATAAACAAGCACAAATGTTAAATAAAACATCAAGATGCTTAAATATTTTTTTAAATTGAGGGAAGGAGAAAAAGTAACGAGGAAAAAAATAATACCCTAAACGAACAATGTAAATTGACACTTGTTTAAAACGATGCACTGATGCTGATTTGTGTTCGGAAGAAGAACACTTTGACGAAGAAGAACACTTGGTTTGGACATGTATAACGAATGATTGAAGGAAGACTAACAAAACAAATATACAGTGTAAATGTGAGTGGAAAGCGTTGTGAAATAAGATCAAGTTGAATCAAATGAATGATATTTTGAAAGAAAGAAACGTCAACTTTGAGAATTCGTAAGATTTATACGAGAAGTTGGATGTGTGTCGTAAAAGGAAAGTCCGGCACTCTGTCATCTCTGTCTGGTCCGATAGAGAAACGGTGTAATGGTTTGTATGTTGAAATAAAATAATAGAAAATATTGTAAGATAATATTGAATGTACCCGCCAACTAAGGGTAAACGTGTCTGATTTGTAAAGTTCCAATAACAAAATAAAGATTTGAAGTTGCATACAGTTCTACGAAAGAACCACAAGGAAATCCATTAAATCACTAAGTACAAAAACCACGTGGTGGTTACAGAAACAAGGAATAAGAACGTAAGTGATACTACAATAATATAAGAAAAGAACAATAAAACTTTAACTTTAGACCCTATCATTTCCAACTATTTCCTGCCAAAATTTTTTTTTATCTAATATCATAAGTCTTACATTTTTTCCAGGTTTAGGTTGATTTCGAGCAATTTTTTTAAATATCATAAGATAGTATAAATGACGAGGTGTACGAACGTGGCAGAAGTGAAACCCATGCGCTAGGATATAATGGAGTGAATATCTGTTCTCTCTGCTTGCTTTAATAGGGAAATAGTGTGATAGTGATGTTACTGGGACTTAAAGGGTTAAGTATTTAAATGTATATGTGGCATGCAATACATAAGTTTAAATAGTTACTCTGCTATTAAAAAGTATTTTTTCAAGAGCATATGAACGTAACACCGTTTTGAATGTTCCGTATATGCATCAAAAGAATGCCAATACAACAAAAACTAATATTTCGGAATTGGAGTTTCGAGCATTCAAAAACAAAAAACATCATATGGCTAAGCGCTTTCTTTAAAGATTTATTTCGAATTAAAAATTATAAATTTCGTGTTGTTTTGGAACTGAAAGTCTGGGTGGCATAGAGATGGGTAATATGATAAGAATATAATCCTGCTGCAGGAGGTTGTTCAGGAATGAACATAGTAAACTGTTGTCACGATCCTTCGTAATGAGGAAGTGACTTAGAAAAAGAAGATTAGAGAAGATAAAAAGTAACGTTTAACTGGAATTCACCGTTAAGAGATAAGATCAAGTTACCCGTCGACAACCTCTCAACAAAACTATTACCAATCAAGTACACTCCACCAGCGTTCTCAATCAAATGGCTACTGACCCTGACTTACTCTGGGTCCGTCTCAAATACCAACTTCTTTTTTTATTGACATTCATAAAAAAGGAATGTTTATTTATTTAACTTCTTTAAAATGAAATATGTTGTAATACGTGTCTTTTTAGTTGGTGGTCGTTCGTTGGCTTGTATACACTTTTGAATGAAACGATAGTGGCTCCATGATTTTGGATATAAAAGAAACCGGACAATGGTTTATGGTGTCAATAAATTGGCGTCAGTTGGTATATATTCTTAAATGCTGTGTTGCGTAAAATTGAAACACGGAAACAAATCGATAATTTTGTGCAATAAACCAAAAGATTTTCAAGCCTTGCCAATAATTCGTGTTTTTTAAAGCATATTTGCAAAAACACTTTAGTTTGCTGCTTGCAGCAGTTAACTCACATTTATTGTAAGGTTTGTTATTTTATTAAAACAAATTAATGTTTCAAATATCATATTCACTAATATTATTCAGTAAAATTAACAAAATATAACGACTAATTAAAAATTATATTAGCTAGATATTTTCGAGATGTGCTGTTGGCTCTGAATGTTTAGCATTTCATGGACTGCAAACGCTCGAATGTGTCTATCCTCCAGGATCTATAGGTCAAAGAAAGGCTATCAACGACATGCAGGGAGAGAATACTGTCATACTTCGGACATATCACTAGAAGAGATTAAGACAGTTTGGACAAGCTGGTAGTGACTAGAAGTATTGAGGGGCGGCGAGCAAGAGGACGGTCTCCAGGGTTGTGAAAGACGTTAAAAATAATGCAAAGAATGAAATCTTAGTAAAACTGTCCATAATAATAATATTTGGTAGTATAAATATGGGATACTTTTTGAAAAGTAATGATTTATTAGCGACGAATGCGAAAAACTGGTTTGCCTTACGTAAATTAACAAATATACACTTTCGTAGTACACGGTAACATCTGACAGCTTTAATGTCTTGTAGTGATCTCTAACAACTAACCAGAAAGATTAAAAAAGGCCCTTAAGTGAAAAGCAGACAAACACTTGAAAAGAAATACCAACGGGAATTAAAGGATCAGAGGTCGTAAGGTTATTTTTGAGATAAGGCTTTGATGCATGTAAGAAACTTTTCTAAAAAAATGTTGTTTATTGTTAAATTTTTTAAAATAAGGAAACAAAAACAGTCAAAAATAGCAATCTACTATGCCAGAAAAAGGAGTTTGAAGAAACAGAGGAACCGTATTAAAAGATTTGTGGATAAAAAAGAAACGAAAGGTTGTAATCTTTTCTGCATACCCATACCAATAACGATACAATGTGACCGATATAAAATTGTCATTGTGAGTACTTTCAAATCGAATTTATATGTAAGCAGTAGTCCCACAATATGAAACAAAATGTGGTATTCCTATCAGAGACGTTGCGAAATGGTATCGTAGTTGATCAATTTCGCCCATATTTGGTGTTGCATGGTCGCTCCTTGGCGTCAATTCCATATGTAGAAAGCGTATGCTTACTAAAAAAAAGACGATGTCGAAACCTGTCCTGACCAAAAATCACCATTGTCTTTGCAAAATCACATTTTTAACCAATTTCTGTGAATTCAATGTGGGAATAAATAATATGAGCCCAGGTGATAAATTAGATTTTTTTAAACCGGAATTTTCATTTATAATAAAAATGTAACCGTGATCATATCTTTGGGAACTGAAAAATGTAAAAAAAACGTGACTTGTAAACATTTATTGAATTAAGTCCACGCTCTCCTAGATCCCTAATTGTTCATGATTTAGAAGATGGATCGGTTTTGGGGTGATGGTCTGTTAAGGGATGGTTGTCGAAGGATATGTTCTGGATATACCTTATTGAGGTTTGAGAGCTCTTGTTATTGTATTCGCAGTGTACTGCAAAGCCAGCTATATGTTGAAATGCCAGAGTTTTGGAGAGTGAGAGCATGCTGGAGGTGTTGGGCAACAGTGGTATCCTTACTCTCCACTTTCCATCATCAAAACATAAAGACCAACTACCATCATGAGGTCTACGGAGCGGTGTTAGAAAAGAACAGGAACAGTATACTATTTTCCCAGCAGAACCTACAAATTCATGTCAAGGTCATGATCCTCTGCCACGAGGTTCTCAAAAATGAAGAATTTAATTAAGACTCAGAAACGTTTCCCAAATTGTTTATTGATTCTATGAAATGAAAATTCGACAGTGGTTTTGGCCGCTGTTTTATTAACTACGAGTAGGTAGGTATTCGACAGTTCACACAGATATACACTTTGAGATATCCTCGAGGGTTGTGGCGTACCACCGAAAATGTTATCTATTTTCAAAGCCGTACACAAAAATATATAAATTCCACTTTAAAATCTTCGATATGACCACCGTGGTTTTGAGGTGAAAACTGGCGTGATAGGATTGCGTCCGAGCCCCTTTTCTTATTGAAATATCAAAGATTTCATCTTAAAAAAATCAATCTCCTATGAGAAAAATATCTCTGTCACCCCAGGTTTGATTAAATATATTCAATTAAAATATAAACCCAGAACTAGCCTATTTTAAACGAAGTTTCATAACTTTTCAAATCATGAACAATGTTTTATTTTTCTGTGATAACATTTTTGTGTTCCATCAAATAGAAAACTTATTTTTAACATTTTCGGATTTCTCGCATATCTGGCACAATTTAACCCATCAAAATCTAAGTTTTTTTGTTTTAAAAATAGTTTAAGGAACTTGAATATTAATTTTATTTTAAATTAATTGTTTTTTTGCACATAAGCATGTTTTTGACCGACTCTATGATTTATTATTAAGTACGGAGTGATAACAAAGTATGACTTAATTAAATAATTACTATACAGACATTTCAAATGAAACTAAACGGTAAACAAAACTGCTATTAAAATTAATATTAATAACATAGGGTATACATTTTTCTCAATACAATAGTATAAAATATATCTTTCTGGCTTAAATTGGCAAGTGCGAAATTTCCAAAAATGAGATAATGCTCACGTTAGAATTGATATTTTAACTGTAAATATAATACTTTTTTTAATATACTGGAAGGAGTTTCAAATTTTAAATGGAAATATCTTATATACAGTAAAATGTTAGTTACCAATTTGTGCATGAAACTCAACGTTATGCTAGTTAATTATATAGGAATGCGTTTTAATATTTCGAAAACGAAATAGCGTTTCACCATGGATTTAATGTGTGGATTAAAATAATTATGAGTTAAATGTAAACCAATAGAAATGTGGATACGTGTGTATGTAATAAGACAAAATTATAAGTTCATTATTAAGTGAATTGAATGGACTTGAGAATTTCATTGTAAAAGTGATAAGACGTATATCGTGAAAAACACTCAAGGTTCACTTTAGCGTGTCGACGCGAATTCTCACATTCAGACTGTAGCATTCTTTCAATGGAGACAATGAGGAACAATGTACATCGATCGCTTAGAAGGACATAGATAAGAATACTACAAAAATATGCTGAAGTCTTCGGAACAGTCGACAAACCCGAATCTTGTGTTTATTATTGCTTCTTTATTATTTATATTTTAAGATAATCTGCTTTAAATATATTTAACAGTGGTGTGCTAGTGTCCGCATGATTTAAGGATGTCAGGAGATCAGCCTTACGATCCCAAGGCCCGGGTAAAAAAAACCCTAAAGAACGGCTCATCCTAACTCGGGTACCTCGGGATCGCTGATCCCGTAGCCCGTTGGGTAACGGACCTCCTGAGGAAATGTCTTGGAGGGAGATTACCAACACCGCCCAAAACCACTCTGAATGGAGAAGACTGGTGGCCTTCCTATGCTCCCTTGTGGAGCTTTAAAAGGAGGTTGAATTGAATTGTGCTAGTGTCAACCTTGATGTATTAGAGAGAAGTATGAGCATCGAATGAGAGTTATAAGAGAAGAAAAATGCGGTATAAATGCGTGCCTTGCATACAATATTTGGTATTACAATGTTTGAGAAAGTAAAAAATGATCAAATAAAGGAAAACTATTTTAGAATGTTTAACAATAAATGAATTTGTTATTCCACTAATTACGTTAATTAGGGTAATTATGGTACTCCTTATTGTACATCACAGCACATTATTAGAGCAGAACTATCACCATCACGACGAAAATGCGCCTAGTTAAGTCTGTTGTCTTCGCAATATCCATGTATGGCGCAGAGACTTTGACTCTGAGAGCAAGCGAAAGACGTAGAATATGGTAGATGCATTTGAAATGTAGTGCTGGAGAAGGATGTTACGAATTCCATGAACAGTAAGAGGAACTAACGCCTCCATTCTCGAAAAACTGAGAATCACCAACAAATTATCGACAATATATCTTCGACGAGTCCCCCGATTCTTTGGGCACATTGCTCGTGACCAAGGAGACAGTTTGGAGAGGTTTGTGGCTACTGAAGTGGGGAAAGACGACGCATAAGAGAAAGAATCCCAATGCGTTGGACTGACCAAGTCAACAATTATTGCCCTTCGAGCCGCGGAGTGCCGGAATGGATGGACAGGAGTCGTCGGAGGATATCGTGGGAGTCACGATGCTCAATCATGAGCTACACCAGTGCTCCGCAACCGGTGTGCTGTGGCACACTGGTGTGCCGTGAGCCGGATACAAGTGTGCCGCGGTCAAATTCAATGTATTTGACATTTTACAATTTTTCATTATGTATTTAATACACAATGACTAATTATTTTTCATAATATTGTCTATTTTTTCAAAATGTAGTATAGAATAATTATTATAACTAAATAATTTTTCAATGGTCCCCCAGCGCCTGGTGCCAACTGTTGAAAACTGCGTAGTGTGCTTTGTACACACCATGGCCGCACCAAATTAGTCATAGACAAAGAAAAATGACCCTTATTAAAAAAGAATATCCTCGCATTTCCGACAAAGCAATCTTAACACTACTCCCATTTTCGACGACATATTTATGTGAGCAAAGTTTTTTATCTCTTGTATTAATTAAAAATGATAAGCGGTCATGCTTAAAATGTCTTGACCGAGAACTTCGGGTTGCGCTGTCAAAAATCGAGCCGAATATAAAACTTTTGTGTTCATTGAAACAAGCGCAGGTATCACATGAATTAATTATTATTTTATAATAATTATTAAGATTGCGTAAAAATAAATATGTTATAGTTTTATGTATGTATACTTTTCAAATAAAAAACAGAAATGTATTGTAAAATTTGTGTATCAATTTAATACCTATATATTTTAGCTTTTGGTGTGCCGCGGAATTCTAGAAAGAATTTTGGTGTGTCGTAGGTTAGAAAAGGTTGCGGAGCACTGAGCTACACGACAGGACGACTCATCATATATTTTTATCAGTGCATGCATTTCCACCGCTTTTACTAAGCTCGTTTTATAAATTTTCCACATAAATGTTTCACTTCGAAATATCAACGTTGTTAATCATACTCTGTTGTAAACCATCATTTAAGCAGACCTTGATGTTGATTGATTTGAATTTGTCTTTTAGTGGCGATTAACCTAGTTCCCTATTGTAAATCGTAGTTCAAATAAGACAGTATTTAATGTTGAATACATGCAAATTTATAACACAGAATTACTACATAAAAGATACGTTACACAGGTAAAATCAAATAAAAAATCTATCAAAGCTTGTCGCAGCGTGGCAAATTCTCACGTGGAGTCTGTGATATGCATTAAAGAGTTGTACTCGTAATTAGGAAGTCGTGTGGGATATGGCAAAAATCATTTTTAATTGCAGAAAAAAACTGACGGATGCGTTGAAGTTGTTATGGTAGGCGGGCGAATACATGTGTTTCGTGGGAGAATAAATATTGTTTTGTTACAAATAAGATGTCATCTCAGAACTGAGAACGTAACTTATTAAAGAACTCGATAAAGGTACTGCGCGATGTCTTTTACAGTTATAACCGATATACAACGAATTTCATTGACGACTTCCGTGGCCTAGATGACAACTGTCTTCCGAACAGGAGGCTGAAGGTTAGATTCCTGTTGGTACCCATTTTATTGAAATAGGGATTACAATAACTATAAAATAACAATTTATACAGCGCCGTTTAGAGAGCAGACTCTCCTCAAGGCCACTTGAACTTGGGATTCTTTTTTATTATTATTTAACATAGAAATATATGGTACAAATATTTGTCAAAAGCTATACGTACAAACACATTTACATCTTAAGAACTAATCTAATTTATTATAATTATGAACTAACTTAATTTTGATTTCCTACAAGTCATTTTATTTTTAATAATCTAACTTTTTAAGAATAGATATGACCAAAGTTTAAGGTATCCTTATACCCTCGAACACTAGGCGGAAAAAGTGCCTGTGTCGTTCTAGGGGAGTACCACAGCGCGGGGTTCGAACCGACGACCTTCCGCACGGAAGTCCAGTGAGTTACCGTGCCACCATGCACCTCACAATAATCATAATAATTTCTTACGAATAGTTAACAACTACATACTACTTATAACTAGATAACAATTCTTACAACTAACAACTCGAGATTCGAAGCTGCTATTGTTGACAGGTTAAAAATATTATAATAAAATAACATGAGTTGAGTTACAGGATAAATTAATACATTCCTTCATTATACTTATGTTCTTATAAAAAACGTTAAATGTATAATAATTTGGCACAAGTTTATCTAAAAACATTTAATTTATCTAAAAATTCATATATTTCTGAAAATTGCTATAAAACTTAAATTTTTCATAATAATTGATCTAAAAGCTTTTCCCCCCAAATCTTTCCCCGGCAATTTGTACGAATTTACGTAACTCTTGTTTGTTTTGGTGGAAGATATTGCCGTATGGTAATTAACTCGCTATTTGCACACTAAGTGTCTAAATAAATAAATGACCAAATATGTAGAAATGTACTGAGTTGCTCACGTTTTGGGTTTATCTAGCTTTTACAAACTCAAAAACTCTGAGCATGTTAACTATACTTCATTTATTTTTGAGTTCGCCACTAACCCCCCCCCCCCTCCCTCCCCCCCATTGACATAATGAAACAATCAAATTTACATCCTGCGCTATCGACACTCGAATATGTTTTAAAACAGGTTTATTTGTGGAATGGATGGAACTTAAGGCGTCCCTTCTCTGTTGACTCCACACTGAAGTAGAAAAATAAGATGACTACGACGCAAAGACGAGGTCTTTTGTTACAGAGGGAGCGGAGCGAAAATGGTTTCTGAAGTGTGTCTTTTATTAGAAGCCATTAAACCTCGTTTGTAAGCCGCCTAAAAGATTACCGACAAAGCGATATCTGTACTTAAGTGTTCGCCAATTTCTGTAAGACCTGATATGGTACACAAAGGATTTCAAGTAGGACTTATTAAGGATATCATTGACACCGACAATGAGAAAAATACTGTTATTATGTTATTAAATAACTTCATCATAGTATAATAAAGTTCTAAGTGGTATTTTTGTAGTAGCTTGGTGGATTTATTGACTTTAAATACAGTAGTTTGCTTTATGAACATAAATAATTCTTGCCGTTTGTATAGTATATCAATAAAAGTAAATATGCTTTGAACGATATTATGAATATTCACCTTTTTGCATTTTTTATTGATATATCTTCGAGTTTCTGAATATAACAGTTATACTCGTATACTGGTAATACGAGTACATAGTTACTATTGGTAATGTATTTTTAATTAATAGGCAATCGATTCACACTAGGGTGATTTGTGCCACCATTTTTTTATTATATTGACTGATATAATTGCATAAGTCGCTGATGCAATTATATCAGTCAATATAATAAAAAAAGGAAATTATTCACAATATAAAGCTTCAACTGATAAAAAATAAAAATTGATCTATAAATGAAAAATTCTTAGAAGAATTAGAAATACAGCATTCATTGGATGCAGCCAACATATGGCGTTTAGTAAATCAAATATGCCACGTAAAGGGCAAGCGAATAAACACATGATAAAGTTTCAGCATCGAAACCACACTCACAGACGAGATTCTCCACAATATCCATTCTATAAAGGTAACTAGTCACCACTCAGTGACCCGTCCCCAAGCGATATATGTTATGATTGACACTACCATCTTGTTTCTTCACATCGTTATTCAAAGGGATCGATTGCTGGATTGATTTATACATGAAAATTATGATTTAGGAATGAGACCGCTTCGTTTTTTATACCATGGATTATATAAATGGAGATTTTTGACTATTTTTATGTATTTGTACTCGACTATTCACCTTTCCATTAAAAAGTTGTGGTGTGGATAGTAATAAAGCAGATATTTATAAATAAATATATTATAATTTTATATATTAAAGGAACGTATTTGATTGATATGTATTTAAATAAATTGATTAACTGTAAAGTATAATACATTAGAGGAATTCTCAGTGTAGTATTTCGTATTGAGAAACGTGTTTAATTTAATTAATTGACAATTTGCAAAACTTGCAAAACAGCATATTTAATGTTCACTGACGGATATGATATCCAATTAAAGTATTATTTATTTCAAGATATCTATCCGAAACAGATTATTTATACGAGTGTAACTCGTGTATAATTTTCTGTGAAGTATTTTTATTTGTTTTTAAACTTTATTTCTTTCAATCGAAGTCAAAGTGAAAAAAGGCTGATGAGTGTCGAATACTGCCCTCATAAGCAAAAACGCAGCTAATGGCAAAAGTTAAGTTTTGAGAAAACTGCACTTTTATGTTTTTCATTGCTGCTTAAAAATGTGATTCATAAACAAAAAGCTGTAAAATGTGATTCATAAGCAAAAACGCAGCAAACGCATAGGCACTTGCTGTATTTTTGCTTATGAATCACATTTTATTGTTTTTTTTTTGCTTAGAAAAACGTAGTATTTTATAAAATTAAAAAGACATTGTCGATTTTTGGGTTGAAATAAATGGTTTTCTGTATTTTTATGGTTCAGAATTTGATATTGAATATTGCCTCATACTTAGTTAAATTTATGATTTTTTCTCGTTGGCTGCGTTTTTGCTTATGACGGAAGAATAAATTCAACCTAAGATAATATGATCACATTATATCGTAGAAAAAATGATTGATTAAATGTCCCGAATTGTCAACATATGCATGTATTGTAGCTATAAATATAATATCTTTAACTGTCCCGTTGCCGTTACATATTTCGTCGAAAATGTTTAGCGTCACCCCGATCATGGACTTGTGCTTCGATAAAACAGAGATAGAAATTATACATGTACATTGCGAGTTAATAACTCTTTCTTCTACATTGCGAGTTAATAACTCTTCCTTCTTCACACTGTCATTTATTGTCCCTAGCGTTAAACTCTGACACCAACAATCCGCTGCTGTAAGGCTTGCTTGAAAAAGCGACTTATAAATCATATATATCTCTTCAGTGACGAATCGTGTATTTCCCTATTCCGCATTCTATTTTCCCTATCCCTTCCCTCTCTTGGTCATATTGAACCGCTTATATTAATCCGATCTAGTGGTACAATGAAGTGCCAAATAAATAAACAAATATCTTGAAAATATTTGATGAAACAACATCAAATGCCTCTAGTTAAAAATTTGCAACATTAAATACCATTCAAATTAAATTATTATTTATCGAAGAAAAAATAATAATAAGATTGTGTTTAAATTGAGGTTAAATTTAACTTGGCTATTCTAACTGGTTTGTTAGTGAACGGACGAGTTAACCCCGGAGTAGCGGTCAAAGCCCGTTCAACGGTGTAGATGAATAATGCTCGATATCCAATCTTCAGGGCAATTTTCTCACCAAGTTTGCGATCCAGCAGCGACACAAATTCATTTCATCTACCATAAAATCATTTTGACCCAAGTTAGTAGAACATTTCATAGAACCTAGGCATAGAGAGAACCTTCTTACAAACGTAATCACGACATTTCCCTGTCGGGGTAGACATGGAAGATAGAGTGCCAAATTTTCCTATGTCAACATACATTCTCAGCCTCCTCTATATATCCATACACCTTCTTATGTAAATAGATAAAACTTCTACGATGACTTTCTTCGTTTCCTTCTTTTAAAATATAATTCACTTAACCCAACCATACTTCCTTCGTATTCCTTTCACACCCATATATATATATGTTTGTTAGTCTTTATTTACGCATTCGTTCCACTTACCAAAATCATCTCATTATGCTCTTTTTCATCTTAGTTAACGCATCAGCTTTAAGTTCACATTCATTCCTAATCACTTCATTACGTATTCTATCCTACATTGTAGCTCCGTGTATTCTTCTCAGTGCACGCATTTCTACAGTATTTATTCGGCTCCTCTCAGTCTTTTTTTACATCCACGTTTCACTCCCATACATTAAAGTTGGCACCAAAATACTATTGTGAACTATGATCTTAGAAGATGTTGATACTGTCCGGTTCGAGAAAAGATGTTTTAGTGTCCCATTGACTTTAAGTCACATACACTTTTTCTTTCATACTATCGCAATTTCTTTGGATTTTGCAATATCCATTCTTAGATATTTCTCTGAGTATCTCCCATACGAGTACAAGGTATAGAATCTAAAATAACACATTTGAAGTAAAACAAAAACTTTCGATATAAATCAAGATGAACAAGGCGAGAAACAAAGTTAAATCGAGAAAGTTGCACAAATGAAATGTACAAAAAATATTGAGTGAAGGATGACAATTAAGATTTAAGTCTGGTAATAGGATTTTCATAATACTTTGTACGATACACTATCTTCGAGTCAATAGAACACTAAAACATACTCGTATATGAGCCGTTAATTTTGAAAGTGACCTAATTCCATTTATATTTAAATTGAGATATTTAAGAGTTTGAGTTTCAATAAAATTAAAAATATACGTACAGGATAACTATGTGTAACACTTCTTAAGTGTATCTAAGAGAGTTAAATTTATAATTCCTATTAAAATATTAGCAAATTATTAAGTGAATATATGTGTTTTCTTACCATAAATGGAGTTAAGCCACTTTCAAAATTAACAACTAAATTTGCTATAAAATTTGAAAAAACCCAAGTCCATTCGGCATCATTTAAAATGCTTCAAATTGAAAAAACAATACTTAATTTAGTATATATTTCTTTACAACACTTAAAAAAACACAATTTATGCAATTCAGGAATTCTTCTAAATACATATGCATATTTTTTAAATACATTCATACACATAAAAACCTTCACATCGTTTTCTTGTCGGGGTAGGCAGAGAGGTGAGAACGGCTGACTTTCTTATCATGACATACATTTTTCGCCTCTTACGGCCATACACATTATCGTACAATTTCTACGATTTCTTTGACTTTTTACACTTTCTTCTTTCAAAAATCACTCACTTGATCCAACCATACTTTCTTTGACTTTTCTCTATCACGCCTTCCATTTATAACATATAATACATGTTTTGTTAGTCTTTTTCCAATCATTCGTTCTACATACCAAAACTTCTCATAGTGCTTTTCTTCATCTTACTTAATAGATCAGCCGTAAGTTCGCATTCATCCCTAATCACTTAATTCCGCATTCTGCCACATATTATCATCACCTTATGCATTCTTCTCATTGCACGCGTTTCTAAAGCATTTATTCGGCTTCTTGCAGTATATCTTCATATCTACGTTTCACTTGAAGTATATTGCAAATAATAGAGCCAGTTTGCTATAGTATTTGCAATATACTCGCCCTTTTTGCTTAATTAATCTCAACAAGATGTTCCATATTTAACACCATGTCGATTCAGCGTACCACGCCGCTAAGAGAGCACGCCTCAAAAAAAGAATCAATTTATGTCATTTATGTATATTCCGTTTCCGGTTGTCAAATCGTTAACACTAAAATTATAGCTACTCTGTGAAAAGTTACAAAATAGCAACAGTTTAAATCGACTTTCTTGTCAAAAATAAAATAAACATTAATAGTAAAAACAGGCGAATCACGTGAAATATTCTGTTGTGTATCAGATCGGCTAATTTGTTCCCGCTGTAAATTGACAGGTCAGTGTGAATCTACCTACTTGTTAGTATATATCAGTAAGAGATAGATTTTGTGAAGCAAGGACATCGCTACAAAATGTCCCAATTAACTTGCTTTATGTGCGCAGAGAACATTAAGCAAGATGTGGTGCTTAGATGTACTACTTGCGACAACATTTTTCATTATTCATGTCAGAACTATACGATAACAACATTCAAAAGACTCGTCAAAACTCAATTGTCAACATGGCAATGTTGCCAGTGCAAGAATGAGTACTGTCAGTTCGAAAAAAACAAAATAGCAAACAAAAAATCTGAGCAAGACTCCGTAGTGATGGAAATGAATATTTGTCAACTGCACTGAACAAATTAAAGGACTCGATTGTTGATCTAATTAACAAGAAATTCGAGGAAGTCAATATTTTATATTTGGGCACCAAACGGAAAAACAAGGAAGTCATGAAATCAGTTTCCTTCATATCATCAAAATATGATGAAATTTGTGATAGGGTTGCCTTGTGTGAGAAAAAGACTTCAGATATGGAATTGCTTCAAATAAAAAATGAAAAATTGGAAATTAGTGTTGAGTTTCTGGAGGCAAAGATTGACCTGCTTGAGTCGAAGAGTCTTACAAGGAATATCGAAATGAGGGGATGCTCTGAATCTCCCGAAGAGAACATTGACGAAATATGGAGTAAGGTGACCCGTACAATAAATTTTAGCTGCCTCCCAGAATACGTAACGGAGATATCGAGAGCTTCCTTCAAATCCTCCCAGAAGAATCCCCGGCCTATAATTGTGTACCCGAATATACTTTTTATCTGACGCCAACGTCGGAAAAATAAGTTCTAGCTACTATTAATACACTTAAGGAAAGTAGCGCCCCGGGGCCTGATCAGATTACATCTGCAATGGTAAAACAGACTCAAAGATTTATAGCACTACCACTGAAACATGTAATAAATTTGAGTTTTAGAAGTGTAACTTTCCCAACTGCATTAAAACGTTCGCATATTGTTCCCATACACAAGGGAGGCTCAATGGATGACTTAAACAATTATAGACCCATATCTTTATTAAGCATTCTCTCAAAAATTATTGAGAAAATAGTGAAGGACCGACTGATGAAATTTTTCAATACGCACAACATTATCTCTCCTAATCAGTTTGGGTTCATTATTTATAGTTGTATATGTCCATTTATATATGAACATTGTATATTTATAGTTGTATATGTCTATTTATATATGAACATTCTATATTTATAGTTGTATATATCCATTTATATATGAACATTCTATATTTAGAATTGAATTTGTATTTTAGAAATTACATTTATTTATGTTTTTTTTATAAATAATATAATATAATAGTGGATAATATAATTCAATACGTCAATTTACACTAAAAAGCTCTTACTAGTTAACGGATATATATGCAGCGATAAATACTGGTGCAAAATGCCAATATTCAACTTTCATTTTTATGCAATTCAACAAGTCGTTAGATCACATTTGAAGTAAGGTCATAAATTATTCTTTCTCCGGTTGGCTATTAAACTTAAAAATATATCGTTTCAACGAACAATCACTTTTGGTGAAAGATTGAATGCCTCAGAGTGCACGCCCAAAGACTGGAAAAAAACGTTTATAATTTTACCAGAAAGGTATCCGAGAGGGAGGGTGTCAATTATACCGCCATTCGTCTGAAAACTGATAAAATACTGTTGGTTAAACGTGAATGATAAGGTAAATGAAACAAAGCGTGTGACGCACAGTATGCTTTTTTGGGATAAGACGTAGATCAATTTTTACATAAGAATGTTCATCGAAAAACGCTTGAGTAAAAATTAAAATAAATTATTTGTGTATTCGAAGATCTTGAAAAAAAATTTCATGCAGTAAACTAGATAAAGTAATAAGATATTTTGAAAGAATAGGAATTATATTGCAATTTTTCTTGAGAGTTTAGCAGGCGTCAGTGAGGAAAAAACATTGAAAAAGAGTGATACGATAAGAATAAAGGCGGTAAATGCGGGTACCTTACAAATAATATTTGGTATTACTATACATATGATATAGCAAGGAATAATAAGAGATTATTGTTAGCTAGAGATCGATTTTTAAAGTAGAATTAATAAGAATCTTGATGTGGTTCAGATACATTGAAAGAATGAGTTGCGAAAGATTTAAAAATCCGCCGGGAATTGAATCCGGAACGCTCGATTAAAAAAATCTAACCCTTAGACCAATTATGAAAAAAATAGTAATCTTAGAATAATTGAAATATACTCGTTAACTAAAAATCACATTTTGAATTATCTTGGTTATGCACAACATGAGTATACAAAATAAGTGTTCGTTTCTCTGGCAGCTGGTGAGTGCAAGAGCATGTTGGTACTAATCCTAATGGCAATGCATGTAGCTGATTCACTGCATACCTCACCACTTACCACTGACCAGTACCAGAGTCGGTATAACCGGTAGAGACACAACACCACAGCTACATTGACCTCTGCAGAGGTCTCTCAGGAAGCTGCAGGTTGGTCATTTAAGAGCTATTGGCAGCATTCCTCATGTGAATACCGTTTCAAGAGCGTTACTTTTATGCATCAAATTTAAATATGTCAATTGAATAATTTGTAGTTTGTTTTATGAAGTAATTATCGTTTTTAGTTACATGATCAATTTAAAAATATGCTAAAACTTAATTAAAAATCAACCAAAGAGACATTTAAGTAAAATTATATTTTAATTAATGTTATATTCAGAAGGCATTGAACTGGTTGAATATTAGAAATACGAGTTTACAGTTATATTCAGAAGGCATTGAACTGGTTGAATATTAGAAATACTCGTAGATGCCAAATTCACATACTGTCTCTATTGTATTGTATTGTATTGTATAATATCCTTAACTGTCCCGCCACCCCCTCTTATCTCGCCGAGAATTTTCAGCGTCTTTCCAATCATGGATAAGCGCTACGCTCAAACAGAGATTGTTTATTGGCCTTTCCAGTTCACCGCTCCTCTTTCTTTACGTCGTCCTTTACTGTTCATGCAGTGAGACTCTGGAATCAGTTACAAACCAATATAAGACTCGCTCCGTCCTTGGCATGCTTTAAGAAGCGACTGAAAAACCTCTTAATTTCTAGTCAGTAAAATAACGTGTTTCATTCCTGATTTTTCTTTTCCTTTCCTCTCCACCGTCCCTTCATTTCCTTTTGATTGATGATATCTCACTTTATATGAAAAATAATGTTCGGGTGATTGTCCGTCTTTGTGGGGTTCGTGGGCATGTGCTCACGTATATGTTTATGGATTTCGTGGGGATGGATAGTTATTTGAATGATTTATGCGACCACGTAATTTGCTTAATTTACTTTTGTCTGGTTGGTTGGAAGAGATTGCCGCCTGGCAATAAGCCCGCCAGATTGTATTTGCAATAAAAGTGTTAAATAAATAAATATTCAATAGACGAAACCGGTTCAAGATAAATTATTTTATTGAAAGATGAAATAAATCAGCTATGAGAATCGGACCATTAGCCATGTGTTCTAAATGAGTCACCAAGGATAAGGAGATAATTAATTCTCCTACCTGCCTTTTTAGTAAACTAGACTATCCAATAATCAATTGAGTGCTCCACAGAAACTTACATATATTAAATTAATCATGCTTGTGTACTAATTTATAAGATATTTATAGTTTCTGTCCATCTTAAGACCAATTGCTAGAAATAACAAATTTGATTATTAAAAAATATACCTGTTCATGCCAACATTTTACTTAGTTGTGAGGACTACTTTTTATTTATTTATTTATTTACAGTCGATTTTGAACATTGATAATTTATACAAAATACAATTAAAATGCAGAGTGCGATTGAGTACAGAAATACAAGACGTTTCAACAAAGATATAAATATCATAACAACAATATGATTCATATTATTTGCAGAAAAAAAGTACACGCGTAGGTACTACTGCACACAACAGGCCAGGGCTCAGAAGGAACCCTTACAACTTATACAGATCATACGTGTAGCTCAAATAACATGTACTCGTATTATAATTTTATAATAAAGATTTTTTAATGACTGCTATGTTATACTCGTATAATTAAGACTTATGCTTGGATTATGTTGATTGCATTTGAACATGAAAGAAAACAGACTGTTCATATATTTATTCATTACGAAGAGAAAAGTAGGATAGATTATCCACATCCTTCGTGTGGCCCCCCACAAATAATTTCCTCAACTTGGTAGGTTCCTGGAAAGAAAGTTAAAAGGTTGGTTAGGTGTAGAAATCAGATGGATCACGTGATACTATAAATTTTCCGGTGCCGGAGTTGGAATGGTTAGTTCCTTCTCATTATAAAGACGACCTCCGTGGCCTGGTGGTAAGAAGCTTGTCTGCCGATCCGGAGGTTGCGGGTTCGATCCCCGCTGGAATCCAGATTTTTTAAATGGAATTCCAGTCTGGTTTTCACTTAGGGCCCATTAAAACAACTTTCTATTTGGTTGGAAGAGATTGCCACATGTCAATAAACTCGCCAGGTGAAATAAAAAAATTAAAAAAAGATTTCGACGATCGCGCTAGATTGTTTTATCATCCATGACAGTGTGGGTGGTGCTGAGATCGAAATGAACTGAATTAAATTTTCGAATGAACTAGACTACGAAATGGAGAATTTAATTGAGTTTCAGCGAATATATACGCATTGAAGAGTGTGATCGATACCTCCTGAGCTCGGAGACATCACGAAAAGAAGAAGCTTCGCTAACCCAAAATCATTAAGAGAATACTTCCTTCATTATATTATCTCGACGTGTGAACTTATGAAGCCTTCTGAAAGGTTCTATAAAAAAACTCTATTCCATGCAATAGACAAAGCATCCTAAGAACCGGGAACAAAGATAATAACTTTTACAAAAGTGAATACCTTTTTATGATTTCTAGCGACTCAAAAGAAGGAAGGCAGCTTGTTCAAGATCAGACTTGGCTAGCTAACCTGCACATGAAGTAACAACAAGATCAGATTTGGCTAGCTAACATGCATATGAAGTAACAATAAAGAAGGCAGTTTTTTAAGGTACGGGAAGATTCTTTCCATGGTTGCAACGGATATTGGAGGAGATATTGGTCTAGGGTTGGACTCCACAGCCTCAGTTAGAGAAGTATTGTAATTGTTGCGACATTCCATTGTCTCTCATAGAAGTTAATTACACTACAAGAATGATGATCAGGTTTTTTTTTGCAAAAATACAGTGCTGAAGAAATAAAAAGAAAATAGTATTTCAAATGATCATAACATAGTAAAAATACAATAATCGTACAATTTATTTTTGTTTAATTTAAAATAAAATTAAAATAATTTTGGTCTAAAATTAATCACGTGCCTTTTAGATTATCTACGAGTATAATTGATAAAATATAATTTGAGTTTGTAAAGTAGGTACTAGATTCGATCCAAAATATTGCATACAATTTTCCGCATAATATTCACATTTTTGCATTTAATCAAAGATTGGTGTCGATCTGAAAATAATATATTACAATTTTAAAATGCAATCTAATAATTAAACCGAGGCTGTCCAACGTTTAACTTTTCAAGGAATAACATAATGCCTAGCGGGCGTTAGTTCAGTTCAATAAATCCGGCATCGTCAACAAATATTTGTTAAAATATACGCAAACTGAACTAAGAACAATTGAACAAAAAGAAAATATAACACGGGATAAAAGAATATATGTATTTTAAGGTACATTAAATATTTCGGAAAGACATTTATTTATTATTAGTATTGTTAATAATATAGCGCTTTGTGTGTCATCTCCACTCATTATAAATTATATTCACCCTATAGAGACCTGGCGTGTAACTGTTGAACTATTCAAAACATTGACCCGAACATAGCGGCACAGAGAAAGGCAATTAGCCGAAGTTTATGTATTTTAAATTGTTTTTTTTCTGTTTCATGTCTTCAAGATTGAATGTATAATTTTAACATGATAATTATAAACACTCGAGATGGATATTAATATAATGCTTATATAATTACGAATAATACAGTTACTTTACAACCTCCGTAGCTAAGTTAGCAAAAAGCTGGACTTCCAGCAGAGGGTTTCAGATTCGATGGGGGTTTCCGGTTCCAGTTTAGTTAAATTTTTTATCCTAATAAAAAAATTAAAATGGAGATCCCAATCTGATAACTATTATTATACTCTGGTGCGATAGAATTGGACACTGTCAACACACGGGGTAACGAACTGCGAGTTTCGTGCAAAATTCAATGGTTCTAAAGCCCGAAGACTCAATTAATGGGACTTAAGAAAATGATGTATCTCATACGACAAATTAAAGGCAACAAACCCAGATACATTAAAATTGTATGTCCAAATCAAATTACCTGTTGTTTTTTCGCAAATTGTGTATATTTCTTGTCATGTGTAATAATATATAAATAAATAAATAAATACGCATATTAATTCATGCATATATGATGCATCATATACGCATGAATTAATGGTGTTTAAATATAGATTGGATAGCATAAAAATTTGCTAATATGATAGTCCACAACAGTATTTTAGTATCATCTTTGATTATAGAAGTGAAATGTGGACGTGGAAAAATACTGAAATGAACTGAATAATGCTGTAAAAATGCGTGCACTTAGAAAGAATATATAGGGTGACAATGTTTACTAGAAAACGGACTTAAGTGACTATGGATGAATGTAAACTTCAGGCTGATGTGTTGAGTAAGATGAAGCAGATTACTTTAAGATGGTTTGGGCACGTGCAACGAATGATTGAAGAAAGAATATCAAAACGAAAATTCAGTGCAACTATAAGTGGAAGGCGTGGTAGAGAAAGGCCATGGATAGTATGGTTGGATCAAGTGAATTATATTCTGAAAGAAGGAAACGTAGAAAGTCAGAAAAATTGTTGAATTTGTACGAAGATGTATGGATGTAGAAGAGGCTAAAGATGTGTGTCGAGATATGAAAGTTTGGAGCTTTGTCTACCCTGACAAGGAAATTGCGTAATGGTATGCATGTATGTTCGAGATATGAAAATCTTGTGCTCTATCCTCTCTACCTACCCCAGCAGGAAGATATTGTGATGGTTTGTATGTATGTAACTGTAAATGAATTATAAAAAGGTGGTTTTAAAAATTGAAAGGCAAAATGTCAATTTTTACTCTTATGATACCATATATCATAACAAAAATATACATTTTTGTTTTTTTCTTCTTGTGCTGAAAAGGAAAAACGAAGATTTCGGATCTGATCAATACCAGCGCATTGATGATATGTGACGAGTATCACTTTCAACTAGTTTTAACTTATTTTCCAAATCATAATGTTATCTAAGTACTTTTATCATTTTAAGAAAATGGGTTTCCATATTAATTATGATGAACAAATAATATAAGTAAGAACCCAATAATCTTACTTCTTGTTAAATACTTTTGTTTTACTTGCTTTGTTTTAAGAAATTGAAGACATCACTGAACAGAGTTTAACAAGTATCTCTAACTCCCCCTCTAAATTTCATACAAATTCCATCATTCTTATTTTTTTTACTAAATAGTCAAAATACGATTTAATCAGTTTCAACTTGAAAGATATTTTTTTTAATTAAAATTTAAATATCGGTAAAAAGTTCACTAGTCTGTCATAATAAATCGTTTAATCTAATTCGGAAAAAATATGAGCAAAATAAATTAATAGGATTATAAAATGTACACAAATATGTTGATAATATCATAAATAAAAATCACAAATAAATAAAAACAGAAATAAATTTCCCGGTCATTTATTGGTCAAGCATTAAAAAACATGAACTATCACTCATTGGCGACGTGCAAAAATGTTAAGATCAAATCCAGTATAAAATATATAATATTTTTCTGTCGGAAATCAAATGAAAAGTTAATGGTATAAGTAGACTCGTACCAAATATTTTTGTTGTTTAAAATTAAGTTGATTTGGAAATAACACTGATGATAATTCATTCATTCATATGGCGATCCACGCTTATTCCCATTATTTTTCGGACATGTTAAAAAGCGTGGTCGGGTTTCAAAATTATTTTCGGTTTCATTTATCAAGTTTTAAGGCCTAAAACTATAAAAATTGGCAATACTTTCACATTTAAAAAGGAAACTAACCTTGTTTATAAACTGTACCAGATGGGGAGTAATTTTTTTAGTACCATTGGGAATCTGATCCTTCGATTGCTATAAAAAAAACTTTATAGAGATCAGATAAATCCACGATAATTAAAAAAATAAAAAGCATCTTCACCAGTGTTCCCCAATCTTTTGACACCTGCGGACCGGTCAAAATAAGATAAATATTGTATTTCCCGGACCGCTAATTTAGAAATAAAAACTACTATTTATACAGTACATATTTTGTTTACTAGTCTTTAATTCTTATATTATAACATACTCGTACATATATATTACACATATTGGAAATAAAAAAAAACAGGAAAATTATGTTGTTAATTGAAATAATTAGAAACCGATCAGTATTTTTAATAAAATAATTTCTAAAATTTTTAAAAAGCAATTAATAGTTTTAAAAAATTAGTGCGATATCTGCTGCTGCATCTTTGCTAGAATAGTTGTTAACCGTGGCTGCAGTGTTGTTTCAGAGAGACGTAGCGCTGCATTGACATCCATTCGATTTCTCTGTTTCGTTTTTATTATTGACAGACGAAAAAGTTTTCTCACAGTAATAGGTAGTCGAAAATGCGGACAATAATTTATTTAATTGTTTTATAACTTCGAGATGGATATTATTCTTCGAGTGATATCCAAAACTGAGACAATATTTGTATTTTATGTCTGGACAGCAGAGTGGCATCAGAAGACAACTCGATTAGCTTTCCTTTCTTTTGAGTAGTAAGTGCGCATGATTTGATGTCTTCCATGAAGGGATTATTAACCCAAAAGTTGCCTTTACGAGCATCCTCAATTTCAGGGAAATAGTTATTAAATTTATATATTAACGCCCTCAAATGTTGACTTTTATGTTTAAAATAGCCTTCTGGTTGACGTTAGCAGCAATCAAAAAGTCTTGTAGAAGTGGAAATCTTTCTATATTAATCTCTCCTACGTGAGTATCCCAAAAAGAGAGTTTGTTTTTAAATGCATCGATTTTATTTCTCATGGTAAATAAAATATTTGTAAAGAATCCCTGGAGAGAAGTATTGAGTCCATTAAGAAGACTAAATATTTCCGCCATATATGCAAGTTTGGCCATCCATTCCTCATTAAAAAAATGCTCTAATAGGGTCGAGTTTTTCTCTCACATAAAATGTTTTACTTTTTCCCTCAGTTCAAAAAGGCGTGAAAGAACCTTTCCTTTTGATAGCCACCTCACTTCCGCGTGGAGAAGAAGATGTTGCGAAATCATGCTTTTTTTAAATTAATTTATTTTAATTTTTAAAGAGAGATTTTGGAAATTCTGAGAAATTTTAGTATAGGCATTTTAAATAACCGACTACTATTTGCGGACCGGTGGTTGGGGAACACTGGTCTACACAACAATCCAGAGACTGAAACAGTAGAAAAATAATGAGCCAGATCCGCCGGGTCTAGTTAATTCGTAACGCGATTAAAAGGAATAAGCTATATAGGTCTTCTAGTTGAATATAAAAATAATAATTGTTTTTACCATTTTTAGATTGTTTTCGTTTGGAACCAATCCCGAGATTAAATCAATTGCACCCAGATTAAAGTCAATTTCCATTGACGCGTTTTTCTAACTACGCGATTTTTCTTAGAACAAGGCAGCATGTGAGGGATATCTGTAATAGCATTTATTTTGAGAAAGAAAAAAAAAGCTTAACGTTATATCATATTCAATAAAAGGTGTGTATTCTATAGGGAAGACTTTCTTAGGGAAGGTGAATTAAAATTGACTTCCACAGAAAATTGTTTAGTTTTTTATTTAAACTCAGAATGGATTAATTCTGACGATGTTAGTTAAAGTAAATGGGCACACAATTTATGGAATATAAACTTGTTTTCATTTGTATGGTAGGTAATCCTTCGACATATCAGTATTGGTGATACAAATAGATTGAAATGTACGGCCGAGAGACCACATTACCTTCAGTTATATTAATCGAGCATGTAGGCTAAGCACCACCACTCGAGTAGGCACGTAACTCGCGGTTCATAATCGAACGTTTTAGAAATACTACCCCGTTTATGAAGTTGCAGCAACACTCGCACACGTCTAGTGGATGTGAGTATTGTTACCAAATCAACTCAGACCCTTTCTTGTATTTGTTTTCAGGTACCATCGAAAATCGGACCCGAAATCCCCGAGTGAAAGACTAGCGCATTATGGAGTCCACCACTAAAAATTGTCAGACCAGAACCTTTGTTATAAATTCAGTTATCTTGTTAATAATTTAATATACATACATATTAACACACCATGTCTCTTGCGAGGTAGGTAGAGATAACAGATCTACATACTTTTCTATCCACATTTCACAACTTTCACCTCCTCCACATTCATACATTTCGTCATGCAAATTATTCTATTATTCATATTTCTTACTTTACCTTCATTCACAATCTGGTCCACTTAATCCAGCCACGTTTTCCTCGGCTTACCTCTTTCATGCACACGTTGTATACTCACTTAGTTCTTCTGTCGACATTCATTCTCTCCTCATGTCCAATCTATCTTAAAACTTCTTTTTTCAATTTACTTAAAACATTAATTTTATCTGTCTAATTCTTCTACATACCTAGTCCGTCTTCTTCCATACATCGACATCACAATTTTTTCTTAGTGCATGCATATCCGCAGCATCAATCTTACTTTTATCCTTGTTCTGCCAAGTTAAGTTTCCCTCCCGTATGTTAAGGTGGGCACCAACACACTTAGATGTACCTATTGACATTTTTGCTACATTTGAAAATCACTCATTTTTTTCAACGTCATGACTATTATGTCACAATCCTCTTGTTGTAGGTAGAAAGTATAGATCTCCACTTTATTCTATCCTGACACATTCTTGTTTATACAGCCTCCATATCCTCACTTCGAGCATCACCTCGCTCTCCTATTATAAAAGGATTTCATTCTCCCATACAAACTTGATTGTTCATTTTTGACAATTGAACTAAGGATAAAAAAACACGTGTTTTAAATTGATTCCGTCATATTATAACTACTTACATTATTTTATCGTGCCACGAGAAATTAGACACAGTCATTATGAAAGAATGTTCCAAGCTTTAATTGCATTAAATGCATGAATGAGGAAATAATTATATAAAATAACCAAATCCCGAGTCAACTTCGCAATGCAATTAATTAGAACATTACATCACAAAATTATATACATACGTTTGAGTTAACAAAAGATTTATGGCAATTGTCTGAAAGTGAGGTTATCTGATTAGAAAAAAATAAATCATTTCCTATTTCTCACATCCTCAACTTTTTCCATCATAATATGCGAAGGACAGTAAAAATGTGATTTTTTATGTAGTATTTTTACATCCGTTGTAAATTTCTGCTTTATATAAGAGGTTTTCGAGTCACATATGGTATATGCTTTCGTTTTTTCTTCTTTCATACTTGTGCATCACCTAGGGTGCACCATCCTCTTATCGTGCCAAAAGCACTTAACCACTTCCGCCCAGAATTCTATCACCTGAACACCACTAAGCGTTCCACGATCAAGTCCTTGAAGGTACAAAACACCGGGCTTCTCGAATATTCCAGTCGAGTGTCGCGTGGATTCTCTTCACCGAAGATTCATAAAGTGCACAGTGATGGGGTTAGTTGCTTTCGTCGACTTATTTCTTCCATAACAAATTCTTCTTTCGTATTGTACC
Source organism: Odontocerum albicorne (assembly GCA_949825065.1). Classification (NCBI taxonomy): domain Eukaryota; kingdom Metazoa; phylum Arthropoda; class Insecta; order Trichoptera; family Odontoceridae; genus Odontocerum; species Odontocerum albicorne. Next base: position 22,999,647 of record OX463852.1, on the reverse strand, counting down.
CTTCAGCATAACCGAAATGATGATTTAGATATATTGAACAGCGTGATCGGGATGCAATATTATTTTAGGCATCTACCACTGACGTATTGGTAACATTAATACACTTGTAGAAGCAACAACTCTAGCATGCGTACTCGGCGTGTACGAGTATTACAACCAGACACTCTTACCAGACTGCGGCCTTTTTTTACTTTTTTTGGTACCGTTGGTAATTTACTTCTTCATTTATTAATAAACGGTCAAATGTAAACAATGATTGAAAAAAAAAACAAGTAGTGACTGTTTCATATATCTCAAAAGAAAAATTATTAAAAACCCGAAACGCCCGGGAGTAAATTAATCGTCTCACAAACTACGCTTCGGAGTTGTTAAAATAATTAGAACTAAGGCGTTTTCTCTTGTAAAACTGGTAAGTTGGAAGAAATTGCTGTACAGCAATTAGCCTACCAGATATACTATGTTTAACGATGTACACAAAAGAATGAAAAAAAAAGTGGAACTTGTAACCTATTTCTTTTAGAGTTAATTTGTTCCATAATCGTCCTCTTGGTCCAACTCCAGCATGATTAGCTATTCGAAAATCTTCTATCATATATTGCTTAGTCACTTGAACTTATAAAAAGTAACAAGAGGTCCATATTTAAGACTGTTCAGATGTCTAATAAAAATTGATAAAAATATGTAAAAGATTTATTTTCAATCTTCCCTTTGTTGTCGGGTAGTGTCCATTGTCTTTTCAACAGAAAATTTTAAATAAACCAAGAAATACCTGAAGACTTTAAAATTTTCGCCACAAAGATCCATTAATATATTGACCGATACACTGATGAATTTAAGGGACATTTATGTACCAAGACATAGATAATCCTTTGCGGAGGAGCAAGGATTCGGTAGACACTGATGTCATCTACCCATGTAATATGGATGCTACTGATAAATTGTTTGTATGATTTAGCAAGCAAAAAACAACAATTGCTTCATGCATATGCTACTATGGTCACTGGGCGTCACTAGATTAGATAAGATCCGAAACGAATGAATTCGTGGAACAATCAAAGTGGCGCCAATAGTAAATAAAGCTCGGGAAGCACAACTACGCTGGTATGGGCACGTGTAATGGAGGGATGAAGGGTCTACGCTAAAAATATCCACGAATTGGAAACTTCCAAATACAAATAGACGTAGAGGGAGATCCGAGAAGAGCCTTCATAAGAAATTGGAGAAATCCCCGAGTTATTGACGTGATCGAGAAGGAAAAGGTTCAAGCAGCTGACCCTAAATGAATGGGATAAGGCAAGCAAAAGTAAAGAGAAGAAGCAAGTGAATAGTCTTGATAAATAAAAAAAATAGTTAAGGAAGTTGAATATGTATTGTTTATGATTATGGTTTATTGCTATGTAGCAATCTCTTCCACCGAACCAAAAAGGTTTTAAATAAGACTAAAGTTAAAACTAAACTGCTAACCTTCTTAAAAAATCTGGGTAGCAACACGAATCGAACCCGCAACTCCTTGGTTGGAAAACAGGTGTCTTATCAACTAGGCCATGTCATCTGAGATCGAGGAAATCTGCTTCAACCTTAGTGAAGAGAATTGGTTAACGCTTCAAATGCTAATTCAATCGAGCCTCTATGAATATTGAAGTGAGCAACGAAATGCTAGAATAATATCAGTTTTAAAAGTGAAATCAATCACGAAACTTAATCTCGCGGTTAGGTAATATACAGTGATATAATATAATAATACACCCATATATAGAATTGCCTGGACGTTGTTATTTACAAAATAAACACAGTTATTTCGCTCAGAAATTTGAAGTGATTGATCCTATAGTATATGTTACATACTCGTATAATAGATTTCTTCTGGAGTAATGAAAGAATGATACCGTAGAATTATTTAAGAAGTTTTTCAAATAGACACTTTTTGAAATACTGGACAATGTAAAGAAAACTGCTTTGGAGTTTTTTTCATTCATTCATGTGATACTCTTCATCTTATCCGAATTGGTGATTCAGACATTTTAAAGAACAGCGTGGCAGGGAGACATTAAAAATCAAGCCTTCGCGTTTAAACCACAGGAGTGGGCACGTAACTCATTGTTCGTAATAGCAAGTGTTAGCATAATAATATTTGAACACGTCTAGACACGCAATTATTGTCACCGATGAACCATTTTCTCCTGGTATCATAGAGAATGAAACCCAAAATTCCGAGTGAAAATCAGGTATCTTACCAACTAGGCAACGAAGGCCATCATCGGATGCTTTGGAATGATTTAGGTCACTAAATGGAACTGAGAATCGGTCAAATGTCATGTAATATCTACTTAGAGATTCCTATACTGAATTGAATACCAAATTCGATATCTGATCACTCTTAAAAATAAAGATTTCATCGAAACTGATACAAACAAGGAAAAAATAAACATGTAAGTTAAAAAATAAAAATGCATAAGGCCGTGAGTTCACTACCCGATTACGGGTGTTGCGAACACATTTAGAAATCACTTTCGCCGTCGTTTGAGTTATGTATCTTATTATTTTACAATATTTGACACAAGACCGTAAGATGTTACTGACTGCGTAGGATTAACCTTCACAGGTTGAGTAGAGACAGCATATTATGTAGAATATATAGTATGAACCAACGTATAGGCATAATTTAATAATATGGTAACAACAATTCAAGAATTTTAATTAATAATAATTATAATCTTAAAAAACAAAATATAAGACAACAATCCTGATCGACTATTCGAAGTTCTGGACCCTTTAGGTTATTTTTCCAGTGCTTTGGAGATATATCCTTAAGGCAAAGATAGCCCGCATGGCCTGATTGATAAGACACTTGTTCTCCGACCTGGGATCGATTCACGCTGATATCGTTTTTTAAAGTCTTTAGTCTGATTTTCCCTAAAGGCTTTTTTAAAATTACTATGCATGTTTTGGAAAAGGTTGCCATTCGGCAATAAATCCGCCAGTTTGTATTCTATACAACGAAAGCGTAAACAACAAATACAAAAAGTTGTAAGTGACTGAGCGAAGCTGGATAAATTAATAAATCAGTTTAGTTGAGCTAGAAACAGAACTCAACGTTTACTGTGAATCAACCGATTGATTAATACACGCACTTTGGATTCATCTTCATATTCAGATATTGCCTATATCTGCAGGATGAAGGACTTCCCGTGAGGTCCCCATTACTTTCTATTTCTCGTCACTCCTGCGAATTTCGGGATTTCGTCAAACAAGCGTACTTTGAGACGTCTTCTGTTGTCACAGGAATACTATGACAGTACTTATCTACAATTCATGCATCCTTAAATGATAAAGCCTATTGCCACTTTAAAACCTTTATTGAAATGAGCCCAATGAAATATTGTAGAAATGCGTGCATTGAAAAGAATACGACCTCTGTGACCTAGTTATTAAGCCGCCTATCTCCTAACCCGGGGGTTGCGGGTTCGATTTCCGTTGAAACACAGATTTTAAAAATCCAGTTTGGATTTTATTTAAGGGGTCATTGACCTATTTCTGGGTAGTTAGAAGTTACCGCCCTCCAATAAGCCCGCCAGGCAATACAATATATAACAAAAGTGTAATACAATATAATATAAGAATACATGGAATGACAGAATACGGAATTAATTGATTAGGGATAAGAAGAGTTCTAGTCTGGTTTCTTTTAAGACTAAGAGATTGACACGGTTGTATTTTATTACGGTTATTACTGGCTATATACCAGCTTGGTTGTATTTTATTACGGTCTCGTTGTATAATGCTATGTTATGTTTTTGTATTGTATACAACGAGAGCGTAATATAATACAAAGGGGGAAATGCCCTGTTTGAGGATTATCGTTAATCAAGCGGAAAAACGCAAGCGGGTTTTCCAAACTTTTTTTTTTGCCAACACGCAGAATTGATTAAATTTAAAATAATATAATACATGGTTACACGATTTCCACATCCATATATATATTTCCCTACAACCATCTCGCAATCAAGTGTTTGTTCTTCCCACGTGAAGCGACTCCATTGAGGAACTTAAGGAGCCCGCAGCGTGATGGTAGTATTTAACACCTCTGCAGGAAGGCGCTCCTCGAGTATTATGGTAATGCTTGGTTCTGCTCTTGAATGCCGGCCGGTGTGGATCAATGTTACTCACCATCGATACTTGAGTCAATGGCCTTTGGTTTGAATCTCAATGAAGGTATTGAGAAAAAAAGCAACATTTATACATGCTTATATTGACTTTGCGGTGAACTTAGAATACACGACAATGCGTAAATATTACATGGTTTACGTGTACATTCGTGTATTCAAAAAGCTTGGATGAATCACGTTAATTTAAAAAAAATACGAATCGTATACATTCATTCGAATTTGAATAAATCTTATACCTATATACGGGATTCGAATTAAACAAAGAACCTTATGCATGCATTTGAATTTGGATAAATCTGTATTATTTATTCGGAATTCTAAGTCAAGAGCTACTGTTCTATATTTGTATTTATGGAGACGATATAGCACTTTCAATTAATAAAAAAACGTTCAAAAAATATCTTTTAATTGAATATCAACAAACATGAAACAAGGGACAGCGATTTTAAAAATTGAGAATACCTTTAAATTACAATATATTGTAGAAAAATCTGAACATATTTTTCATTCGAATGGATGAATTCGAACAAATCGTGTACAGTATGTTTGACAAGAGCGTGTACGGCTACATTTTTTCCTGGAAATCGTTAGAGGGTAGATTCAAACGCGAGCAGGTGCAGGACCCTTCCCCGTGATTTGTATAGAAAAACTCAGTTGTCGTTCAACCTTGGTTACACAATAACATACTGCACCATGAGTGCCACGTACGCACTACGTTACGAATCCGTGTTTCTGTGTACACATCCGAAAGGACCAAAAATGTCGTACGGAGCCGCTGCTAAATATGTTACATGAAAAATTCGAAGACATTTGTAAGTAAGTGGTTGAAACGCTATTCCGACGTATAAAATGTCGATGGCCTACTTGACCATGGTACTGCACATAAAACGACGAAAAAGGATGACAGAATGATTTTACGGGTGTTTGAAGAATCTTCGTCTATCATTGCGTAGTGGACAGGCAGTTTTGCGTGAAAAGGGTCTAATTGTGTCATGTGACACTATAAGAAGGCGTTTATTAGCTCATGGAGTGAAATTTCGAAGCACAGTGAAGATACCACTACTGTCCGAAAAACCATTCGAAAAAAGATTCACTTGGGCGAAAGAAAATTTAGACCGCAATTGGGACAGCGTAATTTTTTCGGACGAAGGAACTTCTTTTTGGGCACGTTCTTCTCTTACTCAATCATACCTGGTGTACTCGCATCAATAGGCTCATCCAGCAGACCATTAAACATCCGATAAAAGTCCACGTCTGGGACTTTTTCTCAAAGCAGGAATTCGGCACTTGCATATCTTCACAAATAATTTGAACGCTGCCAAAATGGTTAAAATATATCCGAGGGCTTTATTACCATCTGCTCAAAGGTGGTTTTTAAGAAAAAAACTCAAATTGGCTACTGCAAGAGCCCAATGACCCAGAACATCAAGAGTCGTCTTTGTACTGCGTGGAAACAGGAAAATGACGTTGATATAATGGATTGGCCGTCGCAGTCACCAGATGCAAATCCCATAGAAAATGTTTCGGCACTTATGAAGTTCAAGCTCTGAGGGAAAAAATCTGGAACGTTAAGCAGTTATTTCGACAGATTCGACTTATATGGAAGTCTTTGCCCCTAGATTGTGCTATAAAATTAGTAGAAAGTATGTCTCGGAGATGCCGGGCAATTATTACTAGTTGAGGCGACTGGACAACTTATTAATAATAAAGCATTACGGTTTACATCATGTAGTACGTGTGTATTTTTTAATGCCTTATCCCAAATACTTTTTCGGATTGTCGCCGTACACGTTCTCGTCAAACAGACTGTATATTCGGGATTTAAAGACAATTCAAAGACTCTTTTAATAAAAATATCATTGATATTTTTTTCAACTGAATTATTGTATCAACAAATCTTATCGAGTCAGTGACAGGGTTCCAAAGAATGTAAGTCCATTTGTTCCCAGAAATTAAATTAAAAAAGATCAAAATATTAAATTCTCAAAGCGTACAGTAAATACACTCTTGCTTATCGATAATTGCTTTTTGCCCTTTGAATACAAATGTTCTATTTAAAAAAGGTTTATATTCCGAGTCACAGTTAAATCAGTTTCAGACAGTTCAAGTACATGAGTTGAAATATAAAATGTTGTTACTCGGGAGATTCAAAATTAGGTGGCTTAAACCTACGCTTCGCTTTACAAACACTCGCAAACCATTCAGTATATTGCAAAATACCCTTTCAAAGAGAAGTTTTGAGCCCTAGTTATTTTATTTTTTTGCTGGTGATTTTTGCATAAACATAAAAACATATTTCGATAGCTTTTTTTAAGTGCAGGCACAGATATGTAACATATACGAATATATTTGGGGAGAAAGCGAGATAATAAAAAACTTTTAGAACGTTAATTTTTTAAATTATTAACATTTATGTTAACATTTTTCAAATTTAAAAAAGAGTAAAATAGCGTATGCTTCACTGATGAAGGATTGAGTGAGAAGTTTGAGGTTAGAACCAATATACCACCAGTATTTTTAAGGACTTTAATTTCATTGGTAGATTGATTCTAAAAATATTTGAAATTTAAGTATTCTAAAGAAGTGTTAATTTGTAAAATTTAACATTTTGAATTTCCCTACAACATTTAAACAAGAATATTAGAACAATCCGGGTCCTTGTGCACTTAATTTATAAAATATCTATTGCTTAGGCGAGAAAAGGCCAGAAACGTATGTAAATATGGTTTCTAAATAATAGGTATGTCAATTCATTGGCATGATCCAGCAATACAAATTAAATTATCGCGCAGCCATAGCCTTTCTCTGATTTTTTAAAAGTAAAATATAAAACTTTACATTTACTTTTCTTCAGTAAAGAATAAACAAAACCATAAACTATACTTGGGCGTAATGATGCAAAAAGAACTAATCCATAGTTTAGCTGTTCTGAGATAATGATGCCAAAAGAACTAATCCATAGTTTAGCTGTTCTGAGATAATTAAGGAAATATCGTTCACACTTTGTATGGGCTTGTAGGCAACAAAAAATCTGAATTGAAATTTGAAAACAATTTGTGAACCAAACGTACAATTTGTGTTTTGTACACAATTGGCAATACGAAAAAATTACTCAACTCGCATTTTACTTGTTTTGAGATATTACGAGTATAAAATATGGGATTGTATAAAAAAAATGTAATTTAACCATATAATACTCATTTCACGCGCTTAATATGTTGTACATATATACATGATTACTTATTATGAGGTGGTATTTGTGCTTGTATGAGGTGGTATTTGTGGGTATCATTTTTTTGCCACTTTTAATTTTTTTTTCTTAATCTATATCTACAAGGGTGCGGGCTGAAAAACTTCTGTTGCCCTCGCGGCCGGACTCCCTCTATATTGGTGGGGTGTATCTCGGCCGAGGGGGAGTTATGAGATGAGCCCAGACCTTTTGATAACTTATCTTTCAAATGTATTTTCTACTTTTTATCTTGACACATATGTGCAATTTTAGAATGTATTTTTATAGGAACATACTATGTTGCTATCAATAAACCTATATTTATTAATCTATGGTTTTGAATATTTTCAATATACCAGAACAATTTGTTTTGTAGAAAAGGTATTTTTTTCATAATTACGTTTGCTTATTTTCTGATCTCACATACACGAGTCATCCCACCCAATAGTTTTTCTTGTATCTAAATACAAATCGATTTTTAAAAGACTCATTTTGCCGCCCATTAGCAACAATTTATATCCCATTTGATCGAATAAGGTGCGTGTTATTTTGGTTACATCATTTCTGGTATGTGATGTACAGATAACAATTGAGAATAAATATTCTGAAATAGTGGGTGGGATGATTACGTACGTGATATGTATGAAATGAGGTGCTAAATAATAAAAAAAAATTATTGATTCCCTTTTCTTACGTAGTATAAAACATAAATCACTCCAATGGAACTTTCGCCATCGTGAAAGATCTCTCAAATAGTATTCACATATGGAAATCGTTAAAGATTTCTATACCGTTAATTTTTCAACACCCCGAATCAATCAATCAACACGAAAGTTTATACGTACCGCGTGTTTTCCAGAAATTCGATTCCTAACAAAATTTCGACTTTTACATGAAAATGTGAGTTGTATACAATATTTCTTATGGTTAGCTTTTCCATAACACTCTTTCTGTAGTGTGAACGAGATGTTTGTTGAACGTAGAATGCATTAATTTGAAGCCTTAATGCGACGTCGCTCACACGATCAGTACCGTACGAGTATAATTGAAACCAAAAACGTAATTATTATAATATAACGATACATAACCGAGTCTCATCCTAATTTTTTAGACATTGGCGTAAGAAACTATTGATTCCTTCATGAAGAAAATATAAGAGGAAACCAATATTTTGTTAATTACAAAGCTACATATTGTTATATTCTTATATTATACTATCTTTGTTATATTTTGGACTTGTTTATAAAATTATGACTTTTGTTGCATTGCATCATTCTACACACTGACTGGAATAAAATTGTAATTTTGTCTTTATAAAAGTGTTCAGCAAAATAATTGAATGTATGCTTCCTTCATAAGTTGTGCATTATATACTACAGGTGTATATTCTACAAATTAGTGTTAAATAAAAATAGTGATATATACGTGGATTTTAGTGATACATGTTGATTTAAAAATCTCAGGATTTATTAGGATAAGTTTGTGGATTTATGTAATTGGCTAAAACAAATGTTTTATCGGTCTGAATTTATTATTTATCTTTTTACATAGATGTATCATATCATACATGCATCAGTACCTGGTACAAATTTTACCCATATAAAAGATTCAAGAACTAAAATTTATTAGTTGTCTTATTGCACACATGCATATGGATCAGTAGCTGATATAAGTAAAAGCTATACAAAAGGTTTAAGACCTACAATTAAATATTTGTGTTATTGCATAGTAACAAAACATAGCCATATAAAAGATTCATGATTTATTATTTGTCTTATTGTACAGATGTATGTGCATCAGTACCTGATACAAGTCAAAGCAAAAAAATATATTCAAGATCTATAATTAATTATTCTTCTTATTGCACAAATATGAGTCATAGCCATATAAAATATCCAAAATCTACACTTTGTTATTTATCTTATTGTACAGATGTATAAACATCAGTATTTGATTCAAGTCAAAGCCATATAAAATATTCAAGATCTATAATTAATTATTTATCTTATTGCACAGATATGAGTAATTAAGTTAAAAAATAATTCAAGATCTACAATTGATTATTTGTCTTATTGCATAAATGTGTGTGCATCAGTACCTGATACAAGTTACAGCCATTCAAAAAGATTCAAGATCTATTTTGTGAATAGATTTACTCGTAAATACAACAAATAAAACACAAATGCAACCAACGAAAACCGATCGATCACTATTTAAATGTGGGAATATCGTTTTACGTCTGTTAATTTTCATGTCCAATATGATAACCAAATTAATGTGTTCAGCGTCTAATAAACAATAAAATAATTATCAAATTAAATTCGAAATAAATAACATTCATTGGCGATGACATAATAACACACGTAGCATAAATCAAATCAAAAGTATCTTCATTTGTCTAGTTTGATTAATACCGTCACGAAAAAACCCATTCGCGAGACACCAACGCGAACTTGTAATAATTATAAATTCTCAGAAAGGAATTTACGAGTTTTGTAGGCGGCATTAAACAAACAAATGGACTATAAATGTTTTGAGAAAGAATATTGAATTTCTTAAATCAATTAACATCCTATGAAGGTCAGAATAAATAATAAAAGTTTCAATAATAAAAATGAACGTTTTTTTCCTTGACCTTAAAATATACACATTTTTAATGTAAGAAAATATAAACAAATGTGCAATTTATTTCTCTATGAAATTTTTTTAACTGCAATTTACAAATTAAAACCCTTACATCGTTACAAAATAATACGAATTTGAAATATTCATCTATAAAAGAATTTATTAAACTGGATTAAATTTTTAAATACTGCAAATCTCATACACCCAGGATATACTCGTACAAGTTTCTTCAAAAACCAAATAGGTTCGACCGCATCGCATTTTGCGAAAATTCATATTCTTGATAGCCAATAGTCTTAGTATTTTAAACCGTTTAGGCTATTCCTCCCCGAACAAACTGGACTGTTGTTTTTTTTTTTTTAATATCTTAATGTTATCGAAATAATCCTACAATACATTGACATAGTGATTGTCCTTCTAAAATGTATCTATGATAATAAGAATCTTGAGAAGTATTCTTCTCCATCACACATGATTAATATTGCTTCACATATTCCTTGACCAGTAATATTTCTGTTAACTATTTTTTCAACAAAATGTAAAATAATACTAAAAAAAAAATTTGTTTTTTAACACATAAAAAATGTGAGTTTATTTAATGTTTGGCCTAATCTACATGTATTAATTATGAAATTATTATCAACTTATAGATTAAGTATTATTGCACAAAAAATCTTATCCAATATTGATAAAGTTGACTACGGAAAGGAAATGGTATTCTTATCATAGGTTAAAAACAATGAAATCGATAATAACAAATTAAACCACAGGTCATAAATAACGACAATAAATTCTTAGTATGGTTTAAAACCAATTGTGAATAACGACAATTCTTAGTACGGTTTAAAACCATTCGTAAATAAGAAAAGTGGTTTATATTAAACCACTGTTTAGGGTCTTCTCTTTTCAATACTATAGTAATTTTTTTAGACATAAATAAAATATGATTTTATTATTTACAATAATCAAACTAGGTCATTGAGCGAATTTTTCCACGGACCAAAAGGCGCACCAACATCATGCAAGAATTGGAGATTACTAAAAGACTTTCGATAACAACCTTAAAAATAATTGTATCGTACGTTGGGCATGATGCTAGATAGAATGATGAGTCTGGAGAAGCTGGTGATCACGGGGACAGTTGAGAGGTGAGCAAGATGAAGGTGTGCTATGAGATGGGCGGATCAAATAGAGAAGTGAACATGATTATTTTTAAGTCACAAAAAGATCTTTTTCAAAAATCATTACGATTTTTTTTTAAAAACACAGTAAAATGTCACCAATCACCGAAAAAAAGTAAGGGGTGAGTAGCAAAACTGATAAATCAGGAATGACACATGATACGTTGTTGAATAGAAATTTTATATTTTTATCGCTGTTTGAATACGTCAATAAAATTAATGGATAACGTTAAAATTGGACGATTCTGAATAAAATTTTACCTGATTCGATTTTTGTGAAGTGGAATCACAGAAGTCAACACGGATTTCTACCATCTATCTGCCTATCTCATGCATCTGAACGCATCCTAAAATTGAAAAATATAGGACGTAGAATGGACAATCTGGAGATACCAACGGAACGTGGAAATGTGAATGGCAACATAATGTGTCGTTATGTTTCAAATATCGAAAAACAGCCAGTGTTTAATATACCTCAAAATATTTATTGTAGTATTACACTTTCGTTGTGTACTGTAAGACCTGGTTGATGTATTGCCATGTAGTAATCTCTTCCAACCAACCAGAAAGCTTGAAGTGAAAGCCAGACTGGAACTCATATTAAAAAAAATGGATACCAACGGAAATCTAGTCCCTGGATATGAAGATAGGTGAATTTATCAACTAGGCTACAGAGATAGTCCTTTATGCTTTTCCATTAAAAAGTTTGGAGCACTAAACAACGCTGTTTAAACTACAGTTCTGTTTTTCATTAATGTTGAGGTTCTGTTAATGTTGATACTCAAATGAATAGTTTAAGATTTAAATATTTCATCATTCCGACGACTGTGATTGATGCCTTTCAGGAAAGGCATTCCAAATGGAGGAGACTTATTCAAAGTTTGTAATGTATACTCATGTAAAATATGACACGTTCAAGGATGAAATTATGTAAGTATCATACAATAATATTATGTGTCGCGTAGGATTATCTAAGAAGACACTCGTACCATCTCATCAATGATGATGATTCATCCGCCACCGATTTTGGTAAATGTTAATTATGCGGAAGTTAAAAATTAACAAATAAATTAAATGTAATAATTCACAATAGTTTTGGTCAATGAAAAAAAAGAACTATTCTTCATTTTTACACTCGATGTAAATATAGATGAAATTTATTGCCTCACTGTTTTTGGAGATTGAATCCGGGACTTTTCGTGTAGTAACTGAATATATCACAGCTTTTCTATGTTTGGTAGTGCCAACAGTTTTGATTTAAACTAATAATTCAATAGATCGTAAAGTATCGTGGGCTTAATTACGTAAGTCCATCCAAAAAACATTAGGATACCATCGTAAATAAACAGTTTTTTTTATAAATAACTACTTGATTAAATGTAATAAAAATCCTACAACTTTAAGAGCATACTTAATTACTGAAATCCAAGTACCATTTGTATGTGGATTGATCTACAAGTATACGAGGTTAAATAAAAAAAATACGAGAATTTTCATTTTTGTCAAAAAGTATTTATTTAATCATTAATATTGTCACCTTTAAAGCAGTCCCCATAGGATAAAATACACTTTTGCCAACGTTTTTTTTCCATTCCGCAAAACATTTGTGGAACGAAGTTTTTGTGAAAGCCTTGAGCTTACCCAACGATTTTGCATGTATCTCCTCTATAGTCGCAAAATGTCCTTTTAAAGTTCTCTGCATCTTCGGGAACAGGGAGTCATATCTGGTGCATACGGTGGCTGCAGCATCACGGCGGTATTGGTTTTGACAAAAAAATTCACGAATTAGTGGTGAAGTGTCAGCCGGTGCATTATCGTGGTGCTAAATCCAGAAGTTGTTTTCCCACCAATCTGATCGTTTATTTCGGATTACCTCACGCAAACGGCGTAAAACCTCAACAAAAAATCTTTATCCTATCATTTTTTAAATAAAAAAATCGCAAAATGTCAACATTTGTTGTAAATACCCTAAATGTTGCAGCGACAGGAAGGATACCACCCTAAATATTGCAGCGACAGGAAGGATACCACCCTAAATGTTGCAGCGACAGGAAGGATACCACCCTAAATGAAAATATCATGTTATTCTTCCAGGATTGATTTTATTATTAGATAATTCAATTATGTTATCATATATGTAGTTGTCAAAATACTCCATTCACTAACCAATTGCAAGTCTTGCGAAATTTGTTTATTGCAGGGCTTTAATCGATTTAATGATAATAATACTAAATAGATAACTTTTAAGCATTACTCCGCAATATACTCGTAATATCACTTGAAGAACTAATATTAATTAATGTGAAGTTTTTTACTAGCGCTACTGGAAGGAATAAATCTTGAAATTAAGATTGTAACAGGAAAGTCAATGACTTGTCTTGTTGCGGAGAGTATTTAGCAGCTGTTTTCTCTGATTAGCGACTAAAATGACATAAAAAAACTTTTCGAATGTGGTTAAGAAATTTTAGTAAACTTGAATAGTTTAGGTTTTTCAAATGACTACGTTTAAAAAAACTATATGGTCTGACTAAATAACTGTTTATTGTAAACATACATACTATAAACGGCGTAAAACCTCAAGAAAAAATCTTTATCCTATCATTTTTTAAATAAAAAAATCGCAAAATGTCAACATTTGTTGTAAATACTTGCCTATCAAACACAAATATCCCATCCAATATGGTTGAAAATTGAAATGTACATCACAGGCAGTGAGCCAACGTGAGTGAAAAGATGGGTTTAATCAAAACAAGCAGTCAGCGAAATAAAAAAAATAGTTATTGTTTTATAGATTCCCGTACACCAGTTTCTGTCCAAGAGACATATCTGCTGCTGCAGGTCTCATGATTGTTATCTGTTGTTGAATTTTATTAACATACAGTGGTATAGGGAAAACGGTTTGATATTCAATCTTATAAAATCCCAAACTATGATCATAGGACGTCGTAATTTTCTTTCGAGGACTAATCAATCAAATTTTCCGTCTATCAAAATTGATTATTGTTTGATTCCGTATTTCGATATGTTAACAATCTAGGAATCCTTGTCGATGAATTTTTGAGTTTACGTAATAATTTCTATTCGCAAGTCTCCACTTTCTCAAGTAATTGCGCATTTTTCTCCCTACTAAAACAAAAGTTTGCTTGACCAGTCTTATTTGACCCTTGATTGACTATGGGGGTGTTTGTAATCTCGATGCTAGAGAGAAGTAGTTGGATAGACTGGGGAGGTTCCAAAATTGCTGTACTCGATTTATTTTCAACGTAATTTTTTAAATCATATATCCAAATATGGTACTAGACTAGTCGCTTAAAATATTTAACGATTGTCGCTAAAAATAAAATAACGGATAAATCACCACGTGATGTTTAACCTCTTTGGAATGTTGAACAATCCACGCTGTTCTTAGTATCTGCGTGAAAAATACTTTTTTTTTCCGAACATGGACTGCCCCTCCAATCTGGTGACGGCAGAAAACTTTGTACATCTTATGCGGCTTACTCGGTCCAAGTTAGGAACCATATTCCTGCCTTAATCAGATATGTTACGTCCTTATCGATATTTGATACCATGTTATGTAAGCGTTGTTCCACTAATAATAAATCTAAGTTATTCCCAATATAAAATATGGATTCCAGAGTTACGTAAGTCTACTTGGCTAAATATGGATTCCAGAGTTACGTAAGTCTACTTGGCTAAATTTGGTAATATAACATACATACGAGTACATATATTGAACTTAAATATACATATTATTAGCAAATAATTTTATACGAATAAAACAATGCAATACGAATAAAAAGTGTATAAAAATAGTTGCAACGATAATAAATATAAAAAAATGTGTTCCAACCTACAGTATAATAAAATTCTTCTGTAAAATTAAATTAAACTATATTTGATATACAAGAATGTCCCCCTCGATTAGTTCATCTCAAATAAGGGAGTGGTTATTTTTATGTATTCGAAATACGAGTATGCACCCAACAATTTAGTTACAGAAGGTGGGTGATGTCAATAAGACGTATGCAAATGTAGCGTCATTAAATTTGTATTTATTTATGGTTGTCTCTCATATACGGATGGAGCATAAAATAAATATGTTAGGATAGCGCCATTTGCTTAATCAAACTCACATTCTGCCTTGTAATCAAATTTATATCAAATTAGTATCAAAGTTTGTTGAACATAAATGTCCAATGATTTTAATATTTCGCAAAATTGTTTTCGTTAAAGTAGAGAAATTTCGCAAGTTTTATATGCAAAAAAGGCAGTTAAAAATTAATGTTGAAGAGTATTATTTTATTATTAAAAAACACCAATCAAAGATATTTTAACTGTAATCATTAATTATAAAACGCCTTTTTAATATCAGCCTTGATACATTTTCTTATTTTGATAGATAATTATTTGCCACCAAAAGCATCAGTTTATGCAACTCGACCAAATATTTCAGTATATTATGCATCGTGGATTGAATATTCTAGGGCAGGGGCACTCAACCCAATTTTTTTTATATAGAAGGTTTCAATCAATCTTCGTAACGTTTTGTGGAGAAGCAAATTAAAAAATTATTTATTTTTAATTGGAAATAAACTCATTGTACCAAAATGTAACATAAAGTTTGTTGTAAATATTAAACCGTCTATGCCCAGAACTCCACAAACTTGCAGAAGTTACAATTAAAGGTTTAACCACATTGTTTGGCCACGTTACACAAACTTTATAACATTCCGAAGATTTATTTCGATTCCGACCTTATGATTAAATTGTACTAATTTAGTTTTTGTAACACTTGTTTTATTTTCTTAGTCTCTCAGCCTTTACTCCATGTGCGAACCTTTGGCTGACTTGAAATTCATAAAGATGTTTTTACATATGTAAATCTATCAAATTTTTTCTCATCTCTTTACATAACTTCTCCCCTCCCCCTCACCTAAAATATTTCACATATTTCACGCGTCATAAAACGAGTTAGTTTTATTTATATTGTTTGTGTTTACTTGTGTACAAATATACAATGCAAATGTGAGTGGAAGGCGCAGTAGATCAAGGTATGGTACAATCAAGTGATTGATATTTTAAAAGAAGAAAATGTAAAACGTCGGACAAATCGCAAGAGTTATACACTCGAGTATATGGTATAAACTCGTACAAATCGTAGGAATTGAGTGAGAAGAGGCGAATGATTCGTGTCGAGATAGGAAAGTCTGGCGCTCTGTCCTCTATGCCTACCCCGACAGGGAATTGCGTGATGGTATGTATATATTTATTTGTGTATCGCTGATTGTATGTTTTTTTATTATCATGAGGAACTTTATAATGTTTTTTTTTAATATTATTGATTTACTCTTATTGTAATGTTAAGCTCCTGAAGAATATAATATAAAAAAATTAAGTAATCATAATATTTTTTATATACTTGTTATCAGTTTCTTATTATAATTTCACCAATAATTTAATTACTTAATAGTTTTAGGTACTTTTATAACTATTCGTGAAACCTCGTGACGTGACGTGTCTCAAGTTTAAAATGAGTGTACCTGTTAAAAAATAAAATAGGCTACTTTGTGATTTGTTTTATCAAACACTGTTTATTCCACTTTTTGTAACAGTATAACCCTACCGGTATCAAGGCTTCCGCCTCATCATCAGGGGAGCACAAAGTGGTGTTTTCTCACTTAACATAAAACAAATTACAATGTCTTTAAACCTCCACAATGTTAATGTCTTAACTATAAACATGTATAAAATACGTAATTTTTTTTATTGTAATTTCTTGATATGTGCCTTCTTAAAGAGCGTCCTTGCCCGCAGGCGACGAAATGGAAAGCCCTGATTTAGAAGAAACAATAATGAGAAGGTAAGTTATTAAATTAACCTACAACACAGAATTAAAAATATCGCTTGGAAGGTTGACGAAGCCTGACGGATAACTTGAGCAATTTAGTTAAACTGGAATATTGGTAAAAAAAATGTTGCAGCGACAGGAAGGATACCACCCTAAATGTTGCAGCGACAGGAAGGATACCACCCTAAATGAAAATATCATGTTATTCTTCCAGGATTGATTTTATTATTAGATAGTTCAATTATGTTATCATATATGTAGTTGTCAAAATACCCCATTCACTAACCAATTGCAAGTCTTTCGAAATTGGTTTATTGCAGGGCTTTAATCGATTTAATGATAATAATACTAAATAGATAACTTTTAAGCGTTACTCCGCAATATACTCGTAATATCACTTGAATAACTTATATTAATTAATATGAAGCAGTTTACTAGCGCTACTGGAAGGAATAAATCTTGAAATTAAGATTATCTTCCTCTACCGCGCCATCCACTTTCCTACGACTTCCTCGACCGCACCATCCACTTTCTTACGTCTTCCTCTACCGCGCCATCCACTTTCCTACGTTTTTCTCTACCACGCCATCCATTTTCCTACGTCTTCCTCTACCACGCAATCCACTTTCCTACGTCTTCCTCTACCGCGCCATCCACTCACATTTGCAATATATATTTGTTTGGCTTTCTTCATTAATTCATTCGGCATATCCAATCCATCTCTGTCTGCTCCTTTTCATCATACTTAACACATCAGCTTTAAGTTGACTTTCATCCCTAATCACTTCATTCCGTATGTCGTACATATTTATATCGTATATATGGTATATACCGTATATACCTGATTTATACACCTTGATTATTTTCATTCATTTCTAAATATCATAACTAAATCACATTTTTCCGAAGGTACACATTATGGTTAAGGTTTTCCAACTCAGTTTCATTCCGTGATAATATTCCTTCTACTTATGCTCTCATTCACAACTTGTAGCATGCGGAGGCCATAAATTATCTAGTGTGGGGATTGGGTGTTCAAAGGTTTTACAATTATAAAACCCACCCGAAATGTTTATTCATCATTAATCACAGTTAATCATCTTTCGTGTTGGCACGAACTTCCTTCCGAAGCTTCCGACCGAAGTTGGAAAGGCTTGTATTTGCCAAACGCGTGCAAATGTTGTCACCAGACTGAAATCCTTTTTTATTTTCTCTCTTTTGCGTCGAAACCTCAATGCTATGGAACGTGATCTACGCTGGACTTATTATATGTTGTACGCACTCTTCTCCAGTTCAACAGGCATTCTGCTGCCCGCAGAGCTAGTGACCAGGTATGCTCGTAACACACTTTATAGTATTATGTACTCCAGCACATAGACGATCTATAATACCAATGTTCCTGCTAACCTCCGCAATACCAGTGACTGAAGAGTTAAACGCGTCGATAGTCTCTCTTAACCGCTTTCTGAGATACAAAGTTCTTCTAAATTGTTTGTCATTTTGTTGAAACAGTCAAGAATTTATACTTAATTTTCTTTGGCCTTTATTGTCCAAGTTTTTTATGCATACAAAAATATTGAGAAAATCAGAGTTTTAATAAAACACATTTTCACCTCTCGAGACATGTGTCTATTTCTCTAGATCAATCATAGCCTAAATATAGCCATATCAACAACATACACATTTAATGGCATATAAAGCTGGTGGTAGTATAATTGGTGCTGTGTGATTTGGATTTTTTTTCCAAATATAACATACGTCTTAATATTATCGTTGCTCGGGCGCTGTTACAACTGCCATTCGTGATTTGTTTTACAGCGCCCTTGATGAGAGTTTGCTCTCCAAATGGTGCTAAATAAATTGTCCTTTTATTATTATTATTAAGATTCCATAATGTTGATAGTCCCCCTGACATTTTAAGTTCTACTTTTATTGAGGCACACATGTTCGTCGTTCTATCGTTTATATTTTATTTTTTATATTTTTGTGTAACATCAGAAATTAAACAAGAAACCCCCGGATTGAAAAAAACGCTTGTCACCCAATTGAGCCACACGTTTGCCAAACAGACTCGTAAATGATAAATAATGTAATCTTCGACGATTCATCTGACATCAAATGTAAGATTTTCAGCATTGATAAAACTAAAATAATGACTGTTACTCGGGTGTCAGGCGCCATCCACGAACGGCTCAATGGAAGACAATTAATCCATCAGCAGCCAGGGAAGTGGGCGTCTTACATTATCTAGACACGAGATGTTTTGAACACATCCATTTTGAAGTCTAATGTCTGTTTGGGTTGGCGATATAATCACTTTAATTAGTGCTAGGGCTTCTAGTTACAAAAGGTTATTCTCTTAAAAACCTTCAACGCTGCTACACGACTATTTTTTTATTTATGCTAATAAATTTAATGTTAGCTGTTAAAGGAGCTTCACTGGTTGAAGTAACCTAAGAGGGTGAAGTGCATGCTGTCGTGTGGTATTTAATTTTTGGAGAAGTGGAACACTTAAAATATCTGGGCTAATAGTGTAAACCGCCTTATTAAGGCGGAGCTGGTAAACAAACTCGATTTGTTTGATACATACATATAATTCTTCATGCCATGTCTCTTGTGGTGTAGGAGACAATAAATTTCCACATTCGTATATTCTATAATTCGTTTGTTTCACTTCGCCTTCTTTCAAAATGTAGTCAACTTGATCCAGCCACGTTCTCCTCGGTCTACCTCTTAAACGTACACCAAGCACTTCTGGCTAGTATATTTGTTTATACCATCGACAAGCCTACGGTATACAAGCTTTAAATTTGCACTGTTTAAGATAGTTTTGATGCACGAGCTGAAGATGTATACAAAGAAATACTGGAGATGTATACAGTCGTAATGTATACAACGAAAGTATATAATACAATAAAATCTTTGAAGAATTGCATTTACATTTATTTGACCAGAAAAGTAAAAAAAATATCCCAGTTTGTTAAAATACTTCGTCTGGTAACAATAATCGCACGCGTCGAGTACGTGTACTAGTGTTATTGCCTCTTCACGTGCAATGGTGTTGCCAACACGTACCATGAAAATGCCAATTTAAGTTCAAAACCCGAAGTATCTTGGCCACGCTCTTCAATCCGAATTGGCAATTCGGACATATTGAAGGATACTATACGAAAGAAGACGAAGGAGCAATAAATAAGTATCACAGTATGGCTGAATTATGTGAACTCCAAACTATTTATTGTAGATCCTCCATTTCCAACGCTCACTTCTAGTAATAGGTAACATTGTATTTAAAAATCCAGTTTTAACCTCTCACCCAATAAGCAGTTACTTTACAATTGTCTGGTTGGTTGTAAGTGGTTGTCTTACTTTTTTAATCATGTACAATAGAGTAATAAGCAAGAAAAATGTTTATTTTTAATAATATACTCGTACTTTGTTGGTAAAGAAAACATTATTTATCGAAATACGAGTATAAAGCGAAGCTCAATCTTCAGTGATTTCTTATGATTCCTTTTTAGAAATAAAATTATGCTACCTACTCGTATAGTAATAACCCTTCTATAATGCAGGAAGTAAATCCTTTTTTTTTACATTACGCTATGTCTGTTTTGTGCTGCTTCTTGTCATCGTGTTGCTGCTTCTCTAATCTCATCCTTTTAGCATCTTGTCTCTTCCTTTTAGTATCTTATTTTGATAAATAATTAAATAAAAACAATTAAACCGTAACTATGACAACACATTTTGTTACGTACGGACGTACCATAAGTACAACCGATTTTATATTGTTTCATTAAACATAAAGAAGCGGACTAAAACTTATTCCAAAAACTTCCAGTAATTTGAATAATTTTGGTTCTCACAGAAAATGAGGTATTTGAAACTATAATTTTGATGACCCTAAGGTATAACATTTTAAGTATAGCCAAGGATGCAGGTAATATCGGATTTGTCAGTCGATGTATCAAATTAGCCAGAACCGGATCTTGAAAAGAAACGCCCGCGATGCACAGCGTGTGTTCTTTTTATATTACATAATTTTAATTAAATATTTCATTGTAATTTAAGTTCGACGATATTTCAGAACAATGGTTATGGGAAAAAATAAGTAGAAATACCCAATAGAATAGGTAAAGTAAAAAGTAGTAATAATAGTTAAACCATACATTATGTGTTTGGCATGATAAATGGATGTGAACGAAACAAAAGGAGCACGCTTAAAAAAAAAAAACAAAATAATATATATGTTTTCTCTGTTAATGCCGGAATGCAAGAAGCTTGATATTACAAGATATAACCTGTAAATATTATGGACTAATGTGCAGTTTCGGGAGTACCCATACATACCATCACGCCAACTCCCTAACCGGGTGGGCTGAGATGACAGATCGCCAGACTTTCCTATCCCTACACCTTCTCATACAACTCCTACGATTTACCTGATTAGACGTTTCTTTCGATCAAAGCATCATTCACTTGATCCAGCCATACTTCCCTTGGTCTTCCCCTATCACGCCTTCTACTCACATTTGCACGATGTATTTGTTTTGTTAGTGTTTCTTCATTTACCCGTTCCTTATGAACAAATCATCTCAAATATATATTCTTCATCTTACTCAACACATCAGTCTTAAGTTAACATTTGTCCCTTCATTCCGTATTCTATTATACATTGTCACCCCATGTATTATTCTCAGTGTTCGCATTTGTATAGTATTTATTCAGTCTGTTGAGGTTTATCATCTTAGCAAATATTGATAAATAGCCAAAAATCTAATAAACCATAATCTACTTATTGACAGCAAGATGCTATTAAAATTTTACGTAAAATTTTTGAAATAATGTTTAAGCACTCGCTAATATTTATTAATTTCATCAACAGCCGATGCAGACCTCAAAATAATATATATTTTTATGTAACTTACCAATGAAGGTGTAATACAATAGAATACAAAATGAGTTCCTTCAGCTGTAAATCTGAAGCAAAATTTATTTTCCGTTGTAAAAAGGTTAATACAGTCAATAAAACACCCTGAATCGTAAAGCCACGCAATATATTAATAAAACTTTACAAAGACCTGACAGTAAAACACTGTCATGACACATATCGTAGATAAGAACACAAACTACAACTATCGTTGAGCTATTTGCAAAAAACTTGAAGTTTTAGTTATTGCTACATGCCATGAAAAACTTTGAGTTTGTCTTTAGTTTGAAAATTCTTGTAAATGACAAGGGATATTCTTCAGTTAATGTAATATGTATTGAAATATACAATATTATCCAGTGAATACGATAAATTAATTATTTGTTTTGTCCGATTTAAACAAATCACTTTTCAGGACTCAAATTAAACGTCCTAAATTTTTATTGCAGAATTATAATTTTGATTTAAATCGCAAAATAATATATTGATATATACAGCACCGTTCATACAAAAAAGCGTTCTATCTTGAATCAAATATTGTCATTGCATAAAAGAACCATTTATCATATATTGCGCTATTTAAAAAAGCAGATTCTCCTCAAAGACCCGCTTGAGATAATCGGCCATTACTTACGTACATATGATTAGTTCCCCCATCTACATACCATATGTTTAGTAATCCATTATTGTAGTACACTGACGTGGTATACAGCACAACTTAAAGGGTTTATTGACGTATGGCAACCTTTTCCTACCAAATAGAAAGATGTTTAAAAGCCCATAAGTGAAAACCAGACAGGAATCTTTTTTAATAAATCTGGGTTCCAACGGGAATCGGGTCCGCAGCTCCCGGGCTGGAAGACAGGCGTCTTACCAACTAGGCTACGAAGGTCATCAGAATAATAAGAATATTACAATATGTGCCTTTTAGAGAACACAATCTCTTCAAAGGCGCTCAAGCTCGGGAGTACAGCGCACTGTTGAAATATTACAAATATGTATTATGTTGCATACGTTAAGATATCTATGTGTACGAGTATATGGTAATTGAATTAAACATTATGATTGTTTATAGCTCACTTGTAAACTTCATTTGTCTCACAATAAAAAAAATATTAAATTAAAAATATGAAATCTATTGTTTGAAGTTCCATCTATGGACTTGTACTATTTGTTTTTCAAAAACGAGTTAATATGTACAGTTTTATAACATAAATTAACCAAAATTTTAGTATTATAGAAAACCTTTTTTACCTTCACGTTAGAAGACCTCCGTGGCCTAGCCTGACGACCTCTGTGGCCTAGTTGGTAAAACGCTTGTCTCCCAGCCCAGAGGTTGCGGGTTCGATTTCCGTTGGAACCCAGATTTGTTTAAAAGGATTCCAGTTTAGCTTTCACTTAAGGTGTCTTTAACATAATTCTGATTGGTTGGAAGATATTGCCGCATGGCAATAAGTCCGCCAGGTGGTACTGTATACAGCGAAAGTGTAATAAAATACAAGAAGTAAAAAATATTTAAGGTTATTATAAGGTAAACTTGGGTTTACCCTAAGATAAGATGCCTGTATTTGGTGTTGGTTCAAAACAGGTTGGGAAACCGTAATTTGGATAAATAACGTTGTAGGACGACACGTGATATATACTATACTATTCCTGTGAATCAAACAAGAAAAAGCACAGAACCGAAATCGGTGAAAGTACAATTGATTCTGCGTGACGCAAATATGTATTCATCTACATTAAGACATAGTTTTAAAGGTACTGATAGCAAGTTTAGCTGTACAAATACTAGTAGGTAGATGCACGGATAATTATAGGTAGTTAAGTACCATTGCTAACTAGATCAGTGTTTTGTAGAATCGTCTAATTAGACGGCAAACAAATGGAAAGTAAATCAATTATAACTACAGTGAAAGTAAATATTCTTTTATTTTGTGAATGAAAAACCTTCAAACACTTGCATTCTAAATTTTTTGTCAATATTTTTGAAGACCCTCGGGGTATTCTGGTGAATGTTACACATTGAAGAAAAAAAATACTAAAGTTAATTACATATATACATACATACCATCAGGCCATCTCTCTGTCAGGGTAGGCAGAGAAGACAGAGCGCAAAACTTTCCTATCTCGATACACATCCTTAGACTGTTCCACATCTATACAACTTCTACGATATTTATGATTTTTTTACGTTTCATTCTTTTCAAGAGTAATCATTAACTTGAATTTCAAATGTAACACGAGTTCGTGCCAAAGGATGTTCTGAGTTGTAATAACAAAAAAATGAGACATATACGAGCAGATTATTTTTTAAATTTAGACAATTAATTCACTCTACTGAGAGTGCTTTTTGATAAAGATGATTTTTATTTACTTACTTTATTTTTGATATAGCTTATACCCAGTTACATAAATTTAAATGCATAATACATGATTTTTTTAAATCTTAAAATAATACTAATAGAGAAAATGATTACTCATGCTTCTACGTGAAGTGACTCATTTATGTCTATAACATATATCGGGGAACTCAATCCTCAATTTATCCATTGAGATATGGAAAATATCGATATCGAAAATTCGTTCAACAAGAGCATTCCGTGTGCGAGTGTTGACGCTCTGAATAGCCCAGCTCGTGAATACAACACAAAAACCAATCATAGTTAGCGATAGCGTAAATGCATTGAACAAAACTTAGTCAATCAGCAGTTAAAATCAGGTGCATTAAACAAAACTTGGTCAATCAACAGTTACAATCAGGTGCATCAAACAAAATTTGGTTAATCAACAAGGGGTTCGCTATTTTTCCTGTCAGTATAAACAGGTGTGTTCATTTCTACTAGCACTTCAGGAGTAATAGTCAACCATTCCGATTTAAACCATTGGGATAGATCCATGACGAAAAGCTTTCGCAAAATTTTTTTTCGACTCACTCAACAATCGGGGAATCCTGGATTTTTCTTGTGTTCCGCCGTATATGTGTAATCGTAATTGAGCCGCACTTCAATCTACTGCGAACCAGTGAACCAGAAAGAAATTTCATAACAGAGCCACTGGACATGAATAGGATTTATCACAATTTATGTTATCGATGAAATGGGGGACGTAGTCCGGGATAGAAGAGCATACAACCTGAGGACGAGGAGAGCTGACCCCAACAGTCTTCGCAGACAATGAGTTGGGATGGAGCCAGAGAGAGAGAGATGTTATCGATGAAATGTGATATGAGGAACGGAAGATAATCAATGCGTTGGCCTAATCAAATTGAGGATGCACAGAACTTCACTTAAACGTCACTGTCCAAACTACGGAGTGATAATATGGATGGAGAGGAGTTTTATAATGGTATGAGGATCACGATACTGAGAAATATCTAAAATATCATCATCGCGTGACGGCATACCCCTTTTATAGTAGGCAGAGAGAATAGATCTCGACTTCATTATACTATGGCATACGTATTCAATTTCTACCACGTCCACATACCTTGTTTTTTATACTTCCCAATTACGAAGACTTTTACTCGTACCTCTCGAAGAATTTGAACCATTTTGTCTTATCACGATTATCAAATTATTTTACTTTATTGCATTGTATTACACTTTCGTTGTATAAAGTACAACCTGGGTGGCTTATTATCGTGTGGCAATCTCTTCCAGCCAATCAGAAAGATGTTAAAGAGGCCTTAAATGAATATTATAAAAAATCTGGGTTCCAGCGGGATTTAAACCCGCAACCTCCGGGTTCGGAGACAGGTATCATACCAACTGAGCCACGGAGGGCATCTACATGAAGTTCTTATAAAAAATTACAATACCTAAGAAGAATTTTATATTACATTTCAAAAGTGTACATATAAGTTGTTATCAAAACAGACGTATTAATACAAAATGCATGAAACCCATTCTTTTAGTGTTTCAAGATATTTCAGAATTCACTTTGTAGGAGCTTGTATAAAATGATTTTTGTAATGAAAACTGACCATGAAATAGACATTTAATTGACTGAATATTTTTGCAATATAAGGCAAAGAGATATACGAGTATTATTTGATGTTTCAAAAAATACGGTTTTATTTAGTTTAACTTTTTCTTTTCGTTGATCAGTCTTTTGTTTTATTTTTTTACTCTTTATATTTTCATCTTACCTCTTCAACAAGCGCTCTCCATCTCAATTTTTCTCGTTCACACAGGTCCTAACTTCCTCGTCCTGCTATGCGTCAACCTTTTATTCCCAACTTTTGTTATATCACAAACTGTCTTTCTACGACATCTGTTTTTCCTCAGTGTTCAACCTATCGTTTATGAAGTGTATTTTTTTTCATTTACACTCATCCTAAATTTTGAAAGAAGGAAATATATGGAGTAAGAGAAACAGGACGAGCTGGATTAAAAAATGTATGGATGTGGGGGAGGCGAAGGAAGTATGTCGTGATAGGACATATTGGTGCACTATCCTCCCTGCTAACGCCAACTGGGAAATGGTGCTATATATGTAAGTATTTAGTTTATTAGCCTTTTTAATAATATATTCGTCAACATTTGTGTCTCTAATTTATTGTTTTCTAACATATAAGTTTTATTAAACTTTTGCAAATCAAAAATTTATATAATTTTTTTAAATATTAGGTCAATGGAACTTTGCCTGAGAGCATTTTAATTTATTATTTATAATTAGAGATTTTCGTGAATTGTTAATTACTAGTACATTTAATCACCAATTTTTTAGGCTGTTCTCTAACAGAAATTTACATGATCGACGTCGAGAAGCAGTTCGATATTGACGTTGGAATAGTGAGGGGGACCTCGCCACTAATTCTATAATTAGGTTTTATTTAAAAATCAGTTTGATTTAAAATAAATATTTATTATAGTATTAAGACAGATTTCAAAATGACTTGTGAAACAATTAAAATAAAATTAGAATAATTAAAACATATAATGATGAGCGAGACACTCGGCATTTATTAACATATTTCCTTTTCAGTCGAAATGTGACATTTACGCAAGCGAGTTTTTTTTAATCTTTGGTCAACTAAAACATTAACATTTCCTTTTAAATGTTTACATTAGTAAGGTGTGGGCTTTAGGGGCACTTAACTTAAAAGAGAGATAAAAACATTTTCTTTAGTCTTAAACCCCACGCACGTGAGATAGGTAGCTCTGCCAATTTTGTAAAGGAATAATTGCTAACAGATAGAAAAAAACTTGGAATCTATGTCATAGCCAAATTAAGTTATTACTCAACATCTGTTAATTCAATTCGAAAATCGCCAAGTTTTAAATGATAGTGGATATTTGAAGTATTTTCCGCAAATGTCGATGGCGTAAGCATCTGCTGAAGTTGGAAACAATATGACAGAAAACAACAATAGATTGGTCAGGCTAGAAGATACAATGGGGTAATTAATAATAAAAGATGTAGGCTGGGAATGAATTGTGTCTGAGGTAATAAAGTGGATTGTACGCCTTTCAATCAAACACTATTCCTACAAATAAATTGACCTTCAATGTTTATTTGCCTCGACCTTGAATCAACCAATATTTATAAGTGAAGATTACATGTATGCAAAGGTATAATAATGAATTGTGCAAAAGAGTATTTATTTATTAAGAAACGTTATTGTAAAATATACAAATAATATTCTCTTCCGACCAACCAGACAAGATTTACGCAGATTAGTGGCAATTGCTGGGAGAAAGATTACAACGTTATTAAAAAAAGTATACTTAACATTGCATAATAAAAACAAGTAAAAACCAAAATAAAATAGTAACATAAAATATGGTATTTGTAAATGTCACCAAAGATTGGGAAAAGACAAAAAATAGAAGATATGGAGAAACACATTGTACCACTGAAGACAGATATAATATTTTTTATATCACTATTTGAAGTAAGTCAACGAGGGTGACTTGCGGTAGTCGGCAGATGTTCCAGAGTAATGGACAGTAAAGGACGACATTAAGAAGGAGCGATACAATGGAAAACTATAAGCATCAACCAAAAAATAATGCTTGATTGGTAGATTTTTTCCATCCCTCTCCAATAAAATATATATGTTTCATCTGGTAACTTCATCGGATGGGTGGCCAGGTCTGTGATTTTTCTGTCATTTACACTTCCAGCCATAATCTGAGCTTATTCCAACTAAGGTAACCTAAAAGCATTTTACGGTCTCTTTCGGGTGAGCAATCCCACTTATGTATTAGTAAATACGATGATTGTTTACCGCGTTGACTATTATAACAATTTGTATTTGGGCTTACCTATGACACAACTGAATAAACAACAATCAAATTCAAATGCACATAAATTCACCATTTAGAATTCTTGGATGGTTGAAGATAAATGAGAGAGTTCTACATAAGATTGGAGTTATGGTGTTCTAGGAAATGAACAATTAGGTTCCTCAATCTTTCTTATATTGTTTTAGATGGAACATCTCCGAATCTCGTCTTAGGTTAAGGTCGAGTAATATCGCGAATACTATACTCTTCAGAATTTTCGTCGAGTTTGCAAACCCAAATATTTCGACAGAACGTTTCAGGTAGATGGATCTCTTCTATGGAACAGTCTTCCCTCCTCCCTGAGGCTAATTTCCAAATTGTCAAAACCCGTCACTTGCCCTCTGTACATATTATGTATGTTAATAGATCAAACTAGTTAGGAAGCGCTCTTGAGGTGATTTTAATGATCGAGAAACAGTAACATATCAAATTATCTAAAAAAAATCTGGTTAGGCAGTCACTTTTTCCCGATGCTGTGTATTATCTTCATATTTCTCCAGCACAGATAGTCAGTACACGTACTGAAATTTTGAATATAATCAATAGGTTAGTTCATCCGAGTGTAAAAAGCAGACTTTTAATTGACTTTCTCCATCCACCACTCTTTTTTTATTTATGTCGTCCTTGACTGTCCTTGCAGTGAGACTCTAGAACCAGTTACTAAATAATGATGATCTGTCATTGCCATGTTTTGAAAAGCGATTAAAAAAACTATCAATGTTACGTGTTTGATAACAGATTTTTAATTCATCTTTAATATTTTTGATCAATGTTCATTTTCGATATCTGCCTCAAAGTGTTAGAGATATGTGTGGAGCTTTAGGAAGCACCTGAAGACAACATATAGCAAGCTAATTTGAGTTAAAGGTATAGTAGAGTTGTTGGATCTATTGAATGGTATTTAAAAATAAAGTAAAAGTAAGAGAAATCATAGGTGTATGGATGTAGATGAAGAGAAATATATGTGTCGAGATAGACGTTTGTGCCCTTCCTGCATTAATTTATTTTTAGAGGTCAGGGTATTTGAGTATGACTGTAAATAACAGCTTAAATTTGTTTCCTTGTCGCATTGTTGGGTGATTATATAATATTTTCTAAACAAACTCCTTAAAATACTATATCAAAGACATCTGTAAAATAAAAATGAGATTCCTTTTCTTTAACAAAATTCGTCAATTGCAGAGGTTTTAAAGTGTACGCTCCTGGGCGTCGCGATTAATTCCCGAGGAATTCCAGGCAATCTTAATTCAATTCTTTGAGACACGGTCACAGCGATAGGAAGCAACATTTAGCTGAAACATCGCGAATCACTATGACCATGTAGTTTGGAACTTCACCGTCTCAATAACGCTAGCATAATATACGAGTATACAGTTGCGAATTCTCTGCGGTTTCTTGTTACTTTTCATACTGTATAAAATTTGTCAATAAAGAACTGGATGAGTTTTAGATATATCCTTTAATGAGAAGGATGAATATCCTTTGTTGAGTACTAAAGCTCTGTGTTTCCTGGTTAATTTACGACGATATACCTCTGTAAAGATGGGTTTTCAACAATAGCTGTAATAAACATCAAATATCACTTGAAATTCAACGTGGAATAGGAAATGAGGATAGCTGTCTAATTTGATTAAAATATTTGAGAAAATGTATATTGAACAACGGGCTCACCCATCTCATCTATTAATAAGTTTTTTAGGGTGATGTGAAAAAAATTATATACTAAAGGTGCCGTGAAACGAAAAAGTTTTAAAAGCGATGGTCTATTCGCATTACTTGTTGATCCAGTCTGAACGTGTCGTAGTTTTTTTATTCTAATCATGCTGCGTCAATTGCATACACGACACAGGTCATGCGTCAGAGTACATAATTTGCCTGTCCATTCAGTTGTGCGTACTCTGTACATAGTGTTGATCTGGTCTGATGGATGCTACACGGACCATGTAATCGGCAAAAAAAATATCAACGTAATAACATGGTCCATAATCGGTACAAGATTCTATCAATATCCATCGTTTGTTATTTCACCAGATCGTGCCGCGGTACTTTGATTGGAGGGTTTATCCTTCCATGCTGGTACTCGAAATATTCAATGTTGATACTTTTCTTCATAATCATTATACAGTTACATTTTTAAGGCATTGAAATAACTTCAACTGTCACGAATTTTCAGAAGCGTGACTCAAGTAGGCATCTGGCATAAAAGATGTATCGCGTGTTATTATTGGTGAAGCGTATTGTTAATAAAACGGGTGAAAGTAGTAGGCAAGAAAGAATTAAAGAGGAATTGAACATTTTGACATGTAATTTCATTCGCCAGTGAAAGAGAGTTATAAAAACCGAATAAATAATGTATAGACATGTTCTTCATGAACAACTGAGGCAGACAATATAACAAGACTAAGAATAAACTGGAAGGTAAACACACGAAGTTATTTGATGTGCTTGTGTTTATAAATTTGTTATTTTCTTGGCAGTATTGTAAACATGAGAGTGTAATATACAAAACAGACACAATGCGATTTTTACGTTTTTAGAAATTTAAGAAAATATATGAAAATGAATAATAAATAAATAAATATAGGTTTATTGATAGCAACATATGTTAGTATGATAATATATGAATACATTTCAAAATCACACATATATCTCAAGAAAAATAACAGAAAATACATTTAAAAGAGAAGCTATCAAAATATCCGGACTCGTCTCATAACATTCCCCGACTGAGATACACCCCGCCAATATAAGGCGAGCCCGGCCGCGAGGACATGATGTTTTACAGCCCACACCCTTATAAAAAATAGGATTCCATTCACAAAATAAAGGCGACGATAGAAATAGCGAGAAATGCATCATTAAAATGAAACTTTTTTCTGAAGTAAAAATCTGAGCTTGGGATTGACCATAGATCGCTGCATCATCTTCACTCTTCTATATGGAGTAGAGGCATAGACACTGAACCGGGAAACATCACGAAAGATAGAGGCTTTTTAGATGTGATTCTTCAGATGTATTATAATAATTCTATGGAAATCGTTTTACAAATTTAGAAATGCTCGTATGTAGAAGGATCGAGAACTTTGAAGGTTCGAATATTGCAGTATTTCGGTTATATGTTGTGGGTACAAGATATATGACAACGCAACTGGTCATACAGGGAAAATAAATGTCAAACTAGGCAGAGAAAGACGCCGCATATCTTAGATTAGGAAATTGTAGGAGTAGTTTGGGTGCAGTTTTACCGAGTTGTTGTGAGCTGCAATGAACCAAATAAGGATTGCCATTATGGTGGCCAACCTCTGATAGAAGATGTTACATCAAGAGGAAGTAAGGAAACATACCTCCGTAGCCTAGTTGATAGACACATTCAACGTCAAAGCTTCACTTTCATACATCAAGGTTGGCACTAGCACACTCCTGTGCATAATACTTTTTCAAGATGTTTCGATTGATTTGTTAACAAAAACAGTTGTAAGTGCGCCATTGACCTAAATTCAATAGCTTTCTCTATTTAACAATCTCAAAACATATATTCATAAAAATCTTAGTCCCCTTCAATAAAAAAAATGAATGAAAATTTGAAATCCAAAGAAAATTTTGAAGAATTACATTCTTAACAAGAATATTTTTTTAATAAAAACGAGCTAATGACGTTTCTATCGGTTATTTCGCAAATCATCCTTACCGTGTCATCAAATTTAGTACAGGTTTGGATACTTTCGTTACGGTTGTGATGAATTATGGTATTAGATTCCAAATTTCGACCATGAAATGAAGACCTTGACGTGTTTCCTATTTTAAACGAAACCACAATCACAACCAAAAACACAACATTTTTTTATCACTTAGCACTTTTAAAACTAACTAACACTTGGAAATATGTATTTTATTGAACTAGACGATTAATCAGTGCCACACAAGGTTTTTAAGATTTTATTTAACGTTTATGAACTGTTATATTATAAAGCGGTAGATACTTACCATATATACAATATAAATATATTCAGGAAGTTAAATAATTGTCCCTCCTTTAAAGGCATTTTTTAACAATGTCCCAAATAAGATACAACATTAAACATAATACTACCTCCCCAACACACCAACTGACAGTTTTCACTCGCAGCTTATTACTCGTATTTATTCAACACATTAGGAAATGGATTAAAAAAATAAGAAAAGTCGCGCGGTGTAGTAATTCAATTTTATAATTTTATTATTACATCGCGCGCATCATTTTATTTACCAGAAAGTAGTACGACATCTGTTATTTCAAATTAGAACTATTTAAATTATTATTTAAAAATATATTATTTAGACAACATCAGATTTTAACTTAAACATTTTTTCCACTTCGAAACAACTCCAGAATGTTATTTCCGAAGTCACGAAGTACATCCAATATTTTTTTTCTGAAAATATTCAAAGCGATTTTACTTTAAGCGTTTTTTTTTTAATTTAACAGTGTGCAACTCTTATTGATTGTAAAAAATACACATTTCGGGAATATTATTCGGCTGGTTATAAATTATACCACGAAAGGGTAATACAATACAGCATGTCTGAAAACTACAAGTTTTCAAGTACTACTTACATTAAAATGCATCTTTATTATATTCCCCGTGTTAAGCATGATATAAAGTTGAGGGCTTGGCGCGTGTGTGATGATATTGTCTGATTTAGATCGGCCGCTTCCGGTCTGGGCGGATGCACCTCCGGCCTGCACAATGGCGTTTCACCTGCCGACCCGCGTAGTATTCACCGCCAGGATCATTGTGTGAACCTATCCTTATGTTTACATGACGTACGTAGCAAAAAATATACAGGTCAAAAATAAAATAATTAATCTTTATGCGAGATAGTTTTTGTCAGCAAAATATGCACTAAGGGGTTGGTTTTTTTATTATTTAAAACAATTTGAATGTGTGTGACAGTCATGTATTGTTTGCGGATGACCTATTGCGTGCTGGCTAGTCACCTTTATAGAATAGGTATTTTTGGGATCCCGACTACGAATGTGGTCTGGATGAGAAACTTTAGATCATGTATTTTTCGGTTGCCCTCTACGTGACAGATTTGATCTACTAAACGCCATATTCTTGCCGCGTCCAATGAATGCTGCATTTCTTCTTTCTTCGAAGAACTATTACACATATCGATCGATTCTTACATTTTTGAAACTTAATCAGTTGAATCTTTAAATTGCCTAAAATGGTCAATTATTTTATTATATTGACTCATACACGTATAATTGCATAGTGACTTTAATGGGATGACACAAAGCACTCTAGTATGGGGGGTTTCCTGTATAAAAAAAAACAATCTTAAATCCCCTTTTTTTATCAAACTTATTTGTTTTCTACTAAGAACTAATTTTCGCAAACAATGAACGTTATCGTGAGCGCCTTATATGGTACATACACAATAATTGAATATATAAAATAACTAAAGCCAAGTGTTAGAAATAATTGGTACTAGTAAATTGTAATTCACTTTTCAGAAATAATACTATGTGAAATTATTCTGTTGTCAGCAGTAAGCGCCATGTGCGCATATTGCTGACAAAATAATAATTTCACATTTTTTGTTCTTGAATTTATCACTTCAAGTTATTATTATGTACACAGAAACACATTTAAATTATACACAATATAACCTATAATATGAACTAATAAATCTATAGCATATCTTTTGTATGATAGTCTTCGAAATTTGAATATAAACATAAAAACAAAGGTCCACATTACAAATCCCGTCCATTTACGAGTATTTTTTGTTTAGGTCGATTTGCTGCATGGGACCTACTATATTCTCTTGAAAAAAAAAATTCTCATTGACAGGTTGTCACATAGCATTTTCGACGTTTCGGATTCTTTCAATTCGTTTTTTAACTGTTTTTTTTTCATTTTTCAATGCAATTGGCGGTGGAATTGTGATGTGTCGATTGGTTTTCATTTGAATTCAAATGATATCGTGAAATGCATTAGAATTGATCACGCAATATTAAACATTGCTCATTTACAGATTATGTCGTGTAAGCGAACGAGCGAAACAGACAAATAATGGCTCAAATACGTGCCGAGGAAGTAGCAGAGCGACGTGCAGCCAGACTTCAGGATGCACGGTTGCGAGCACGGCGATCGCGTTCTGCTGGTTCAGATCTGCTTCGTTCTAAACAGAATGAACGCGACAGGCGATCGATCAGCTGAGATATTCTCACATCAATTGCTGGAAATTGGGAACGGAAAGGTGCCGGTTGATATGACCTCAGGACGAATTTCATTGCCTCATATATGTTTTTGTTTTAACTTTCTTTCTTCTTTTTCAGTGCAATCGATCTGCTTTAGTTAATTATCAAAATTTCATCAAAATGCCGAGGAAGCAGCAGAGCGACGTGCAGCCAGACTTGAACGCGATAGGCTGAAAGTGGCTGAAATACGTCAAAAATATTGTATACCCACAAGCATTGTGAAATTAAACATATTAGAAACGTGTGCTTTCTCTTTTCTTTATTTTCCATTTAACCAGACTGAGCCACAGCAACGCGTGGCCGGGTACAGCTAGTAATTAATACAAAAGGAAAATTATTATTTTAATTGTCATAATTTTCTAGCTTTATGACAGCAAATATATTGATTATATCATCATAATTAATACTTCATTATTAACTTAATAATATAAATAATGGGCAACCGTTTCGCATAGCGGCGCAATTGAAAATATTAAAATATCATATTCGACTATTGATTTGTCAGTTCGATTACAGAACCCCCTCCGTCCTGAGCGCAGTGTACGAGTATGTGCACCTGTTGCACCTGTTGCACCTGCTTAGTTACGGTACTGACTATAACACTTCCAATGTGTACTGTTTTATTTATTGTAAATTATACATTTTAATGAAGTAATATAGATTTCCTGTTATGTATTCGTACATGGGCAGTTACCAGGATAATTAATTCAAATACAACTTACAAATAATATTCTAACACACTAAATAACATTCACATTGAGGGCGCTGTTGATATATATGTTAACAACTGTCTATATATGAATTGCTTTCAACATTCTATAGAGGGGACTATTGACATGTTAAAAATACAGTTTAACCTGGTAGCCTACTGCCGTGTATGATAGATATGTTTGTCTAAGGTTTATTTTTAATCTGAGAAAGTACCATCATATTACTTCATACCAGAAGGCGTAGAACTGGTTGAACGTGAAAAATAGACGTCAAATTCACATATTGTATAATATTCTATACTATTGTATAATATTCTTAACTGTCTCGGCGCCCCCTCATATCTCGCCGAAATTTTTCAGCGTCTTTCCAATCATGGACTCTGAACGCTTAAACTGAGATTGTTTATTAGCCTTCCCAGTTCACCGCTCTTTTTTACGCCGTTCTTTACTGTTCATACAGTTAGACTCTGGAACCAATTAAAAACTAATATTATACTTGCTCTATCCTTGGCATGCTTTAAGAAGCGACTAAAAAATCTTAATATAATATTAGTCAGCAATATAACGTGTTACATTTTTGATTTTTATTTTCTCTCCACAATTTAATTTTTGCTTTTATTATGCGTATATTCAAAAACTTCATAGAGACGAATAATCATTTGAATATTTTTTGCCACCAGGTAACTTGCTTTATTTACTTTTGTCAAGTTGGTACGGTAGATTGCCGCCTGGTAATAAGCCCGCCAGATGAAGTTTTTTTTTCACAATGAAGTGTTAATAAATAAATACATATTAAGGTTCAAAAATTTCAGGCATTAACAATTAAGAACGTGTATGCACAGATGTTACAGCTCAAATTTGATAGCTTTACCCTCGATTGTAAGTCAACTAGAGCCGATAGAAAACGTATATTGTTTCGTTATATTCTGAAATATTTAAAATTAAATATCGCGTTGTATCTAATTTCTTTCAGAATACGGGAAAAGTCCAGCAATCAAATTATGTTTGGATGCTGACGTCGTTTAATTTTTATCGGACTTTACCCTCCTGTTGAATGAAAATTGACAACTGCGCGATATTTTTTTTTTTAATATATAACGAAACAACGCGTCTTCTATCGGCTCTAGTTGATATATAATACATTGGGCTGATATGCTATTCTACGAGTAAAAGTATCAAATTTTAACCGCAACATTGCCTCACCATGCGTGAGTGTATATGTCCATAGACACCCTTGTTCAGACCGAAAATTTTTGTACCTTACAGGTATCAATTGTTTCCATCCAACCATAAACACGCTAGGCATGTTATGAAAACAAAATACTGTAAAACATTTAATATCATCGAATACGAAACCTTTAAGTTATGAGAAAAATATTCAATCATTTAGGGCGCGAATGTCGTCACTTATTTTAAGATCCTTTCAAATTTTGAAAGGCGGAGTAAAAGAAATCATCAAAACCTTCACCGAATTACGTTGTTTTTTACACCAATTCTTCTGTTATCCGTCATCAATGGGCTCAGCTTCTCTTCAGGTACAATAGTGGGCGATTGCAAACGGTGTCAGTTTCTTCCTCATGTACAGCAGATTAAACCTTCGGTGTCGGAGGTCTCACTGATTCAGGTAACAAAATAATAAGGAATCTCCCGTCAGGTTTGATATAATTTATATTCAAATAAGCTGGGCTGTTTGAATTCCAGGCCTTAAGCCACTTAATAAAAAAAAAATCAGTGTTGCGAGTCATTTTCCTTCTCCCGCGATGTCGGACCTTAAGTCCGTCGTCACTACTATTCTTTTCACACTCAGGTGTGTCGCCACCGGAGAACGAGTCCCTTTGGGCAGTTCCTTCTTCGTCACTACGTGACATCGCGCTCATAAAAAAAAGGAATTTCGATTTTCAAGATCGCGATGGATGGGGAATTTTATGCCCCATAACAGCGTGGGTTGTGGTGGGATCGAACTGAACTGAACTGTTAATATCCTTTCTCCTTGAAAATCTATAAGGATACCAAAACAAGTACACATAATAAAAAAAATGGTTTTCACTCAGCTTTCAACTCCGCAAAAACTTATTCTTTGAATTCCTATGGTACGAGTATATCTACTATTTGTATAAAATGGGCATTTTACTATTAAAAAGCATTTGAAGGAATAGTTGACCTTACATTTTGTTATTCTGGTGTTATAATTTCCCCATAATTAAAATATTATTTTCAAGCAACAGTTGACCGTTCAACAGAGGAAGTGGTAGTATTTCTTAACACGCATCTGAACGAAATGCTTTTATAATAGGAGAGTGGGCATAGGAAGGTGTATGAACGTGGTCAAAACGAAATATTTGTGCAAGGATATAATGTAGTGGAGAAATGTTCTTTCTCCCTACCCCAATAGAAACATAGCATATGATGATGATGATAATGTATCGAAGTATTTGAAAACATCATATTTGATACAAAAGGCATATCTTAATCTACCCTAAAAGTGTATCACACTTTCGTTGTATACAGTATAATGGCAATCTCTTCCAACTAACCAAAAATATGTTAAAGTGGCCTTAAGTGAAAAGCAGGCTGGAATTCTTGAAAGAAATCCTGATTCCAGCGAGATTTGAACCCGCAACCTCTGGGTTGGAAGACAGACGTCTTACCAACTAGGCCACGGAGGTCATCTGGTATTTTATTATTATCTGGTCGTTCACGAATGGTATGTGTATTATATTTCAATGAAGAATGTCTAGTCGTTTACTCATTCTCAAGATCTTAATTAACAGACTCTAGAAAACATGATTGATCGAATTAATGAAAAGTCCGATAACTGACGACTTTAACAAGTACCGGCAGACGTGACACCTAACAAGGCACCTTTTCCAATTAGGGTCTATTGAGGCCTCCAGGTATAGCAATAGCTTCTAAATCGGTCGATTTTCTCCTACAAAGTAGACGCCATTGCTGTTACCTGATCAGATAGCTGCATGAATACGATGTAAGTTAAGATTGGACATAATACACATAGGTACCATTACGCCAGTCTACTGTTAGAATAAACAGAGAGGATAGAACGTCAAACTTTCAAATCACAATATACTTGCTTCGCCTTATTATTATATATCCTTATTATTATATCATTATTATATATTGTTATATATTCGCCTTATTATTATATTCATACCTCTTCTCAAATAGTTCCTTCTAGTTTTCTTCTTTCTTACCTATCTTTCTTTCAAATTTCATTACCTTGGTCCAACCATATTTTTCTCGGTCATCCTTTACCTCGACTCCCACAGATGTATGTCCATACCACCTTATTTTTTACCATATAACACGAATTTTTAAACACCATACTTAGAGGGACTCAGCCTTGTTCCCTTGTATTGGGTGCAAAACAGTCCCTCAAGACATGCGCAACTTGTTTCTTTATTTCTTTTACACGTTTCTCCGTTGATACCATTTTTTCAAAAAAGAGTTCCTGTCTGGTTCCTGTCTGGCCTCTTAAAAATATTTTTGGTTGATTGGAAGAGATTGCCACATGGCAATGAACTCGCCAAGCTGTACTGTATACAAAGAAAGCGTAATACAATATACAATAAAACTTCTCTAAAATCCTAGGTGTTTGACCTATGTGTTCTCCTGTCTTTACATATCGCTCAAAAACAATGACTCGCCAAGCAATCCTTAAAAGATTGTGTGAAGTGCAGGGGAAAATGGAGCAAGTCATGTTGTGGGTCTCAATAAAAGACAAAAACATAAATTATTCGATCCAAAGTCAGAATATGGCGAGAGAATCGTCCGGTGGAAGTGGTTAAACTGGGCAGGGCAAGTTGCATAAATGGAGACAAAAAGATAAATGAAAAGGGACCTAGAGTGAGGATCATGCACCGAGAAGAGACACTAAGAATGGTATTCATTGATGTGAACGAATATTTAGAATGACCTGTCTCTCAAGATAATATATAACGATTCAAAAAATTCCACCACACATATTGTTTCCTTTTTACTTCCTCTAGTATATTTTATTTTTTCTTCTTCTCCGTGTACCGTATCGGGTCCCCTTGACTCTTGAAAACATATTTCTGTATTGAGCAGCATGGAACAGATCCTTACTTATCTGGATTGCTTAGGCTTGGATTCAATACATCAAGGTTGGCACTAGTGCGTCAATTTAATAGAAAGCTAAAAAATATACAAACACAATATAAGCAATAACCGTTTTGTCGAAACTCCCGTCTAGTATCTCCCGTCAATAGACCGTTCATTCGCGAGTGTTGCGTAACCATGACAGACACCTTCTACCGATTCCGCATCGACCCTCAATTTCGCCCATCAATATTAATTTTAAGAAGTACTATTTTTCTCTTTTACATGATTCATATAGGCCCATCTTATGGTATTGAAGAGTTTTCATTCTACTCTTGTTCAGCGTAGTACCTCGACATTTGAGATACGATGATACGAGTACAATGATATTCTGGGTATTCTCCGATGAATCCACATTTCTAGTGCTTATTAAACATTCTAGTCTTCACGGTCCATATATCAAGATCATAAAATAAAGTCCATATATAACACATAACTATTCGTTGCCGTTGTTCAAGATTTAAGTTATCATTGCGTTTTGGATATTCGGTCTCGGATTAGCGAAACTTCTTAAATTTTTCAAAAAATAAAAAAAAAACATATTGAGTATTCTTAACAATGGAAATTAATCCATGTAATTGGGTTTGTCTGTATATGTAAGCTTTATAGAATAATATTAAAAAAACTGCGTAAAATTTAAATCTTGAGAAATCCTGCGCGTGTCAAATCAATTCTGCATCTAACTTATATATCTAGTTCATGGTCATGAGTCATTAGGAAACCTGTTATAAACATTTTAAACTGTCAATTTCAATTTATGTTAAAAGTTGTTTATGTCCTTTATACTTCTACATTACAGGAAAATTAATGCAATATATGCATAGTAACGGAAATTTTCATCGAATTCTTCGAATCCATTGTAGTGATGTCACAAATGTGTCGGTCCTGCCAGGTTCTAACTGTAAACCTATATAAGTAGAGCGTATATGTAAAGGCGAAATTGCGATGGACCAGACATGTGATACGCATGGGCGATCAGACTTCCAAAATGCGTCTTGTACAGAGATGAAGTGGACAAGTGAAGGGTTGGTGGGCAGATAAAGCGCTTTAAGGACAGTCTGCGAGAGTCGCTCACTTTGCGCGGGTTGCCTGAGGACTGCGAGCAGGTGGCTCAGGACCGTGGAGAATGGGGAGCTATCTGTTCCCTGGCGGTTGGCGTCTCAATGACTAGGCGTGTGAGAAACAGTCAGCGTGCTGCGAACATGCGTCAGCATTGCCTGGGGACTCAGCAGGATCCACATGTCTGTAACATCTGCAGGGGAGAAGAGCGCATCTAGGATCAAGCGTTTTCTCACACTTGACAAGGACAAGGGGATCCTCGATTACGAGACCCAGCAACGATAACGATAATAACAGCGATATGTTATGGTCAACATATCGCTGTTATTATCGTCAACATTCAACATGGCCCGTTGAATTATTCGAAAGTCTTATTCGAAACAATGTTATGTAAAAAGCTCCACCCTATAATTATAGTTTGAGAAATGTTATTAAAAAAAGGGTTTTCAATATTTTTTTTCTCTTCTCGAGGTGCCGTCTCCTTTTAGGATTTGACCACTATCATGGCAATCTTTATCTTGTTCACTGCAGTCCGGAACGGTTCAGTAGAATTACACCCAAACCACGCCCGCAAGTTCTTAAGCCAAGAGATACAGCGTCATCCTTTGCCTCGTTTGACATTTATTCTCTAGAATGATCAGTTACGTTTTAATGTGCTCGAGATACTATAGATTAAGTGACCGTGCTTGAGATACTATGGATTAAGAGACCGAGATACTGCAACTTGCGAATTTCCACACTTTTAAGCAGTTCTCTGTTCGTATTCAGACGCGCAAGTATTTTCACATTTGCAACACGATCCGTCTAAAGAATCTTGAGGATACGTCTGCAGAACAACATCTCAAAAGCTACGATTCAGTGTCCATCCCTACATTCTATAGAGAAGATGTAGTAGCGAACCATATGCATTTTCAATTCCAAGCTTAGAGCTCAGTTTGTATGAGCAAGGACTTCCGCATTTGTAACACGATACGTCTAAGGAATCTTAAGGATACGTCTATAGATCCACATATCAAAAGCCACGATGTTGTGTGATGTATCCTGGTTAAGTGTCCACGCCTCCATTTCATAGAAAATATGTAGTAGCGAACCATACGCATTATCGATTCGAAGCTCACGTCTTGGTTTATAAAAAGAGGTTTCATTTTAACGAAAAAACTTGGAAATTCATACTTAATATTATGACACATTTTAACATGATTTTTTTACTTAATTGGCCTATTTGTCCTTTGGGCTAGCACAGTTTTAATATAATATATAGTATACTCGCACAGTTAGAAGACGAGATTTTTTAGACTCAAGAAATTAAAAACATTCTTCAACAAAGCTATCTTAAGCCATATTAAAAATTTCTATCAGATTTATAAGATCTATAGTGAAAGTTATATTTTATTGAACACTACACATGTTCACATATATTAAACGTATTACGTTTGTCGTTGTATGCAAATTTTGTAACAAATATCGCAGCTGTATAGGTTATAAAGAGTATTTACATAAGCGTTTTGCTTCATTATTGGCCACAAATTTGGCCCAAAACTAACGCTTTTAGAGGATAATAGTTTATGAGAGGTTTTTTTTGGGTGTACCTTAGAATGTGAACAGCCCGAAATGGTCTTGCTTCACATTATGTGACTTATTTAGGAATGTAGCCTCAAGGGACATTTTAAGAATGTGTTCTCAAGAGACATATTAGAAATGTGCCCTCAAAGAACCCTGTTTTACGAAAATTGGCCAATGTTAGAATACGCTTAGAAGCTGCCTATATTTTATCTCACTTAAGAGTAGTTTTATATAGAAACAAGAATTCTTACAATTACACCATTTTACATAGAGAGGACAGAGCGCCAAAAATTTTATATCACGACATAATTCCTTCATATTCTCCACATCCACGCATATTTTTATAGAGTTAATTCTGTTTCTTTTGCTCTTATAACATATTGCCTATGTATGTACAAGTATAATCGAATGAATATAAAATACATACACACATACCATCGTGCCATTTCTCTGTCGGAGTAGACAGAAAGGACACACTGGCAGCCTTTCCTATCGCAGCACACCTCTTCTACATTGCCACACCTTCTCATACAACTTTTACGATTTCTTAGACTTTTAACATTTCCTTCTTTTTCAACATCAACTTATCCAATATCGAAAGTCGTAAGTTACGAGTAACTTGCTAGTGTTGTTGGTTCAAATCCCCAGCGTAACATACAAAAGATAAACTCAATAAAACCACTTGGATTCTTAGTACCCATCGGAGCAATCTTTAAAAGACCTTTGTCATCTTCTCGAAGACAATTAACCAAGTCATAAAAAAAATTGTAACAATCGTGAGAATCAATTGCATAGCGGTATCACCAACCGTTTTAGAGCAGGTTTAAAATAAGCTCGAATGAGAACAACAATTACAATAGCGCCATATTGTAACAATGGGCTATCACAAAACGGCATACTCTCTGACAGATCTTACAGCTAAATCCACTCACTATTTTCAGCTATTGGTCTATGTCAGATACATTTATTCGACATAAGGTATTCATATAATTAATTACTCATGATATTTTATTTTATCACAAAGTTTTATTTGAATTTATTTGGTTTATTTGAAATATTGGAAAATCATATATTAATCCTGTATGTAAAAAAGTTTTGCTCTTCCAATGGATCCCATACAATGCTGCGAGATATTTCAATTAAATACCATATATGCCCCTCACGATAAATCAATACTATAGGAGGTAGTTTTTATCTTAGTAGTGGGATAACCCACTAATGAGATAAAAACTAGTTATTTGAATTTTTAAATTCATAACTAAAAAAAATACGTAACTTAATAAAATCTTAAAAGATAGAGAAAATATAGGAATAGGGTGTGGCATAGTAAATACCCCCATTTGGTTTGCCTATAATGTTATCAATTTTAAATTCATTTTTTTTCCAGATAGCTCAAGACGAAATCAAAAAGACTTATACTGGGAAGGTACACACCGCAGTAACGAGCCCGAATATCCTGATGTATGTCACTAATAATAATTCCTTATTAATCATTGCTACATATTGAGGGTTTCGATTTCAATAACATATGCTAACCATACTTCACCAACTGCTCAAAAAATCGGCGACTGTGTCTTAATGGGTGCATTTGTTTCATGTCGATGTTTCTAGCTTTTTTGGTTCTTCATAACCTGCAATTTCATCATTTTACAAACCCACTCAGCTCAAAATGAGCTTCATCCGTTATCATCAATCGAAATGCTCTTAGTGTTGCAATTATTGAATTATTACTTTTGGCGTACAATAATATTTTTTTTGCCAGTTGTTGCGGTGTATACCTTTCCATTATTAAACTTTTAGAGTCAATCTTTAATTACTTGCGGAGATTTTTTAAAATTTAAAATTGAAAAAAGTTATGGGCAAATCAAATGGTGTGACTCTATAGAATATACGAGTAGACAGATACTTACTTATTTTTCTGCTTATAGCAATACATCGTATCGTATTTGTAACCGATAATATACGAGGTATTGTTTTATCATGAGTGATATTCCGGACTATAAACTTTAAAACAAGTAAAAAAAATTAAACGGTTTTCTTAAGCATAAATATCAATATTTTCGATTTTTGAACCTTTATAAGTCGAGTTAGTTGGAAAACATCGAGAAACGTACATA
Organism: Odontocerum albicorne; assembly: GCA_949825065.1. Classification (NCBI taxonomy): domain Eukaryota; kingdom Metazoa; phylum Arthropoda; class Insecta; order Trichoptera; family Odontoceridae; genus Odontocerum; species Odontocerum albicorne. Next base: position 22,955,545 of record OX463852.1, on the reverse strand, counting down.
CATATTTTACGACTATGTAAACTATCAAGGCAGCGATACCCTGTATCGTATTTGTAACTGGTGATATACGAAGTTTTTTTCGATACGAGTTATTGTTATATCATGAGCGAAATTCCAGACTATAAACTTCAAAATAAATTTTAAAAAATCAATCAAAGTATTGAACCTTTATTTGTCGAGTTAGTTGTAAAACATTGAAACACGTATACTCGTAACTTTCACGACTCGAAACTATCGAGGCAGTAATACCTTGTATCGTATTTGAAACTGTTGCGATATTTCCTATACGAGGTATTGTTTAATCATGGGCTATATTCCAGACTATGTGCAAACAAAATAAGGGAAAAAATTCAATTCGATAATATTTTCTTAAGTATAATTATCAATATTTTCGAGTATTGAAATTTCATGTCTCAGTTGCGAGTAGTTGGAAAACATCTAGACAGGTATAGTTTTTACGAGTCTTTGAACTATCGAAGCATTGTTGTACTCTCGTGAGAAAGGAAAGTATCTCATGTCTCGACTTGCAGGAGAAAGGGGTTGGGTCTAATCTAATAGTGATCTTCCAGTCACAATCGGGCAGCAGAAATTATTTATCGCAAAATATTCGACACGCTCCATTACATAACAAAGATGAATGACTATCGGAGAGATGGACTAGACACTACACTTTCTTACTATCTCAACAATTAGTTTTCGATACAGAGCTGAAGGTAATTTTGTTAAGAAACTTTATTTAATCTCCAAAGTGTTAACATAAGTTGTGTCCGTTTTTTTCCAATTTAAAAATGAGCACCAAAAGTAAAACAAAATTGTAAATGTTATACGTCATTCGAAATAATATATGTAACGTAAAAACAAACACAATATCTTGTAGAGCAGAAAATTTTCTTTTGAATGACGTATAACATTTACCAGTTTGTTTTACTTTTGGTGCTCATCTTTAAAATGGAAAAAAGACGGACACAACTTATGTTAACACCTAATTTTTAGATAGGAATTATAATTTATTTATAAATGGAACAATGCACCTTATAACAAAATAAAAAATAGTATAAAATGTGAAAGGAAAAGTAAATGCGACATATGGGTGAATAATGAAAGATTGAAGCAAGTTGAGGAATTATGCTATTTGGGAAGTATTTTCTCAGATGATGGAAGAGTTAAGAGGGATATCGAACGAAGAGTTAAGAGGAATATAGTATATTGTCCACTATAGCATGTTGGTGCCAACTTTCGTGTATGGAAGAGAAACGTGGATGTGCTTTAAATTGTTGGTTTTCATCAACTTTATTTATTATACTCTTATAATTGCATTGATTAACTTTTATAAATCCATTTTTCGCTTTATCTGCTGATAAACATCTTAGTGCTAGTGGATTAATTGCCTATAGAAAAAAATATAATTTTATAGTTAAATTAAATTAGATCTCAATGTTTTGTGTTCCGTATTAGCTTATACAAAGCAGCGAGATATATTTTCAAATAACAGGTAAATTATGGATTGAGTCATTTTGCATAATAACTTTCATATATTCACCATAAACATCTCTTAGATACGAGTATATACCGCTCATGATAAACCAATACCTCGTATCTCCCCACTAAGATAAAAAGTAGTTGATTGTGACTAAAAAATACGCAACCATGTAAAATATTTAAAATTATAGTAAATAAATACTTATCTTTTCTGCTTATTACAATATCTTATATTTTATTTGTAAACGATGATATAGGATATCTTTTTGATACGAGGTATTCTGGGCGATATTTCAGGCTATAAGCTGTGAAAAAAAAGCCAACTCCTTTTGCGTCCAGCGAATCTACTATATAAAGATTGTCGCAGTGTTTTTGTTTCATTTTTTTTATGTCAAATCTGATCATTGGGCACGTAAGATTAGTTCATAACATTATTTCTACTTCCTTTACGAAATAAGGTAAGCAATGAATTAACTCGTAAATACGGGAAATAGCTGTACTCGCATGTTTATTATGTCGGCAAGTAAATATATAAAGCACGCATTTAACATAATCGACTAAAGATGTCAGAGCGCAGTGGCGTGAATGCGATGTGTTACAACTTCAATTAGTTCACGCTGGCTGCCCTCATTATCTGCGCTCTCGTAATATCGATTGTGTAACTATGACAATTTCGCATTAAGATGAGGCAAAGTGTAACAAAATCATCAATTTGGAACGACGATAACACACCTTTCATTGCGGCGGAATGGAATTTGTCAGAAGGTTCGTAATGTGACGCGGAATGGTATGTGGATATTTTTTTATGCAATGCCGGTAGTTGGTCACTTACGTTTAAAATTTCACTTATTTCTCAAATATACTATATAGTACTATATTACACTATTGTTATATACAGTACAAACTGATACACTCATTGATATGTAGCAATAAACCCGCCAACCAACCCGAAATATGTTAAAAAGGCCATAAATGGAAACTAAACTTGAATTCATTCAAAAATAGGGTTTCAACGGGAATCAAATTTACAACCCCCGGGTAGTAAGTCAGTCGTCTTACCAATTAGGCAACGGAAGTCGTCAACTCTTAAGTTAAAAATAATAATTAGGTATACATTTATTTCAGCAAAGAATAATGTACAATGTTTCTGAGAAAAAATATTACTAATCATTATATAGAGCATAAAATGAAATAACTTACCTACATAAAAACTACCACCATACCGATTCTCTGTTGGGGTAGCTAGAAAGGAGAGGGTGCCAGACTTTCCTATACCAACACACATATTTCGCCTACGACTTCTCTGGCTTTTACATTTCCTTCTTTAAAAATAGAATTCACTTGATCCAACTATACTTTCATTGGTCTTCGTCTACCACGCCTTCACCTTAAATTTGCACTGTATATTTGTTTTGTTAGTCTTTAATTATTTTGTTCTACGTTTCTAAACCATATCAGAGAGTTCATTTTACTTTATACATATATCAGTGTTAAGTTCACATTTACTCGTATTTCTAATCATCATTACGTATCATACATTGTGGTCCCATGTATTCTTCTCAGTGCACGTATTTATACAAGTAGGTAAAATTCGGTTCATTTCAGTGTTTTTTCGCGTCCACATTTCAAATTAAAATTATAAAAGTTATATTTTCAATAGAAAATTGCAAGCGTTGAGTAATAAAAAATACATACAAAAAAAATAATATATTTTTTGTTAATACGCCATTGCATAGATACCCTGACCACTACACTAGCGTTGCCTCTCCGTATTGCAAGGGGACACTACAATTTCTCCCATTACATGCATTCATTATTAAACGTGTATATGTTACATATAGAAAGACGATTTCTTCCCTGTTGAGATACGGAGCTGAATAAATATGTTCGCCCTTATTCTTAACTATTCTTATACCGAACAGAATACGAGTATTTCAAGAGAATCGATGCTCAGAATTGAATATTGGTCCCAAGAAGCGAAATTGAAAAGTGGCTAAGAAATATGAAATAAAAATAAATGCGTAGGAAATGAGAGCACTGTGCAAAATACATACATAAAAAAATGTATGACAGAACAATACAGATTTGAAGAAGATGCAGTGCTTAATATTAATAAAGGAGCATTGAAATGGTGAGGTCATATAGAAAGAATTAATGATGAAACATTTACCAAAAATAATATATTCGAGTAATAAAGAAGGTATGGGAAGTTTGGCTAGACCTAGAAATACTTGGCACAGTTAAATTAAAATTCAATTCAGAAAGAGGGAAGATTGAAAAGCCTGTATAATGCGAGTATTCATAACGACGTGCTTGGACGTTACAGAAGTGACATATGTGTACCAGTTTAAAAAGAAGTGGAGCTCAGTTAACTTTGCCTACCCCAATAAGAACATGGCATAATGGTGATAATAAAAACAAATCTACAACGACCCTTCGCCTCGCCGTCGTCGTTGCTGGGCCTCAAAGTCGAGGATTCCCTCGCCATTCCAACGTTAAATCAGTTGGAAAGCGAAGCTGTGCCGTTGAGATTTCGTCTCTCTTCTTTCTCCTCTTTAAGTGAGTCGTTGCCTACCAGTAAACTTATCGGCCACACCGTTGTACTGGATCAGATGGCACACCTGAATTAAGACGATCGGAGCACACGGGCATGCTTTTTTTTTCGAAAGAATTGGTATGTCCGAGGTCATAGGTATCCTTATACCCTCGAATACTAGGCGGAAAAAATGTCTATTGTTCGCGAGGAATAGCACAGCGCGAGAATCGAACCGGCGATCTTCCGCACGGAACTCCAGTGCGTTACCGCACGACCATACAACTCATACCTACCTTTGCCTACATTTCTATCCAATATTCTGAAATCTTCGAAACTGTTACATAATTCAATTCGTATTATCGGCCCTTGAATTACGTGTAAATTCGTTCGTGAAAGTGAAATTACATTTTTTTGCATGCCTGCTAATGACACTTGCAATCGCTTATCAACCTTGGTCGTTGACAATGTAAACCGACTGGTCCATTCCGACCAGTCTGCACCGGCAGTATGGCAGTATTCAACTCGACTGACTACTTGCAGAGGAAAGTCGGCATTTACCTTCAGTGAACGAACTTCGGTCACGATTCGGCTCGAGGCGACATTGAATTAACGTAACAGATACAGATTAGGGTAGAGATATTATTGTTTCAACTCTTTGAGATCTGTATACCAGTGTTTGAGAAGTGTATTTTATTACCGGTATTTTAACGATACAAGAGTACAAAAGTAATGCATTATTTCTATCCGTTATTGGTATGCGAGAAAGCGGTGTTGAAAGACAAAGGAAGTAGATACTCGTATGCTGTAGTCCATTTGCGTACACGCATACATACCATTACGCCATGCCTGTTTTGGTATAGGCAGACAGGACAGATCTCACGCCTTTCTGTCCATGCACACAGCTCTTACTTCGTCTACAACTCCTCATATATGTTCTTCTAATTCTCCTACTTAAGTATTCCCTCAACATGGCCAAACCATAAAAAGATTCCTTTCTTAATTCTGCTTATAACCTCCATCTTTTTTCATTTTCTAACTTGAGAAAAGTTTACTCTCTAAACAGCGCTATATAAATGGTCCTCTTATTATTAATATCTCAAACAAACAGCTATCTATTCTTTATCCGATCTTTCTAACTGGATCAAATTTTGTAGTACGAGATATTGTACGCAAGGCACGCATTTTTACCGTATTTATTATTCTCTCATCACACGCTTTTAATGTCCAGGCTTCGTTTTCATATATTAAGGTCGGCACTAGCACACCACTGTACACAATATTTTTTAAACATTTTATTGATTTATAGGAAAAAAGTAGTACTATGTTCGCAGATGACCTTATTACTTGCAGCAAGACGCCTTTTAATATCTATCTTAACATGTCTTGACACCATTATCCTCAAACAGCACAAAAACACTTGTAACATAAGTCTCTATATTTGGCTAAACTGGAAAATTTCTAGTCTAAACTAAGCAGTTTAGAGCCTAAACTAAGCGAGATAACCATTTTAAAACAATGTTCCAGACATATCAGGGGATGAAATGCGTATTACACGTCTGTTGTATACAGTGCAACCCGGCAGCTGTATTGCTTGCTATGTGGCGATCTCTTCAAATCAGTCTGAAATATTTTAAACAACTTAAAGTAAAAACCAGAAACAATGGCAAATTTTTTTTAAAATACCGATAATTGTCTATATCTGAAAACGGATAGGTCTTATATTTATTACACTTTTTTGGATATACGAATAGTATTATACAACGTGGCTCATTGCTAAGTTACAATGTCTGCCAACTAACCATTTAAATGCTTAAGGGAAGTTAACTGAAAACAAGACTAACTGAAAGTTAACTGAAAACAAGATACTCTTAAAAAAGTGGGTGCCAACGGGAAAAACAAGGCCACGGAGGTCGTCAAACGAAAAATATAAATACTTTTATTTCATTTATACAAAAGATTCCGAAGTTGTTTGTTACCATATCGAAAACACACTTAAAATATAATATAATAGTTGCGTGGGAAATTTTCACTAGGCTATGGAAATTATATTTACCTACTTATACATAAGAACAATTTTCACTGATATAAGCCGACTGACTATGTAATGTTGAGAGCAGTTGGTATTGAGTATACATTCTGCCCTGAAAAAGAGAGGATTACCTCTCAAAACTATTACGTGAAGGAGAATTAACTCTCGAAACTATTTAGTGGAGAAGAGAGAATTAACTCTCGAAACTATTTAGTGGAGAAGAGAGAATTAACTCTCGAAACTATTTAGTTGAGTAGAGAGGATTACCTCTCGAAACTATGTAGTGGAGAAAAGAGAATTAACTCTCGAAACTATTTAGTGGAGAAGAGGGGATTAACTCTCGAAACTATTTAGTCAAGTAGATAGGATTAACATATTGATCAATAAGTCACGGGACTAACCAATAGATGGCGCCTCTAATAACAAATCCATACCTTTCTCAGTAACAAATCCATACCATTTTTTATTAATCCCCCATTCTGGGAAACCTTAAAAACAAATTTGAGTTATGTTCATTAAAATAATTTAAAAACTGAAACTACCATGATATTTCTTTTTTGCTAAAAATATATTTTTTTATTTTTGATCACTGCGAAGAATACGAGTATATGGAGTGATAATGTTTGACAGAATACGAAATGAAGTTATCAAGAATGAATTTTCAGTTAATACCGATGTATTAAGTAAAACACCAAGAAGATGTTTCTCAGATGGTATGGACATATAGAACGAATGAAGGAAGAAATAGTAACAAAACAAATATGCAATGCGAATATCGGTGGAAGGCTTTGTTTAGGAAGATCAAGGAAAGGATGGTTGAATCAAGCGTATGATATTTTGAAAAAAATAAATTTTAAACGCCAGAGAAATCGTAGGAGTTAACACTCTCGAAACTATGTAGTGGAGAAGAAAAGATTAACTCTCGGAACTATTATAAGTGATAAAATACAAAGTTCCAACAATTTTTTTTAAATTGACTAATTGTACGAGTACGTTCCAGATAATTTATTAAAGTTTTAAAAAGATATGATTTAATTGATATTTTGAAAAATTCGGTTGCTATTATTTTTGCATACAAGGGATATTATGTGTTTGATTTAATAATTTAACTTCAGTAACAATTATATCTTTTTTTATATATATAATATATGCACTTTTCTCGTACATGGTGTTTCAGCAAGACCATCGGTCTATAACAAAATATAATTTGAAAGACTGATAATATATGTATATAAAAAAACCATTTCCGTCGTAGCTTTAATGTGTTATTCTTATGCACCTGGAGTATGGAGAATCCATCTGCTACCTTTTACGGATCAGTAAGTTTGACGGACTTACAAGTCGGAGTTGTTGACTGCCATATGTTGAAAACTGACATATGGCGTACAATTTATGTTAGCTATAATACTACTAGCTGTACTGAATGTGATATCTTTAAAAAATAAAGTAAATGCAGGTAAAGGTTATTGTCATCATATAACATTAATTCGAGATTTTTTAAATTTATTTTGCACTATCCACAATATGTTAAAACATTTACAATTTAAATCGTTTCAATTTCAAGAGGAACTGCGTCGAGTACAAGTACATTACAATGAGAAAAAAAATCGATTTTGTGAATAAAGATAACTATTTCACTAGGCAATGCCTATGACGAAGTGGTATCTTTCCTCAATCATAAATTTTATATACATACACACCAAATTGTCATATTCCTGTCGGAGTAGGCAGAGAGGACATAGCGCCAGACTTTATTACCTCGGCACACATTCTATGCCTCCACAACATATAATACATACAACTTCTACGATTTCTCTGACTTTATACGTTGCCTTCTTTCAAAATATCATTCACTTGATTCAACCACACTCATTGTATAAGTTGTAGAGTGTGTTTAAGGAAGGCGTGTGAGAGAAGGAGAACCACTCGTTGGTTTTCTTCTCTCACACGCCTTCCACTCACATTTGTACTATAACATATATGTGTTTTATTAGTATTTCATCGTTTAGTCGTTCTGCATACCAAAACCATCTCAGCGTGCTCTTATCTTATCCTACTCAACACATCAGCCTTAAGTTCATATTCATCTTCAATCAATCATTTCATTGCGTATTCTATAAAACATTGTCACCCCGTGTAATCTTTCCAGTGCACGCATTTTCACAGCTTTTATTTTATTTCTATCAGTCGGTTTCCACGTCCACGTTTCACTCCCATACATCAAGTTGGCTCCAAAATACTATTATGGAATATCATCTTAGTAGATTTTGACATTTTTCGGTTCAAGTATATACGGGTATGTATGTATTAGTGTCCCATCCACTTTGTTTCCTATCGCTACACGCCGTTTGATATCCCTTTTAACTATTCCTTCATCTGAAAAAATACTACGCAAATATCAGGATTCCTCAACTTGCTCCTGCGTTTCATTATTCCCACATACATCGCATTTGCTTTTCGTTTTACAATTTTCTATCACCATTACTTTGGATTTCGCAACATTTATTCTCAGATTTTTCTCTTCGCATCTCTCATACTTATCAAACTTTGCAATTCGTCTTCACTATTGGTCCTAAATATTAAAACATTCATATTCCGCATTCACATCCTTAATCGTATTTCAATCCCAAGGTACAACATATACAATTCTAACAGCATCACAATCTCAACGATCACATCTAAATCATGTCCAACGTATCATACACTCCTCAACACACGCGTAACTCCTCAACACACAATTTAGATTCGCATCAGTCATTCACTCACATGCCTTTGTGGAGACCTTCAAAAGCTCCTTACTCTTATTTATTTATAAATATTTATAAAAAAAAAAGATAAAACACCAATATCTTAAAAAAAATTGAGAATACATACGAGTATATCCTTCAAAATATGCCTGGAAATAAAAATGTACAACAATACGAAAAGTAAAAAATAATCAAATACAAACAATACAAGAGTTAAGTAGGGAATAACAAAATCTCTCTTAAGGGTATCACAATACTAAAGTAGAGAGCTAATTACAAATAATCAGTTTAAATGTATATTAAATGGAACAAACTGTCTCCCAGTTAAGATCTAAGATAGAGGAAATGCTAGCGGATAATTAATAAAAATAATCTTCGCTATATAACGTTTTAAAACACGAACCAACATATTTTTCCTTGTTTACCAATGTATACGTTTTATTTTACCGTGTAACATTCAACTGATATCGTTCTGAGAATGTAGGCTACAATGTCTTCGAAACGTCGATCATCTTTGAAGCCAACTCAATACAACATTTTAACCTCTTCAGACCTGAATTAGTTCTAAGGTTTTTAAAAAATATTCTTGCTTGCGAGTGTATTATTTACACTAAATACAACATTATGTCGTATTAGTTTAGATAAATGGCGCCCAAAACGTTCCAAGTCAATATTACAGTATCCTACACTTCATTTGTTATCATTGGGAACAATCCTACAAAGTTGTTTACTAAGTGAAGTATTGTGCCCATTATAATGGACGCCAGTCTGAAGAGGTTGAACCAGTCGAAACAATAATGCAATTTTAATTAGTTAAGGTTTAGCTGGAAAAGTATAACCTGCCATGGAGTATACTTATAGATATTACTAAAATGTGCAAATTAAGTGTATCCTGTGTTGATTCTAAGGACACCAAGAAATGTTATGTTTGATCCTTGTACGAATTAGGGAAATCTGTAATGTGCAACGGACTTGAAAAAATAAATTAATAAATGGAGTTTAATAAGGTATGCGAGGTACCTACAAGTATTCAGGCCACTAGATAATTATTTAAATAATTTACTTTTCAGTTTTATTTTATCTTCTTTTCTAATCTGTATGACGAGAAATGCCATAATTGTTTGTATTTATTTAATTTTCTTTTTAATCTAGCATGTTTTTTGTCCTGAAATGCTACAATTGTATATATTAATCGAAAAAAAAATTTAATTGAAGTACAAAATCAAACTTAAAACATCAAAACTATGGTTACATCAAAAACACTCACAACGATTCTAAATTGAAGAACACTATGGTTAAATTCACATTTGGCCTGAGGCTGCATAACCAGCATTTGATCTCTATAAAGTAGGCTCTCTTTGATCTTCTCATATAAGATCACAGGCAGCCTAAGGCCATGTGAAAACGTACCTTGTAAGGTACTAAATGTACTTTTTCTTTCAAGTGCTTGCCCTTTCATCTAGATTGTGTAAAATATACACTATATGTAGTTAATTATAGAATGTTTTTTATATTATTTTTTCTTATTCTTAGAAACAAAAAAAACAATACTACAATGTTCCCTATACATCTCCAACGTAATAAAATAAATTAATCATACATGCACATATACCATTACGTTTCTTTATTGGAGTAGGCAAAGAAGATCGCCCGACTTTTCTATTTCGACACATTTCATCTCTTTTGCATCCATACACCTTCTATTTATTTATTTAACACTTTTATTGCAAATACAATCTGGCGGGCTTATTGCCAGGCGGCAATCTCTTCCAACCAACCAGACAAAAGTAAATGAAGCAAGTTACCTGGTCGCATAAATCATTCAAATGCCTATCCATCCCCACGAAATCCATAAACATATACGTGAGCACATGGCCACGAGCCCCACATAAAACGTACAGTCACCAGAACATTATTTTTCATATAAAGTGAGATATCATCAATCAAAAGGAAAGGAAGGGATGGTGGAGAGGAAAGGAAAAGAAAAATCAGGAATGAAACACGTTATTTTACTGACTAGAAATCAAGAGGTTAATAACTGTGTTATAAGCGATGCTAATTAATAATTGTGTTATAAGAAAAAAAATAGTGTATTTTCCTTCTAATGCAGTTTCTACGATTTCTCTGACTTCTTACATTTCGTTCTTTCAAAATATAATTCATTTGATTCAATCATACTTTCCTTGGTCTTCTTCTAACAAGCCTTCCACTTATATTTGCACTATATATTTATTTTGTTGGTATTTCTTCATTCATTCATTGCACGTGCCTTAACCATATCAGAGAGCTCTTTTTTATCTTACTTAATACATTAACCTTATATTTTATATTATTTATAGTTAAGGCATTGACATTGTGGAGGTTTAAAGACATTGTAATTTGTTTTATGAAACACTGTTTATTCCACTTTTTGTAACGGTATAACCCTACTGATTTCAAGGCTTTTACCTCATCATCAAGGGACCACAAACAAGACTCCTTAGTTCACATTCATCCCTTATCACATTCCGTATTCTGTAACTATAAATTAATCATCATAACTATATCTCAATATACATTTTATATATAAAATGATGTACCTATTCAAAACAAGTGTTTGCGAGTATATTGTGTCAAGTTTTTTATATTCGTAAAGAGAACTCAATTTGAAAACCATTTCGGTGAAAGGATACAAAATAAACATTTCAAAACCACCCTTATGCGGTCAGGGTTAGTTTTTTGTATTTCACCCGCGTTCGTTGTTTTTACCTGGATTGTAGTTTTATTATTCCCTGCAGGTGAGCATATGTGCCGATTCTGCTGGTAAAACAAAAGTTGTGTACATGTCTACTCTTTAGAGCATAATTTCTAAACCTGTGGGTCGTGACTCTCAGGGGAATCGCAGAAAATATCAGGGCGTCTTTAAAAAAAAAAGTGTTGGCTCCAATGGGTACATTTGTATAAGTTTGCAGGGAGGTCGCAGTCTTAAATTGTATAATCTATATAAATAAAAATGTAAATGTTCGTTAATTGAAGGCAGCTAATCTCCGGAAGTTCTCTACCGATTGGTTTGAAATTTTGAGTAAAGTTTATATTCGTCAACGGAAATGTTTTTTCATTTTTATTTATATATAAATATCAGTGTATATAATAAAAATTTTAAATCAAAAACAAATATCTATGCGAATCTGTCGGGGACAAGGACTAACTAGATTTGTGACACATGTCAAATTTCATTTTCGACGTTTCGGAGTTTATATCAAATATTTAATTTTTAGTCTATATAAATAAAATATTTAATAATTTAATGTTTAAAAATAAATAATAAATTTTATATATAATAAATGTTTTATTTTTGAGTCGAGAAACGAACTGATAATAAATTTATTACAGAGGAAAAATAGGTTAGAATCCAAGATACGTCAAACTAACATTTGTGTTAATAAGGATAAGTTCCATTGTGTCATAGCAGCTTGAGAAAATCTTAATATGGCTGAATCAGGGCTTTATAGCGCAAGCGCAGGAAATATATTTGACAGAACTAATACTAAATTTGTAAAAAATATCCAACTAATATTTTATCTGTTTTCAAATATTTCGAGTATCGTTAAAATAAATTTAATCGCTAAAACAAATATAGCTTATATTTATAAAATGATCTAAAATAAAGATATAACAATAACTTATATGTATAAAAAGATCGAGGATCGCTAAAATAAATATAACTTATATAGTATGTATAAAAAAACAGATGCGTGATACTCTCACGTGGTAGAAGTGAAACTTCTTAGATCTTAGGAAAAGTTGATTTTATGCATTGCTTTTTTTCGATTTGTTAACGATTTTTTTAGGATTAGGAAATGGTTCTGTGGAATTTAATTCAAGAAAGTCTCTTTTAATTTAATAAAAAAAAAATATTTTTTATTTTTAATAATAAACAATAATAAATAATAATATAATACACTTAATAAAATGAAATTTAATATTAAATATATTAATATTTTTATATTTATATTAAATTTATTATTTTTAAATAATTATTTAATTATTTATAGCTTTACTATTTTAATTATATAAAATATTATTTTATTATATAATTTTTTTTGTATAGCGCCATCTGCGTTAATTTATCCGCCATTTTCATTTCGTAATGTGCGTTGTTGACATATCTACCTCTAAGAATATCTTTTTCACTTAGTATTTTTAACTAATTTTTTTATTTTTCTGTTCAATTAGCGGTAAAATTTAATTGTTTTGATTGATTTTCGTTTGAATTCAAATCATATCGTGAATTGATCTCTTGGAGTGACGCGATCATTTGCTTCACAGAGACAACGTGATGCTGGTATGTACATTTTTGACAAACGTCATATTTATTTTAAACGAACTGACAAATTTTTGCTAATTTGTAAAAAGATGTATTAATGTGTCATTATTGTTTGTTTTTTGTAATGTATTTATCTAAATAACTTGCTATTTATTAGAATCGATATTTATTGTTCATTAATGACGCGATCAAACATGTCACATGCAAATTAAATTCGTGCGTAGTTTGCAATGTTTGCAATGTCTTTCCTTAACATTTAATTAATTCCAATAACCTCTCTCTTTGCTTAACATTTAATTCGTTCCAATTATCTCCGGATTTCATTAAAAATACTCCTATTGGACAAATATTTGACAAATGCGTGTCCAGCTGCAAAACGATTGATCAGCTGAGATATTCTCACATCAATTGCTGGAAATTGGGAACGGAAATTTCATTGTCTCATAACTTAATGTTTCACTCATATTTTTAAAGGTTTACAATTTTATATGTTTTTGCTATAACTTTCTGTCTTCTTTTTCAGTGCAATCTATCTGCTTTAGTTCATCAAAATGTCGAGGAAGCAGCAGAACAACGTGTAGCCAGAGTTGAGGATGCACGGTTGCGAGCACGGCGATCGCGTTCTGCAGTTTCAGAAGCGGTTCGTTCTCAAGAGAATGTACGCGACAGGCTGATAGTGACTGAAATAGGTCATTAGGAATATCAAATGTATCTTTTTTTACATAGAGTTTAATTTTATCTCTATGTTTATATTTCTAAATATATCAAATCGTATGTAGAAATGTAGATTTTTTAAATTAGTTTGATATTCATCCGTTTTAATCAAACCAAGCTTCGCTCTGAAGAATACGTTCATTTGCGAGATGCAGTTGTAAATGACGGTAATACAACTAACGTTGGAAGACTAACGATTTGGCCATCTTCATATACAGGCAGTCTACGTCATATGCACGAGTACGCTCAATATGCAATTGCGTATGTTCATTACTACGGATGTCCAGACCTATTCACTACATTCACATGCAATCCAGCTTGGGACGATATACAACAGCTCATGGTAAAACATGAAGTGTTTGGGTCTGTGCGTTGCTGGATATACTCAGTGGAATGGCAAAAGAGAGGATGGCCTCATGCGAATATATAGTACTAATCTGGATCTATAACAAAATCACTTCAAACAAAATCGACAATGTAATGTGCGCTGAAATACCCGATGCCGACGTCGATAAGGATTTGCATGAAGTTGTGACGAAAAATATGATACATGGACCTTGCGGTACACTGAATCCAAATTCACCATGCATGATAGACGGAAAATGATCTAAACGATATCCTCGAGCATTAGTATCCAACACAGTTACAGGAAACGATGGATATCCTTTATACAGAAGAAGATCAACAGAAGATGGCGGGAAATTAGCAACCATACAAATGTGAAACGGTGACATCGAAGTAGACAACCATTGGGTTGTTCCATATTCGCCTTTGCTATTCAAAAACATACAAAGCGCACATAAACGTGGAATACTGTAACCCCGTTGAATCGATCAAATACATTTGTAAGTACGTGAATAAAGGCAGCTACATGGCAGTTTTTGGCGTGCAACCAGATGCGGGATGGGAATGCGGTTATACATATCGATGAAATCGCACAGTATCAGGCTGGAAGATACATAAGCAGCAATGAAGCTGTAAAGCGAATTCTTTCATTTCCCATACATGAACGCCAGCTGTTGTTCACTTAGCAGTACATCTAGAAAATGGACAACGCGTTTATTTCACAGCTGCAAATGTGCAACAAATAGCCCTGAATCCACCAGCTACAACGTTAACTGCTTTCTTCACGTTATGTAAAAATGACGCGTTGGCGAAAAGACTACTGTATCACTGATTGTGACGTCAAAAGAAGAATTGGTGAAAAGGTATTTCCCTACATTTAAATCAATTATAAGAATCACGATTGGCATAGTGAACGAGCTATTGCTGCCGCCAAGAACAAAGACGTCTACGAACTTAATAATATTATTCAGTTCCTTTTTTAATGTTTCTCAATTTTATATTTTTTTGTTATAACTTTCTTTCTTCTTTTTCAGTGCAATCGATCTTTCATTTGAATTCAAATCATATCGTGAATTGACCTCTTGGAGGGATACGATCATTTGCGAGCACGGCGATAAACGCGACAAACTAAGAGTGGCTGAAAGACATCAAAAATATTGTATACCCACAAGCATTATGAAATTAAACATATTAAAAACGTATGCTTTTTCTTTTCTTTCTTTTCCATTTAACCAGACTGAGCCACAGCAACGCGTGGCCGGGTACAGCTAGTATTTTATTAAAAAGGTTGGGAAAGAATACTTTAGGGATACCTGGTACATTTGGGATAGACATGTTCCTATTTATTTGTGAAAAGAAAATCAATATATAAAACAAACACATTATACCTAACAATTTTTTTTGGCAAGGTTCCAATATATCAATGTTGATATTAATTAAAATTTGTATACTCCTATTTCTCGTATTTTATCTTTTAACGAATTATTACATTCATAAATATGTTATTTGGCTTTAAAAACATTCGATTGAACGTACACATACTCGTAAAGCACATTTTTGTGGGATCTTGATATCTTTCCAGTATATTTTAAAAGTACCACAGTTGCGTTTCCTTTTTATGCATCGCAAGAATGGTTATATCAAAGTGACGAGGTATCAAAAAAATATAGAAATTCGATAAATTTATTAATTCACATTCTGTATAAAATTCCACCAATATTCTAAAGAATCTAAACATAACATAAATATGAGATATATTTCAAAAATAAATTATACGGGTATAAAGGGTACAAAAAAATAACTACATTACCCACTATAATACCCGTTAGACATGATGCTATATTACGCACAATTTATATTTTTGACACCTTTAGAAATTTTCTGAAATTTAATTTACATTGCTTGATTGCACAAAAAATGTAGCAAAAAATGCTTGGATAAATTGTTTTAAAAATTTGCTTGACTGGTACGTGTCTAGCGGTTTCGCGAAGTTATGTTGTCTACAACAGATTATGTGGATTTGGCATATCTATAATAATTATACCTCGTAAGTTATTAGAGGAATGAACTTTATTGCAGTTTTCGTTTTGTACTTTTTTTTTTTTTACTGAATTTTTTTTACAATCAATGTACGAGAACGCGGAATGAATTTTTTGACAATGCATAAATATCTAGTTTACTTCCTGCCTTTAAAACGCTTCCAAACTGCCCAAAAATTATATTATTAAAATCAGTATAGCCAAATTCCATAGGATCTCAATTTGTAATGCAAATTTTAAAATGACGCACAGTTCGTTTAGAAATTCTCTTAGATAACATCGACGATTTTTATTTGAAATGCAAATCTTGAAAGTTACAGCTAACTGTCAAGGTAGAAAAGGAGAATCATGTTGCATGTAAAAAACAACACTTTCAAATGTAAAAATAACAAATTTCCCACAATATCATATACTTTCAAGCGATGCCAATTAATAATTGTGTTATAAGAAAAAAAAATGTGTATTCTCACCAGAGTTGTAGGCGTGGGAATATCGAAAAAGAAGAAAGGACGCCACAATAAATATCTGTCATATGATTAGATACACTACAGAAAAAAAACACGAGTTTCTTATCAATATTGATAATAGCACACGTAATAAAATTATTATCAGTTGTAAATTAAACGACACTTTTTACACTGTTTTCATTATTGTAAAAATAACATATGATCGCGAGATAATATTTAAACGAAAATAAAGAAACACACTGAGCGACAACACACACCGCGTTACCTGTTGAAGCGGTTATCTTCAACAAATACAGCCGAATCAGGTTGAATATTGCACTAGGTGTACACGGGATGCGTATTTCTTAAATATACAATTCCTAACGTATTTTTTTTTCAAAGTTTTATTTTAGATTATATCCACTTATTCGATACTTTCACGAAGCTTGTTTTCATTTCTCATTTATGATTTAACTCTTCGAATAATAAATCAATTCTCAATCAGCCCTGTGTACTGACGACTTAAAACTTACATACCATCACGCCATCTCGCTGATGAGGTAGGCAGAGAGAGAGAGAGAAAGAGAGCTGAGCGTGAGACTTTCCTGTCCCAACACACAACCTTCGTCTCTCTAGATCCATACACCTTCCCAAACAGCTCCTTCGCAAACAGCTTCAACGTTTCTCTTTTTTTAAATACCATTCACTTGATCCAACCACACTTTCCTTAATCTTCCTTTCTCACTCTTTTCGGTTACATTTGCACTTTATATTTGTTTTCTTAGTCTTTCTTCATTTATTAAAACTCACATATAAAGTTATATTACTAAAATTTACCAATAATAAAGAAAGGAGTTTTTATGTGGCTCTAAAAGAGTAAACTTGACGATCTTCATGTCATGGTTGATACGGTACCTGTTTTCCGACATGAAGGATGCAGTTTTAATTCCGTTGGTACCTATTTTTATAAAGAAAATGGTAATAATCATATTTTTCCCGTGAGGCCTCTGTAAAATATTTCTGGTTGATAATAATAGGTTGCCAAATAGTTTAAAATAGCCAGTTTGTACTGTTCAAAACAAAAACGATACAATACTTCGTAAACATATTCACAATACAATTTCACCTCGAGAATATTTTAAAGATATCATGTTTTAAAAGATAAAGAACAAACGCCTTTAAACAAATTCAGATGGAATTAGAACCGAATGTTAACACTGCGGTTTAGTCCGTAGCATGCTTAATCGGTATCCAGATTTCCCGTTTTTTTTTATTTCAAAAGGATTTCATTTTGATCTAGTTTTACTTTCAGGCTAGCGATCAGTAGACGATAAATATAAATTATTAGTTCTCAGAATAAGAATTGTAAAGCAGTATTTAAAAATTGGACGAGTACCTGTATTGTTCGAGAAGATATTTAAAGCTTTAGTTATGAGACAAGCCGATAATATTTTTTAACTTTTATCTACAATTCAACACCAATATAGCAAATTTAATCAAAAATTACCTGTTTATATCGATTACACCTTACAAATATATTTTTTTTAAATAGGTGTGTCTTTTATATACCGAGTTTCAAATGAAAAATGTAATATTCGTTACTTATTCTTGGTATTAAAGCCATGAAAAAATACTGAGGGAAATTTTCATGAAATGAGCTTAAATGTAATCTCAACACAATAATTTAAAAGCACCATCTGAACTTAAATATTTGCGGAAGTTATAGATTCCTTCGAAATAATTATATTATAGGAAAATGCGTTATTTTGTAAAAAAAAATATCACTTTCATCGCGTTTCATAATGGCATGGTTCAAAATTACAGTCATGGTAAAAAAAAATCTAAAAATAAATTTGCGTTTTTAACAGAACTTGAAAATATTGTTTCGATGACATTGTATGTTTTAAAATATGATGGCCGATTGTTTGATAGTAAGTAGGGGCATTGGATGGATGTCAAGTGGATGACACCTCAAGAAAAGTCGAGTTCAAACGTTGCATGAATAATTGTTTCAACTTATACCTTTTATACGGATGTTTATTTTGCTTACACATTTTTAAAATGCTTGTTTGTTGACGATGAATAAAAAAATGCAGGTGCTGATATTGCTTCTAATGAAGAACGTTGCATGTATTTATTCCAATTAAATTATCGATTTTTATTTACCACTTTTTTTTATTTCTGGACCAAATACGAGTATATGGATTTTATCCACAAAGTAACGAGGCTATAACTATTTTTTACGCATTATTTTTTTTTAATGTTTTGCCTCAATTGCGAATTGCCTGAAATGAAATAAAATAACCCTAATATTATTTTTTAAATGAATTATCGATATATGAAGAGATAAATTATCGATTGAGGAGAAGATAAATTATCGTTTTGTAGAAAATGAAAGATGAAAAAAGAATAACCGAGTATACAAGTCGGAAGTTCTAGGTGCACGTGGAAAAGGAATGGCAAGCAAAACTTGACTGGACCTAAAAGACCGGTTTTAAAAAGGTAAGTGAGAAGCATGAATAAAAGAATATTGTGTATGAACGTGGAGGAGGAGACAGTTGTATATTTGGTTAGATACGTGTGGAGATCAGTTCTCTGCAGGATAGATCTGTCTATCCCGCAAGAAATAGGGTGTGATGACAAGTATGCATACAGCTATCGGAATGGAGATGTATTTCATACAAAAAATGTTTGAGTAATATATAAATTTATACATATAGAATAAAAATAATTTATATTTTACCTGTTAGATATTTTATGAGCAAATTGTTTTCTTTGAACTTGAATTGAATTTATTTATTTTAAAACGAAATAACCACGAAATGTAAAATTAATTTGCCTTCTCCAAAAAAGAGATGGCGTTGTGGTATGTATGAATATTTTTAGATACAGAATTGAAGAAAATTAATTTCCTATAAT
The DNA here is from genome assembly GCA_949825065.1 of Odontocerum albicorne. Classification (NCBI taxonomy): domain Eukaryota; kingdom Metazoa; phylum Arthropoda; class Insecta; order Trichoptera; family Odontoceridae; genus Odontocerum; species Odontocerum albicorne. The sequence continues at coordinate 22,935,985 of OX463852.1, read as the reverse complement.
CCGAAATACTACGAGTATATCCCGATCATTTTTACATAAAGTATGTATATATGTTCATAATATTATGAACATATATACATGAACACATAATATTATGAACATATATAAACCTTTGGACTTACAGCTGATGGAGTAACATACATGTCACTCGAAGTAAATTTTGGATACTGCTACGGTGCGGCGTGTGTAGATTACAAGAGTCATACTCGTAAAAGAATATGACCTTAACTGGGACATTTTAATTCAGATTCACTGGGAATTGAATCTGAAAGCCCTAGGTCGAAGACAAATGTTCTATCAATTAAGCTTCGGAAATCGTCATATTTTATCAGAGATAATACAGTTTTATGTTAACATCTAGCGAACAGTCTTAAAAGCTTTTTACGAAACATGTAAATGATCAGCAGAACTTACAATGAAATTGTACGAGTAGAAGGTGGTTTTCAATAGATGTCGCGATAGTGATGTTTATCATTTTATGGTCAATTTTAATATTTATGTATATAATATGATAATATTATGTACTATGTTTTATGTTAATTAATTTCAAATATGTTTGTTAACTGCATATTTTTATGTAAAACCGCGACATACATTGGCCACTTGCATATCTAAAAGGCGCAAAAATTGGCCAGCGAAAAAAAGAAAATGCCATAAAATAGTTAAAAGTCATACGCTTATATTTTTTATTAACGCCAGTGACTACTATATAACATTTCTTTAACATCTAAGTATTGCAAAAGAGAGATTGTCAAAGATTCGCGTTATTGAATATTTGATTTTGGGCACAGTCAATTTAGATACGATTTTTGGTTATTTTAATCGCCCTCAAAACTTAAAAAATACAAATGTTTGACGTTTAATTTTTCATCACATTATATTGTGAAGTTAAGTTACAGTACGTCATCAATTTTCAATTATTTGGAAATGCGGAGGAGGGGATGATTTTTAGAGCATTGTCGAATGAATGTCTCAAACGCCAAGAAAACTCGTCTCAGCTCTGTCATTTAAATTATGACGTTATATACATACATTTTGGCGGGGTCGTTGCGAGGTGTCAATATCTTCCAACCAACCAGAGTGATGTGAATAACAGCAGATCCGTCGTAATAAATTTAAGTGCCTCGGGCTTATAATTTCCAGTACCCTTTTTTAAATTATCTATAAAAAATCTAATTTTATTTTTACGTCAGAATACTGGTATTATTATTTTTTATCCGATAGGTATTTAAGAAATATTTATTTCTAATACTTTTTTTTATAATATATTTGATTAATTGTTGTGTTCAATTTTAAACATAATTTAGTACAGAACATACGCACGCAAAAAATGTAATTTGAAATATAATCTTGACTAAATTAATGAACTGTATAAACGTTTAACGCATTTCTTTTATACGAACTCATTATAACGTTTTGATCAATGCATTACAAATTGATTATATAAGATCGCGCAACAAAAATTGCAATTTTCTATTTAAATTAAGTTCTGAAATCGTGTACCACTGCATGATTAATTTATAGGTTATGTAGATCAGTGTTCCCCAACCTTTTTAGACCTGAGGACCGGTGAAAAAAGGAAAAAAATTTCGCGGACCACTAATATTTTGTTTAATATTTTTTTAATCTTATATTGTGACAGATGGACATACTCGTATGTAACTATAATTAATAAATATACATATAACAGTTAAACAATTTTAATTGTAACATTGTCTGATACAATTAAAATTTAACAAAAACAATGGGGTTTTTTCAACAAACTAATGCAAAACCTGCTGTTGCATCTTTGCTAATATATTAGATATTCTTGGCTGCAGTGCTGTATCTGACAGACGAAGTGCTGCATTCACGTCCAGTCTATTCCCTTTTTTCAATTTTATTGAGGACTTGGATGAAAATGCTTTTTCGCATGAATAGGTTGTTGAAAATGACATTAATAAATTTATAGCTTTACAGCTTAAATATGGATATTCATCTTCCACTGATATCCAAAACTGAGGCAATGTTAATGTTTTGTGTCTGGATATCAGAGTGACATCCGAAGACAACTCTATTAATTGTTATTTTTCTCTACTCGTAAGAGTACATGAAATTATGTCCTCCATGAAGGGATTTCCTTTACGAGGATCCTCATTTTTGGGATAATAATGATTACATTTTAGTACCAACGCCTTCAAGTGTTGACTTATTACATTTAAAACACCTTTCCTGTCGATGTCAGCAGGAATTAAAAATTCTTGCAAAAGTGGAAACATTTCTAAATTCTCCACTAGTACACGACAATCCCAAAGAAACAGCTTCTTTTTAAATGCATCGACTTTATTTCTCAATATAAAAATATTTGTACAAAACCCCTGGAGAGAAAGATTAAGGTCATTAAGTAGACTAAATATGTCCGCCATATATGCGAGTTTACTCAACCATTCCTCGTCCAAAAAATGTTCTAGTAGGGCGGAGTTTCTCTCTCTCATAAAATGTTTTGCTTCTTCTCTTAATTCAAAGAGACGTGAAGGAACCTTTCCTCTCGATAGCCACCTCACTTCTGCGTGGAGAAGTAGATGTTGATGTTGCGAGTCCATACTCTCGCACAGTAACTTGAACAGTCTTAAGTTCATGGATCGACTACGAATTTCATTTATAATCTTCACTGCGTCGTTCATCACTGTGTTTAGCTCTGGAGAGAGCTTCTTTGCAGCTAGATGCTCTTGGTGAATTATACAGTGAGTGGACAACATATCTGGATGGGCAACAGTTTTTATTCTTGCAACTACACCTGAGAGATGTCCAATCATGCTTGCAGCGCCGTCTGTACACACTCCGACGCATTTGTCCCACTCTAAGCTGTGAGCTTGAAAATACTCGTCAAGAACACCAAATATCTCCGAACTTGTAGTCCGTCCAGGTAAGTCAAGATAGCAAAGAAGTTCCTCCCTAAAATATTCAGCTTCACTATACCTCACGAAGCATGGTTGCTCACGTGAGTTGATTCGTCGAGTTGAATCGCAAAACATCGTGATTTCTTTATTCCCTCTACAACCTGCTCTTCAATATCGATCGCCATGTCAAGAATTTTTCTCTAGATAGTGTTTCCCGAAAGTGGTTTAGCCTCTAGTTTTTTTGCGGCTTGTGGACCCAAAACCTCACGAGCGCAATCTATGATGCAAGGCTTTACTAACTCCTCGCCGATAGTGAACGGTTTTTTCGTTTTCGATATTTGAAGACCAACTAAATAAGACGCTTGAAGCAGTTTTTTGTTACTAGTTATCTTCTTCTTCATTTCGCTTTTTTTTATTTTTCAACTGGTCGTGTAATCTTTCAAAAAAATCCAATGGCTTATCTTTGAGAAAATATTTATCTTATCTTATCCGGCCTGGCACCGGGCCGCGGACCACCGGTTGGGGAACACTGATGTAGATGACGTATGTCCATTATAAATATTATGACGTTTGAGTTGAAAAATAGCGACAAATTTAATATTGCAGTTCTTGTTGCGCCACCTATCGTTATAGGTATCTCTAAAATGATAAAAAAAAACAGTTTGTGCTGCCCAAACGAAGAACGAAAAGATTTTTTTACCTTCTTCAAAGCAGAAAAGGACCATTCTCCTGAACCATTAGTGTGAGCAATACTGAAGAAAATTCTTAATGCAATGGCTACATTTATAGTATAAATGTAGATTAAATTTTTTAAATAATTTAAATTATGATTTTTATTTAACGATGTCATCATATACTTACATTGCTGACTTGTTTTACTAAGCTGTATTAAAGTTTTTTTGAATTATACTTTAGTTATTTTGTATATTTAGTTTGCACGGTAATAAAACAAAATATGACTATAAATTTAATACGCATATACGTTCCCTCGTAAAACAATAAAGATGTCAATCAAAATCAAATTGAAACGTCGAATCATTTAAATGTAATCAAAGTGTAAAACAAGTTTAGTTCAAGAATACGAGGTATGTCCAGGAAGTATTCTGTCATTTAGTATCAATGCTACTATAGTTTTTCTCTCTTTTGTTTATTTAACTCAAAAACTGTACATCTCATATATTTCTGGTGTATGACATGTCGTTTTAATGGTCTTTTCAGTGACTAGAGTATTTAATGGTTTACTTAAAAAAATAATTCGTAGTTTATTAGCCAGCAAGTCTATGGTATCTGAAGGATATTATTTTTTATATGGAAGTGTATGTTTTTAAACAGTTCCTTTATTATTATAGTATATTTCAAAAGAAAATAAATAAAAACAATACGTGCGACATAATTCTTAAAAGGACAAAATGGTGGGTTTGTATTTTTTTATTAAAAATCTCAACATTTTTTAGTTAAATAAATTGTATTTTATAACTAACAATACATTAGGAATTGCCTTAACATAAACTCTAATTTCAACATATTACTGTGTTCTAGCATAAAATGTCACATTCACAATCAAAACATTTGAATTTATACTTCTGTTTTAAATTGTTGAATAGTTTATCTCACTATATTTATCGTCGTTTGGAGTACTTCGCGATATTTACTTAGTTATTTGGATTTGTATCATGAGGCAGCATTGCTCGTTTTCCTCGTTCCACACTTTCCATTTAACGTCATAAACTCTCTGAAATTAAAAGAAAAACAAAATTGAATAAATTATATCTTAACATCAATAATGGTCATTTTATGCTTTTAACCTTTCAAACACAATTGAGATCTCGCATCAATTTTATTTGATACACAATGCGAGTCTTCTACACCCGGAAATAAGGAACACAATCTACTCATACTCGTATATCCCGTTTCACAAAGTTTCATTTGCGAATAAGATGGAAGACCAACTCTCCAATTAAAAGCTTGTTCATGCATTTTAATGTATAATCATAAATCATAATATCGATTTTTATTTTTTCCACGTATGTTACATGTATTGTATACGTACAGCAAAATACACTATGAAAGAGATCAATTATATCATACAATATACTAAAAACAGTAACTATGTAGTTCAAATTACGTGCAATAGTATTTAAAAAAATAAAAAACTGTAATAGTTTCATTGTTTCAAATTTCAACTAGTTTTTACTGTAGTTACCATTTCCACAAAAAATAACAGACATGCCCTAGAATTGTAGATAAAAAAGAGACTGAAGCCGATAGAGCGTGACAAAATTAAAGAAAAGCTTTTAAAAATATTACTTTCGTTCCTAATTTAGAGCCTCCCTTAGCCCTGCGTCCGAGGCAACTACCCCGTCTGACCCCCCTGGCTACGTCTAAACGTGCATGTTAAGATAACGAATATAAACATTATTTTTAAACCTTACCTATCGGCAATGCATTCTTATGCATTGAATCATGGCATGGGGACAACGGACCCTTCCAGAAACTGCAGATAAGCCAAATCTTATCTTACAAAGGATTGGACACTGTAAAAGGCTTGACAGGCTCCGATGACAAATAGTTCACAGTTAGCATTACCAAGTTCATGTAGCTTCTCTCTTAAATGTATTTTCTGCTATTTATCTTGAGATACGTGAATATGTGCAATTTTGGAATGAATTTATATATTTACATATTATGTTGCTATCAATAAACCTATATTTATTTAATCCTTATTTAGACTCCAAAAATAAATGTTGTCGAGTTTCGTACATTTTGTATCTTACTGAAAATATAATTTGAAAGTCGCAAAGTGAAGGAAATTTAATTTACAATATATATGATTGTTCAACAGACTTCGTTAGAGAATCATTTAAATTTTGAATACAAATTTTCATTAAGGAATATATTAAAAATCGGATGATAGTCAAAATACTGTCCTGGTTTCGGCCAAAAAAGAAAGATATATAAAAAAAAACAATTCAATGTTGAAGTCACATTTTTTTACATGCTTAATTGATTTGTGAATGTCACCGCTATTGCGTAAAAATAGTCAATACCTGAAAATTATGAAAAGGAAAAAAACCCCACTTAAAGTGGATATAATTAGTTGTTTTGAGTCTAATTATATTCACTTTAAGTGGGGTTATAGATGTTTGTGAAAATTATGTCCTCACGTGATGTATACGTGTGTAATAGTGTCACTGTTTGTCAGGTTGTTGATAATGTGCAACGGGGTTTTATATAATCGAAAATCGGAAAGAAGTATCGATTTATTTTTTCATACTATATGTCCTCAGTGAGATACAGGCAAAAGCCTAGTTTACTGAGGACACGACAAATGAAAGGCAACAAACCCAGATCCATTAAAATTGTATGTCCAAATTAAATTACCTGTTATTTTTTTCGCAAATTATGTGTATTTCTTGTTTTGTGAAAAATTAATTTAAAAAAATACATTAAATTATCGATTGCTTATCATTATTCTTTTTAAATAAAAAACACACATTGCATGCGTGACTTTCGCTGGGATTTTCCGAAATATGATATGTGATTACTTTTATAATCGACCCCAATAAAACTGATATGGTTTTTTTTCCTTTTTGAATGTTTACGGGGACAAATTTAAATAATAATTAAACTCGATAATATTTGCAAGTGTAAATAGTTAATATTATCGACTTTAAATAAAGCAGGTCTTTTGATTTTTTAAAATTAAAATATATAACTATAAATTCATGAATAAGGTAAACATGCCATGTTTTGTAAATTGTGAGTTGTTTATTTTCCTACCTAAGACGTGTGTGATAGATTTGGGTTTAAGTATACGAGTACAGTACCCGGCGGTAAGTAATAAACACCGGGCTTAAGAAAGAGACTGTCGGTCATAATCGGCTAACTTCGGCTTTGTAGAGCGTCGTCTCTGTCATTCATACACGTGTTCCGTCGCGATTTCTCAGTCGTTGTCAAGCGTTCTAGGGTGTGATCGTATGACAGAGACGACGCTCTACAATGCCGAAGTCAGCCGATTATGGCCGACAGTCTCTTTCTTAATCCCGATGTGTATTACTTACCGCTGGGTAGAATACTGTATATTGTTATTGGCTCTTGTCCATATTGAAAGACGATGGAGTAGCGGTGACTAATAAAATATTCATGTTCTAAATTATTAATGAGGAAAGCTTGAGGCCTGCGACATATTTTCTGATGACTGCGGAGGCCAATTTTCGTTCTACAGATACGACCACACTAGCAAAGCCACATGAGTCCTGATTTGGGAGTACGCCACGCTTCGACCTCTCTCGCTTGAATTTGAGGTCCTCAAGCAAATTTCCATCATCCACCTTCTCTCTTCCACGAAGCACTTGATACCACATACTTCTGTCTTGGATGTAATCTTCCCTTAATTCAAAATCCGTGTTACGATTAATGTCTATTTCACAGATATCCTTGTAATGTAGATCTTACCGTGGTGTCTAAGTATACTCGTATGTATATACTCGTAAGAATGTGAATTCAGTGTGTGAATGTTTTAGCAGCGAGTTTTAATATTTAGAACAAATATATGAAAACTGTGGTTATGGAATAAGACCATTTTGTCACAGGCCTTGACTAGTGAAGTAGCTCTCTATATTTACAAAACGAAGGTTTTTTTTTTCATTGTTATGCACATCCTTGTATTCTATGGTTCGCCTTTCCATTCAGACCACGGTACATGGTAAAAAAGAAGAAAAACATATTTTGTGGATGGTAAAAAAAGAAGAAAAACATATCTGCCAGAAAAGTGAATGACGGTACACACAGAAATGAGCACAAAAATAAAGGTACTTACAATTGGGTAGGATTTAGCTGTTGTTAAGGCATAAGAGTAAGTTGATTTTGTGTCGGCTTCCAGAGGGCAGGTCAGACATTTGCATCCATCAGTGTCCATACCCATGAAAGGCAAATCACCTATCCCGGACGCCCAGAATGCTTGTGATTTTATGTGCTGACCGGAGAATTCTAAAAATAGATAAGTAAATTTTATTAAAGAAATTATAAATTAACCTTTGATGTATGGTAGTGAAATAAGGACGTAGAAAAAACTAAAAATAACCGATTAAACGCTGTGAAAATGTGTGCACTAAGAAGAATACGTAGGGTGACTGCGTATGACAGAATATGGAATGAAGTGATTACAGATACATGTTTTTTTTTAAAGAATAGATATGACCGAAGTCATAGGTATCCTTATGCTATCGAACACTATGCGGAAAAAGTGCCTTTGTCGTTCGATGAGAGTAGCACAGCGCGGAGTACGAACCGACGACCTTCCGCACGGAAGTCCAGTGCGTTACCTCGCGACCATGCATATCTGAATTTATTTAAAGGCTTGTTGAATAAGATGAAGAAGAGCACTCTGAAATGGTTTGGGTATGTAGAATGAATGAATGATGAAATACTAACAAAACAAATTTCCCGTGCAAATGTGAGTGGAAAGCGTGTGGGAGGAAGATCAAGGAAAGTGGGATTTTCCTTATTTTACACACAAAAAGAAATATACATATTATAAGTTGCGAAAAAACAACAGGTAATTTAATTTGGATACACAATTTTAATGGATCTGGGTTTGTTGCCTTTCATTTGTTGTGTCCCCAGTAAACTAGGATTTTGCCTGTAGCTCACTGAGGAATAAAAATCGACACTTCTTTCCGATTTTGGATTATGTAAAACCCCGTTGCACATTCTCATCAACCTGACAAACAATGCCACTCAATTAAATATGCATATCATAAATCACGTGAAATCAAACTCCTCACACTTCATCACTCCAGACAGACCAAAACATTCATTCCACAATATACCGCACGCAACCATAAAGCAAAAAAAATACATTTATACAAAAATGTAAATATAAAACAACAAAAAACACCACACTCAAGAGCTCACACAAACCTCTTCCAAAAGTCATTACTCTTGCAAGCCCAAGCACTCTAACTCCTGTCGGAATAACAACCACGCTCCGATCGACTGCCTTAACTGTTTTCCTCCCTTTGCCTTTATTGAATTCGCCACCCCATTGTACGTCATGGGAGCTAAATAGGTATATTGCCTTTGGGCAAAATATGTTTTGACCCTAGGGATGTTGAACATTTGATCAGTTGCCATGCGTGTCATGTCTGCTGAGTCTGCAACTTCCCTTCCTCTCGATGATAGTGCCAGAGAATGGATTTGAGATGTAAGTTGGCTATGTTCAGGACCCGATACTCCTTGAAAAGCTCCGCTGTGGGATACCGGGCAGGAAGTTTATTAATTATTTTTTTAATCAATTTTTGTGAAACCTTGCAATATGTGTTTTTGTGTTAAGGTGCATCCCCCGCAAACTGATATACCGTAAGAAAGTGCTGACTGACATAAGGCTAAGTATATACTTTTAAGAATATTTTCACTGAGCACATTTCGAATGAATGAAAGGAAATTATATAATCAGAGAAGTCGTAGGAGTTGTATGAGAAGTTATATGATGTAGAACTGGCGAAATATATGTGTCGAAATGGGATATCTAGCACTTTATTATCTCTACCTACCTCGACAGAGAAATGGCGTAATGGTATGTATGTATGTTATATGTTACTATATAAAATGTAATGTCAATGGTAGCACTGTTAAAGAGATTTACCTAGACCAGCGGCTATCAACCTTTTCATAAATGCGTATTATCAAAATTAAACATTTTCAGTACCACCAAGAATTTTTTTTATGCAATAGGAAATTAAGATTATCCACTTAATTAATTTTCATTTCGTTTCTAATAAAACAAAATATATTAGCAAATATGATTAACAAACAATATTTTTATTGCTATTATATTGCTTGGTGTAGACCTTAACCAAAAAATTAAAAAGTATTAAAATTATACTTGAACAATTTTAGCTATATATTCATATACGAGTAAGTACAATCGACCGTGTAACAATAAAATACTTGTAACATTCATTCATTAGTCACCGTAACTAATTCTCAGAATCAGCTACAAGTTAAAAAACTAAACAGTTTCAATGTATTTAACATTAATCGTATAAATTAAAAACTAACATTGAATAACACGAAAATAAAAAAAATCAATTCATCATTAAACAACCAAAAGTTTCAATGCATCGTAAATCAAAAACTTGATAATTTAAATAATGTTATAAAGAACAATAAATATTGGTATACTCGTATACCAGGGGTGGTCAAATATAATAGGTGGCTCTTGATGACATTAAATATTTTTACTGTTTTCTTAATAGGTTTGTTTTTTATGTGCTTTGAGTGGTGTGCATGTATGCACTGCGTTTCGTCAGTTTTTGTATATAACTAATCGAAATGTTTATAATTTTTGTGTCTAAATGTTTATAAGTTATATTTATATTAATGCGCATTTAAAATTCTAATTTGAGTATAACTTTTGTAACCTTTTTAAATGGTCGATAGACCGTACATTGTAATAAATAATAATAATAACTCCCGAGTTGCAATATATTTTCGGAATTATCATAATGACTTAAAATCGTTTATTTATGTATTAAATAGTATCACATTTGAGACTACACCAGAAGCATAGTGAGTGTGGGGCAAATGGGGGCATTTGCTCCTGGGGGGCAGTGTGTGGTGCTCTTTTGGGTGTCAATCAGAGGCGCCTATGCTGAAAAATCAACGCTTCATTAATGTATATTTATGCATTAATGAAGCGTTGAATTTTCAGCATATTTTGAAGCAAACAGTAGATGCAAATATTTCAAATGAACCACCACGAACATTAATAAGATCACATTTATAATTCATGATTGGAATGAGGAAATAACAAAAACAAATGATAATAAATATTATCATAATATACAAATTGAGATATATTTACAATACCCTTTTAATTTTTCAAACAATAAACAAAATACAGTATTTCGCTTATCCACGGGGATACGTTACATGATCCCAGTGAATGCCTGAAACCGCGGATAGTAGGGAGTGTTATGTCGGAAGTCGGGAGTTGATAGTGAAGATGGAAAATACACACTTTCTTAAACGTATGGTTCATGTGACATGTACAATACAACATACTATTTCACGTAGATATATTTACGGGGTGGAAATTCATAGTTACTTTATTCCTTCCTAGTGCAAATGTACCTAAAGAATTTGGGTTTTATTGGCTTTTAATATACTTTTTTCATCAAAGAGATATCTTCATTTCATTTCAATTGAGAGTAAAGGAGCAAATGGCACGTGTGGTCAGATAACATATATTTCAGATAAAAAAACGGAAACTAGTTTCCTCGCGCTCCACTTATCTGTAAGGGTGGGAGCGTTTCCAAGAACATATATTATGAAGACAACGATGAAACATTTAGTTTTAGAACTCTCAAATGACTGACATATATAATTTTATATTTCTAAACTTTTAGTTTATTGATCCCGTTGAAAAGAGAGTTGACCTTAGGGTTCACTTTATGGACAAAAAACAGGATGAGCGTCCATCACATATACAGACCTTATATCTAATATCATTTTACCTACACATGCATACGTATGAAATATTTTTTTTCGAAATGATACACAGTAAGATATTTCAACAATAATTAATACTATAATATGAAATTTATAATAATTGTATAAAATTTTCGTTGTATTCAGGACAATCTGACAAGTTTATTGCCATGTATCAATATCTATCTATTGTCATGTATCAATATCTATTTATTGCCATGTATAAATATCAACTAAAAAAATATGTTAAGGAGGTTGTAAGTGAAAGCAAGACAGTAAACCCATAACCCTCTCGGTTGAAAGAGAGGTGTTTATCAACTATGTCACAAAGGTCGTATACAATAATCACAATGTACGATAGTAAAAGTTATGTAAATGTGATTTCTCTCTCAAAACATTTTATTGTATATCACTATACCATTTTTTTGTGATAATGATGATGTTATATAATAAATTAGGTAAATGAAGTAGTGTAATGCTAATATTGACCTTCTGATGTTCCTTGGAATTTTCTATTTAATATTTTCAAACCGCGGTTGACCGTGGAAGACGAAACCGCGGATGAGGCGAGACTACTGTTGGTTATGTTTAGTATCGCGTTTGTGATAAACTTAAAAACAAGCGTCAATGATCTATGCTCGTATTACTTCTATTCTTTCATGCGTAGTTATGTCTCAGCTCTCAATTCAGTAATATATGTTACGATTGACGATTTGTCGGACAAATTTCACCGATAACCTCTATCTATAAAAAAATAAAGTTGTCTTGTACAAGTATTCTTGGTTTCCCGTTTTCATTATATTCGCTTTTGACCCCGGCGTAGTAGTTTATCTTTTAATAACAATTTCTTGCTGAGGGACACTGACCGATGTTCACGAGTCGATTTCAAATTGAATGTAACTAGCCGGAGTATATACCTCGAACCAGTGCTTATTTAAAAAAAAAAGGCGCTGGCGCTCACTTCTTGTCAAGTTTTTTGTAAACCGTAAAAAAGGTGGTGGAGCCACTCCACTGCGCTCCACTGCAAAAAAAAGCACTGACAGTGCTTTTCTTTTCTTTTTTTTAAAAAAAAAGGTGCCAGAGCTCCCTTCTTGTCAAGCTTTTTGTATAAGGTAAAAAAGGTGATGGAGCGCCACTCCACCGCAAAAAAGCACTTTCTCGAACTAACGGCGTAGCGAGGATTTTCTGCATCCACGGACAAGGCACAAAATTCGCACCCCTTGCATAATGTTCAAGCTACGAATAAAGCTCGTATGAGAATAAGGTAGAAGCCTTACTGCCAAAGGCAAAGGCTGTACATGCACTTCAGTGTATTGTATGTTTTTTTTGCGTACACCATAAATAATAATATTCATTTTTTTCACGTATGTTACACATACTTTCGTCGTCGTTACTGGGCCTCGTAGCCTCGGATCCTGTTTGTGGTGGACCCTTATCCATATTTTTAGTCCGTAAAGTGAATCCTAAGCTCACTTGTCTTATCACCAGAATCCATAAACGATATTATTAAATATATAACATTGTACATGTCAGTCATTAAATATTTCTAAGACGATATATTTTATCGTCGTGTTAATTAATTATTAGACCCGCTTCTAGCCCCTGCAGATAAGAAAAGTGTTTGAAAAGTGTTTAAGTTTATTTATCTGAAATATATTATATGTTATCTGACCACATTACCCTTTACTCTTACACTCTAAATTGGAAATAAATGAAGACATTTCTTTCACCAAAATTAGCGTATTAAGGATGCATAAGGCCCAAATTCCTAAGATACATTTGCAATAGGGAGGAACGAGGTCACTATGACTTCTTTTGAAGCAATTAACAAAATTATTATTAATCTGTCGAAGTAATTAACAAAATTATTATTAGTCAGTCGAAGCAATTAACAAGTTTATGATAAGGTGCATGAATGCAGAAGAAAGGAAAGTTGTGTGTCGAGATATGAAAGTTTGGCGTTCTCTCTTACCTGCATACCCTGAAAGGAAGATGGTGTGGTAGTGTATATGTATGGTAGAACGAATGAATTAAACTAATAAAATGAACTCGCATAAAAGCAATCAACAAAATTTCTTCGACAAATTTTATACTCTTGATGCTTAAGAAGTTTAGTTATTTTGAAAATATTGTCATTTATTTATTAAGGTTCAGAGTTACAGAAGTATACTGTTATTTGAAGAGTTGACGTATCGACTACCTTACCGTGCATCGCAATATCAGTATCAAATTATATAATGCATTTCTGCGCAGTTCTCGTCAATTAATTCCGACGCATTAGCTAACTATCAGTGATCCGATGATACCAATCAACTTAACCAGTGTCTTCATTGTTTGTGAAATTAATGTCGACATAAAGAAATTGAAGAGAATTATAAAATGAAAGTCTTGCCAAGTTCTGTTTCATGTAAAATAATATATTATTTTAAATACTTTTAAAATAAGTTAATAAGCTTAAAATTCATGCGAAATACGGTATTTAGGATTGAAACTGAATGTCAGTAAATAAGTATAATTCAGTATAACATTTAATAAAAAAAACTAAGGCATAAAATTAAAAAAAATAACTTTCGTAAATAATTATTATCAATATGTTTTAAGGGTTGGCTTTTGAAAACCTAATTTGAATATCCAAAAGTGTCTTAAACACGACGCAATCATTTAATTTTTTTGTTAATTTATTGTTTGAAAGATACAGTTTTCCCATATTTGGAAAATTTGATTTAATACCAGATTTTTTAGTTGAAATGAATAGAAATACACTTCTTGAAAAACAGAACGTTAATTTAATGTTTGGAGAGGGGATCAAATTATTGATTCATTTTAAAAATTAAAAGTATTCATCTGTGAAATCCGTTCAACTACTCAAGAGAGCGATAACGCGAGCGAAAGAGTGAGATGCATTGAAATTTCATATATTGATCAACAATTGGTTGAACTAATTGAGTGTTTTTTTTACTTTCATTGTTTAATTGTATACAGTAAATTGATTATTAATATCATCTCTAATGAGCGTGTCCTAAAATATTATACATCAAATCGAATTAATGTTAGTGAATTTTAAATTGTGTCTAATGGCCTTAAGATAAAATTAATCTTTAAAATACTTACTCGGAGTAAAATCAAAAGACAATGTTGCAGTTTTTCCTCGTTTGATTTTACAGGCGGCGTTTCTAGCAGCTTCCTTACAGGGCTCTATTCTGACCTCGTGGAAATCACATTTGGATTCTGCAAAAAGAAAAAAATATTGCCATATTGTAGGAAAACTGAATGGTGTATAGCAAAGTACAACTCTTGACAAACAAGGGAATTTATAAAAAAACCATATGTTTTTTTCCCTTTTTGACGTGAACATGGGCTGAAACTTAATTATTCAATAGAAAGCAATCCGTTGTTAATCATAAACAATCTTCTCAGGGTATTGTTAAATATGGTGTATCACAAGGGTCACTATAAGGGACGCTGCTTTTTGTTATTTACACTTATTCTATCAATGATTTCATTAGTACGGTGGGTTTTGAATCTCGGGTTTATACGGATGATACTTTGTTTTTTAAATTCTGTGATCCAAGTGACAAAGATATTCTATAGCAGGATACTTCTAATGCATTCTCAGATACCCCTAGATTTCTTCTTGATAGAGATAAGTTATCAGTCATGGGTGTAACTATGTTTTCAAAAGATAACATAAAATTTCTGTTGGTCTATTTTGTCAGTAAACTCTCTTTCGATAGATAAATAGGTTATACGATTTCTTCCGGCTTCTACGAGTAATTTCTTAGAGTTAATATTTGTACGTCAATGTCTTCCAACAGGGGAAATAAAAACTAATATTAATTCATTTGTTGTATCGCGTCTGGATTATTGTAATTCTATTTATTGTGGTCTGTCTAATTCGCAAATTACTAAACTTCAGTCTGTTTTCAGTACGCTGCTAGGTAGTACTAAATATCATTATATTAGTCCTCTTCTAAAAAGTGTACATTGGCTCAAGAATCCAAAAGAGATTGATTTCACATTGTGTATCTTAGTATTAAGATATTCCTTAATGGAATATTTCCATTGTATCTTTGCTATTTGTGTCTGAGAGATGTTTCTTCGGATAGAAGTAGAATGTGGATGTATATTTCGTTTTTATTAAATAAATATATTGTTTTGATCCAATAGGGTGGGGTATTACGTAAGAGCTTATGTTGTGCTGGTCCTGTGACGGGAATGGTCTGCCTCTTAGTGTTAGAGATATTAGTGGCGGATGCAGCTTTAGGAAGCACTTGAATGATAACAACATTAATTATTGTACATATGTAAACATCACATACATACACTATTATCCACCTAAAGCCGAATGTGTTACTATTACATATCGGAAGGTCTACAAAGGTTTCATTGTTGCTCGTCTTCTTTTAAGTTTTTTACAGTTTCTTACCAAAACAGTTTTTCTAAACATATGCAGAGGGGGAAAATACTTAATCAAATAGTCGCAGCCACTATTTTCCTATCCTCACGTTCAACATATTTCTATTCATTTTGAAATATTTTAAATATGTCAATAATAGTGGGTTCGAGTCCCGAGTTGGAGGACCCACGTTGATAGTCTGCTCTCTAAACGGCGCTGTATACATTGTTATTTGACTAATTGACTTATAAAGGGAATCGACGACGAAAATGTTGAAAAACATATTCGAAAAGCAAAATATATTATATTTACTGTGAATACAAAGACTGATCAAGAAACGAATGTATTGAACAAGATGTTAGAAGATCCTGGAAGAACAATGGTTAGAAGTAAAAAGAATTACCAGTACACGTACATGATCATCCTTATCATCATCACCGTCACGTATCACATCATGCCCCCATTAGAATAGGCAGAGAGAACATATTATATCCACTTCATGAAATCTTGTTGTTTTTTGTTAAATACGAGACTAATAATTTAAAAGTCTACTTGCGGCGATATTCAATTTAATAGCGCTATGTAACTTATCTTTTGTATTGTAACTTATCTATGGCATTAAAATAAACCTTAAGTGGAAACTAGACTAAAACTATTTTTGAAAAATGTGGGTGTCAATGGAAATCGAACCCGTAACCCCCTGATTGTAAGACAATCATCTTATCAACTAGGCCACGGAGACGTCATTTGAATAATAGCAAGCTTTATTGTTTGGCGAAATTCGATCATTCGTAAAATAAAAATTAGTGAACATTATATATTTAAAAAAATATATATTTTAACATTCAAGTTGTTTTTTTCTCCAGCTTTATGAGATAATTGATATGGTAAAAAAATTAAGTTACGAAGAAGCAAATAAAATTGAAATTCTATTAACATTGTATTTCGTGCTACCCTCGTAATATTTTATATTGACTTATTTAATCTGTAAATTTGTTAACTCGAGTTTCAATAAATATAAAAAAATTTACAAAACATGTTTCTTTTGCCATGAAATAAAAATATTGGACTTAAAAGATTTAAACTAACCTTCATTATCACATGGTGAATATTCGACGATCTCTCCCAAGGTATGTTCAAAAAACAAGAAACATCCGAAGAAGAAAAATAATTTACTGTTCATTTTGAATGACTGTAAGTTGTACTTGCTTTACTAAATACTGTCAGTGTGAAATAAAACTGAATTGATCGTTTAAGTATTGTTGCTCGTACTGCAGACGTTCTACCAGTCACACGGTCACTGACCAATTGATATTTTGACACATATTGACAATACTTACTCTTCGGACTTTAGATAAGTTCGGACTGGATACTGAACAACAATTCTAAAAGTTTATCAGGGATATTCAACTGCGTGTACTTAGAACTTAATGCATCCAAGTCCATCTCGCGAATCCAAAACCAGTCAATATCTCCACAGTCCTGAGTAAACCCTGGCCTCCAAAAAAAATTTTTACGGTACTTAGCAGCAAATCTTTAATTCCACACTGCATGCGCGTCTTTCGTGGCTTAGTTGGTAACACGTCTATCTTCAAACCTGTTGTTTTGCGGGTTTGATTCCCGTTGCAATCTTGATTTTTTTTAAGTTTCTAGTCTGGTTTTCACGTAAGGTTTGTTTAACACGTTTGTTACATGGCAATAAACCCGCCAGGTCCTAGGTTACTTGAAATATGATGCTGAAGAAGAAGGTTACGAACTTTATGGTAAGGCTAACTAATGCCTTCATTCTCGAAGAACTGAGAGTCGGCGATAAATTATCGATAATACACTGACAAGTCCTTCGATTTGGAAAGGAATATTATGATTTATAATATATGTAAAAAACATATTAAATACAGAAATGCATGTAAGAGTTTCTTCTTGTCTTGTGCTCTGGCGAAGAAGATCTTCGTTATTGCATTAGTTCAGGGTTAGACGTGTGAGAAACAATCAGCGCGCTGCGAACATATGTCAACATTGCCATGCAACTCAGCAGGCTCCATAATATGTCTGTGACATCTCCGGTGTGCATCTAGAATCGAGCTGTTTTCTCACAGAATATCACATGATCGACGTGGAGATCAGCTCAGGATTGACGTTAGAGTGGCGAGGGGGATCCTCGACTACGCCGTCCAGCAACGACGAGTTCATGGTATTCCGGTTAATCACATTTAAATTTAAAATCGACTTTTGAACATCAGCCAATGTTCTTACCTAGTACTTCGTGTTGTAATAAAATATAAACTATTTCACAGGGGTTGAAAGCAAGTGATTATTATTATTACAAATAGGAACGCATAGTGATTTCGTACTTGGAAAAATGACCGCATGATAAGACGCAAACTATGGAAAATAATGAATTAATATATTTAGTTTTGAATGTAAATTAATACGTGGTATTGCGTCATTACACGTCAAAAGTAAAGCATGTGTAAAGGCCCGTTCTCACGGTTCAAGTTTAGTTGACCGATTAAAGTTGATCGAGACGACTTGAATCAGTTTTTGTTCACACGGTTCAAGTTTAGTTGACCGATTAAAGTTGATCGACAAAAGTTGAATACGACAAATCGATAAACTCAGCGGGCATCCGGCGATTTGTTGATGACTCATAACTTGAACGATATAAAAAGTTGATCGACTCTATTAAAACAAAGGTTCTCACTACAAATTTCATTCAACTTTTGTTGATCAACTTTAATCGGTCCGTTCAACTTGAATTCACATGTTCACACGTTTCGGGCCCGTTCTCACGGTTCAACTTTAGTTGACCGATAAAAGTTGACCGACAAAAGTTGAATGCAATCTCTATTGAGAACTTTTGTTTCGATAAACTTGATCAACTTTTTAAAAAGATTGACCCAGTCAAACTTTATCGTTCAAGTTATGAGTCATTCGTCATTTGCTAGAATTGCATTTGCATTTAATTTTCGTCAGTGCAGTATTATGGCACCACTGTTTGCGTGGAAGATTCCATTTTCATAATAATAGTGTATATCCAGGTAAAGGAGTTTTGAGAAAAATAAGATTTTGTAAAATTTGCTTAGATTAAATAAATACCATTGCTATCATTTTAGAAGCAGTTTTATTTTAAAAATATAATTATTTCATAATATTGGAACGTAATAATTAAGAGAAAATAAAAGTTTTTATTAAGTACAAAAACATTTTAAATCGTGTGAATAAATGGAGATACTTCACTATTATTCTGAAAAAAAGTGAAAATATATATGTTAACAAAAACATGACAAAGCATTGTGGTATGATTTTATCTGTAACTAATACAAAAATTTTATTGGATTCATTATTAATCGTATATTATCTCATCATCAGAATCTCTATCCTTGATTTCTGACATAAATGAACGTGTTTCTAGTTCAGTAGGTAGGTTTTTATAAAAATTAGCAAAATTAGGTGGGATGAACGATAGTAAATTCATCATGTACCTTTTTTTGGAAGAAGAAATGGATCTTCTGGAATTGTATAATAAATTTTGGTGAACATTTGATAGAACATCGAATCGTCTTCCGGGACCTCTTATGTCTAAATTCACTGAATAAAATCTACCTCTGTATTGAAAGTTTCCTTAAATTTAAAAATCATGGGAGACGACGTCTCATATCGAAGCCATCGTATTTTTAGCCAATTAAAATCATAACCACAAACTGTTTTTTTTTCTATTTGTAACAGAATCCTCCAGATTTTTTGTAGGTAGAAATTCAGTTCTGTGTACTTCTACCACTTTAAACTTGGGCAGTTTTCGTTTTGCATTTTTTATGATTTATATCCAGTATTTGGGCCCAAAAATATAATTATGACTGCGGCTTGATTTTTCGATAATCCCGAACTCCGCATCATTGGGCAAGGAATAGTGCCCAGGAAGTAAAAAACTGTGATCAATAGTTTCTATGGCAATGTTAGTATCCCGAAGTAACTTCATTAATGATAAAGTAAGTTTTATATTTCTATTTTGTCCAGTGCATGAATCCGAATACATAATAATGTGTTTGTTAGACGAAGCATTTTCTTTATGTATTTTATTAACACTGACGCAATATCTTGAGATCCACGCCCACCTTTTGTTTCACCCCAAGTATACATATGCCCCACTCCATTATTAAAACAATGAATGCCAAAGTTGTAAATATAAAGATTTCGTTTGTAATATGTAATAGATGTTGTGAGCTTTGGGAATGGAAGAGCTTTTTGGAGATCGAAAGTAATAACGTAACTTTGAGTTATTTCATTTTTATAATCCATTTTCAAACATTCTCTATGTTAGCTTGTCCTGCTTTCCGCAAATGTAGATGTTTTTCATTTATGATACTCGTAACATTCTTCAACTCCGGATTAACCTCTACTTTCATTTTCATTTCTAATTCATCACACAAACGATGAGTATCTCGGTTAGGTAATTTGAAACTTGGGTTAAACTTTCTGTTAAAAATATGATAATAATATTTGAATTTTTCGGTTCGATTCCATTTTCTTCGTATTGTCCCTTATACAAATCGTACATTTTGCGGAGAGTCAATGCCGGATTCAAGTGGTTTCTGTTCGAATTCTGTACTCTGGAGTAATGGCTTTGATAGGCTGGAAAGGAATTCATATGTGCAACTATATCGGAATCATCTAGTTTTCTGGTGGAAGTTTTTCCGCGTTCGTCAAAAGTTTCCTAAACATTTTTTCTTGGAAATACATATTTACTATATAGCCTGCCATCGCTTATTTGAAACGTATTTAAGAAAAACGTTTTGCATACTTCGACACTTTTATCTTCCAATTTCAAAAAGTAAGAAAATGAAATTGTTTTCCCTTAACGTGAGTTATCCGCGGGACGTTTGCGGTGCGGTGTACTAGTTTAGATTAGACCAGGCCGAAAATAAATGAATTTTGAATACCATAATCACCTAATTTCCAAAATGAATTAAAATTTTGTTTCCTCTCGTCTTCTTTTATTTTTTCAATGCCTTTTTTATGCATTTGCAATCTTTGTTTACAAATATTTTTTTAATCACAACATTTGCTTTCTTGGTGACATATTCTTGGCCACAGTTTCGTAATCTTTTACGTTGATTAATTTTCCACGTAGCTGGACGTCTTAACATTTTCTTAGTTTTCTTGACCTCTTGACCTTCATTTTCCTGATTATCATCAGCTTGTTGGTTTATTCCTGACATCTGCTCGGCCTCAGATGCATCTAAAAAATAGTATAATAACAAATTTCATGCCCCCTAACTTTACGTTTTAAATATGTGAAATTTAGATAAATAATTAAAATATGTTAGCTTTTTAAAGGTGGGATAAACATAATACGGTCAAAAACATAAACTTTAAATATTATCATCTCTATAAAGTGCTTTAAAATACTCAATGTTGGAATTATAAATGTTATTTTCAAAACGACGTTTCTTACGATTTTTGCTTATGTTAAATAAAATTGTTTTTAGTTCTTCTTTTAACAAAATAGTTATTGTCTGCACAACTTCACACACAACTGCTTTCGACGCCATTTTTAATTAACTGAATAGTTTCAACTTGAAAGCAAATGGCGACACTTGAACGATAAAGTTTGACTGGGTCAACTTTTAGTTGATCAACTAAAAAGTTGATCAACTTTATTAAAACAAAGGTTCTCACGTCAAATTTCATTCAACTTTAGTTGATCAACTTTTATCGGTCAACTAAACTTGAACCGTGAGAACACGCCATAAGAGTGAACATTGCCTTGACTGAGTGGTTTAATATTTAAAAAGGGGTAAAGACGTGACGGCATACACGGTCGAATCAAGGCGATAAACAATGGGCTGAAGATAAAGAACGAAAAATGGAAAAAATATTTTTCCACCTATAGGAACGTCTACTGTGTTTTTATTTCGACAAACTTCTTCCTGCCAAAGAGGAGCCTCTTCACTCTGCTCTTCATCGAAAACGCGATACAAACCAAAATCTCCGAGGATTGAGCGCCAGCCATCCACCTATCTTATTCTTTGTACCGGTGCTGTACAACAATACAATACAATACAAATACATTGTACTCTACCTAAAGCCGAATATCTACAGACATTTCTTTGTAGATCGTTTTCCTTTGGTAAATTCTCTGCGTTTTTTTTCACCAAATTCGTTTTTCTTCACTACCTATATGTACTCGTAGATGAGGGAAGTACCATATCGAATGGCTGCAGCCACCTTAATTCTTTACAACTTATTTTTATTATTTATCTTTTAATAATAAAAATGTTTTTTTTTAAATTGCCATTTGATTATATTTGCCAGATGGGATAAGCAGAGAGAGCAGAGTGTTTTTTTTATATTTGCCAGATGGGATAAGCAGAGAGAGCAGAATGTTAACACACGTATTTCGCCTGTTCCACATCGACACACCTTCTCACGCAACTCCTATGATTTCTCTTATATCTTTCATTTCCTTCTTTCAAAATATCATTCGCTTTCTCCAACCGTACATTCTTTGGTGTCCCTCTACCATGATTATCATCCGTTTACATTGTATATTTATTTTGTAAGTCTTTCTTTATTCATTTGTTCCACGTGTCCAAACCATCTCACAGTTCTTTTATTAGTTTTATTCGACACTTGAGCTTTAAGTTTGCATTCATCCCTAACAATTTCATTCTGTGACTGTCATATATTGTCACCCTATGTATCTCATTCCATCAAGTCCCATTGACTTTTTTTCCTATTGCTACACGCCGTTCGATATTCCTCGTACCACTTTCATCATCTGAGAAAATACTAACTAAATAAAAGGGTTCTTCAACTTTATCTAATCTTTCATTACTTACTCATATATCCCATTTACTTTTTCTTTCACATTTTTCTATCACCATGACTTCGGATTTCGAAACAATCTTTCTCAGATCTTCAAAATAAGGAAGGATAAAATCAAAACATGGTTCTTGTGTCGAAGTTTGGTGATGCACTATGTGGTAAATGATACTCGTAATAAAAAATAACCAGGAAGATATTGGCGTCATTCGTTTCGTGACCCTATGTCACTGACTGAAATATCAAATAATGTTTTGAGCCTATCGTCTGAGTTGAAAAGCCTATCGAACGAACATTTTAAAACGCAATATCACTTTAAAATTATTTGAATAACTTAGATTAAAAATAGCGAGCACTTTGTTTTTTCACGACTGAGTTTTTTTTACCACAAACTCAAGTCAGGGGTATTAAAAAATGCGACGAAAGTTTTTTTAAAGAAGCCTCATTAGATTTTCTGCATTATTTTTTTTATCGTAATAATATTCTATACATAGTTAAGTGAAACATGGTTTCGAAAATTAGACGTTATTTGTTCAGGATTCAACAAATTAGGCATTGTCTGTATGTTATTGATATCCTTATATTAAAATATATGTTTTAATATAGGGCGTTTTTTTGGGGATGGTAGGATTTTGAATTGGCCGCCAAGATCGTACGATTTAACGCTTCTAGATTATTTTCTTTGGTGTTATGTTAAATCACAGGTTTACACCAACAAATCCAAGACCCTTGATGAACTTGAGGCCAAAATTTGTCGTGTTCTTGGCGCTATACAACCGGAAATGCTCCACCGAGTCATCGAAAATTGGCGTGATCGAATTGGCCAGTGCAAAAAAAGCCGTGGAAGCCACTACATCGGGAAGCCCTGGAACCACATATTTTCGTGTCAGTGTGAACTCGGGAAAACACGGTCAGTTGGCATCGTATAAACTATAAATTTTATGACAGTTTAGGTCCTTGTTTTGTAATTTTCAAAACGTGGACGTTCACTAAAAATTTGTAACAAAATTTTTTTTTAGATTACTTAAAAAAAATATGCAACAGAGGATCATAATTAATCCGACTCATGGATAATTGAACCCCAGATAATTGACACTCGACTGTAGTTTATACTGTTAAATGAAAAAATGTAATTCGATAAATTTTCCAATAATTAATATAAAATAGAATATCCCAAATATAAAAAATACATGCCTAACAAATTTAAAATAAAACTCACCATAAAGCATTAAAAATTAATAAATAGTACAACAGTCGTTTCATCTCGAAGTTCCGTTTGCTATTGGAGTTTGGCCTCTATCATACCAACCATTATTCTGTTTCCTATAGCCCTCAGCTCAGTAGATTGCACTCAAACCATTACTGCAAGTTCTAAAGCCGAAGTGTGCGGCGTCTTCCTTTGTCTCGTTTACCATTTATTTATTTTTCCTTTAAAAAAACATTAAGAAAACAATTAAATTAAAATCAAGCCAGGACAAAAGCTTCGTCTTCATAACTGCATGACTTTCGTGCGGAAGGTCGTCGGTTCGAACGACGCGCTGTGCTACTCCCCTCGAATGACACAGACACTTTTTCCACCTAGTTTTCGAGGGTATAAGAAGACCTATGACTTCGGTCATATCTATTCTTTAAAAAAAATAAACAAAATAACTTATCCCATACCTCCTCATCACCCACATGTAACCAGTAAGTATTCCCTTTCTTGTATATTGGTATTACAGTTCTTCAATGATTGGAAATTTTCGGTCTGTAAAGTGTATGTTTATAATATGTCTGAGTGGAAGACAAAAAAAATAGGAAACCTTTCATATGATCTCTGGAGTATATAGGTTGTATTCAACGCACTTTTATTTTTAAATTATACTGAAGCTCGTGATCATAGAAAGTCAGTTGGAAGTAAAGCTGTTAGAATAAATATGATATGGGTGATGCATCACACAGGAATATAAAAATAACTCTGTAAGTACAAAATGCCACTTTGAAAATGATGTACAGATATCAATGAAGAACGAACATTAATTTGATTATCAGTCAGGTTGCAATGATGTCTCGTCAACAACTATAGACTAAAAATCTTCTTTCACATGCATTTAGAATAATATTATGACATGAAAACAAGCATTTATGAAACAAGAGGAAGTATTTTAAGATTAAGATTAAATACCGCCAGAGAAGTTTCTTTAAGTTATTTAATACCTTTGTGGATTTATATGTGTAGATGATATATGTTAGATATGCTTACTGAAAATGAAGGGGATTTAAGGGGTATGATAAGTGATTTATACGAGAGATGTCTAGTAAAAGGTTTGAAAATGAGTGGAGCGAAATCAAAGGTTGTGGTTATAGAAACAAGTGAATCAAAATGCAGTGGAAAAGTATTTCATATGCAGTTAGTTCCCTTTTCTTGATTTCTGTGGATTTATGAGTAATTTTATGTGACTACAAATAAGTGAATGATCCTTTATAATTTTATGCTTATTTAAATACTCTTCCTTGGCGTTTATGATGAGAGTTAATGTGGGATTTTGTTATGACAATATAAGTATGAACGGGCAGTGAGCACCTTACTAGCGCCGGTGTGTGTGTTACTCTATATATGTATCTTTAGTTTTTTTTTTGTGGAACCTACTTGCTTCACGATGGACATATGTGTACACATCGATAGACAGGGGAGTGTTTTGTGTATTTTACAAAAAATTAAAAGATAAATTTATTTATAAAAAATGTTTACGATAACCATAACGGCTTTACTACTATGTATTCTACTTTAAATGATGCAATAGCTTACATAGTGTTAACACAGATAAAACCAAATTTATGTGCTCCTTTGAGAAAACTGGTAGGCGACACCAAGTGACCACTTGGCTTGGAAAAAATCATTAGGGAGGTTTAAGATCAAGATGAGTTGTATGGTCATTTAGGTAAATAATATATAACACATGAAATGACAATATGGGTTTCTTCTTGTACGATAGCAAATGGAATTTTAACCACACTCAAATTTTGATGCTAACAGGTTGAAAGAAGTCTATGTTTAAAATTGCAGCATATTAATACTGATATAACCAAAAAAATCTAAATAATCAAAATATATTTTTAAACTTTTGCTTATTTTTTTAACACATAGCTGTGCTAATTTCCTGATAAATAAGTTGGTAAAATTTTAATACAATCTGTAATCAAGCAAAATTTAATTTGAGGTCAGAAGAGCATTCAAAAGGTTATCACAAGTCAACCAATTTAAATAACAATTTTAATTTAACACAGTCTGATAGATTCAAGTTTGCATCATCTCGAATATATTTTAAATTTATTTATTACCATTTATCTATAAAATCCTTATTTACAGTGCATTATGCACTAAAAAAGATAATGAGTTAAAAATATATTCTTAAAATGCTGTACATCATCAAAAAGATGACTTATGTATGTAGAGCTGTTACAAAATATAATATATCTCCCCAGTAGAAAATATATGCAGAGGCCCAGTTTATTTGAAGGCAACTAACCCAGATTTATTTAATTCAATATTAATTATATAATGGATTGTTTGTCTATGCTCTATATGTTACGTTTTATTATTTATTTTATCATCCTGTCTATGCTCTATATGTTACGTTTTATTATTTCTTTTATCATCCTGTCTATGCTCTATATGTTACGCTTTATTATTTCTTTTATCATCCTGTCTATGCTCTATATGTTACGTTTTATTATTTCTTTTATCATCCCGTCTATGCTCTATATGTTACGTTTTATTATTTCTTTTATCATCCTGTCTATACTCTATATGTCAAGTTTTATTATATATTTTATCATCCTGTCAAGTAGCTCATGACTGAGCATCGTAACTCCCATAATAAGAAAACACGTTTGGCAGATTTTTGGACCTTGCAAAGACTTTTTATACTGTGTCTCACCAAATATTACTTACCAGATTGATGGAGGTGGGCATATGTGGGCACTCCTATATTTGATTCTCTTCATACTTATCTAATAGAACTCAGAGAGTTAAATTGGGTGATAGTATTGTATATTTAGTGAACCTCTTTCTGTGAAATTCGGAGTACCCCAAGGTAGTGTTCTGGGACCTATATTGTTCTTGCTATATGTAAATCAGTTTTGTAATCTTTCTATCAGGGGTAAGCTTGTTACTTTTGCGGATGACATGGTTCTTCTGTCAACGAAGAATTGTGTATGTATGGACTCAAATTTATTGACTCTAAATTCCTAAAAAACTAAGTACATTACATTTAGCATCTCTACAAAAACTTAACCACCTACAAATAAATACATAACACTGCACACTTGTTCACCTTTGGCTGGCTATGGTTGTATTTCTTTGGAAAGGGTTGATAGTGTAGTGTCTTGGAGTTTTTGCTGATAAGTTTCTTTGCTGGGAGGTCCATATTAACGCTTTGAGCAAAAAAATCAGAAAACTAGGATACATTTTCTGTATAATTCGAAATGAGCTCAGTGAAAATGTTCTTAAAAGTATATAATTTATGTAAGTCGGCACTTTCCTATTGTATATCAGTTTGGGGGGAATGCACTTTTACACAAAAACACATACTGCAGGTTACTAAAAAATTGATTATAAAAATAACTAATACACTTCCTGTCCGGTATCCCACAGTGGAGCTTTTCAGAGAATATTGAGTCCTGAACATAGCCAATTTACATTTCAAGTCCATTCTCTAGTACTATCATCGGGAGCAGGGGAAGCTGCAGACTCAGCAGAGATACATGACATGCATACCAACTGATCGAATGTTCACCATCCCTAGAGTCAAAACATCTTTTGCCCAAAGGCAATATGCTTATTTGGCTCCCATGACATCGAACTAGAACATTTCATACAACTGGCCTAGCCAGCAAAATTTTCCAAAATTATTATTTCTGACCGTTCATCATAGATCTTGTACACTTAGTCAAAGATCAAGCAGGATCTGGGCAAAATTATACTATTAATGTTTGCTTCAAAGATTCTTTTGGGTACCTTTCTTTTGAAGACATTTTGTTCTTATATTTTCAATATAACTTTTATATTTTTCAATATTGTTCATCTTTTGGATACATTTGTTAAAATGGGGTTTATTAATGACTTATATTTACTAAATGTTTACTTTCGTGGTCATCATTTGCAGTTGAAATTAATTACCATTACATTTACTTATAACAACAGATTTCATTTAAAAATAACCTTTTGCAGGATCTTTTGATGGATACACTGAATATTATTTTTAGAATTTCAATCAATGCGGATATCAATGAGATGCGGATAAATCCGAATCACCGTGTACGTCTCTCAAGTGCGAGGTTCGGATTCATCCCAAGGATCTATAAAAATATAACGCAGGTTTTGAGTGCGAGGTGCGGCTATATCCGAATACTACTGAGTAGACTTTTTTACCAACTTCTGACATTCTTTCGTAAAAAAATGTTCACATGGTCTTTCTACACGTGTTTCAAATTTTGTCAAGAATTTGTCATCGAAAATTAGTCTCGCCCTAGAGAGAAGTACAAATGTTTATTTGCTTCCGATAGCTCATGTGATACCCACTTTCCAAGCTTGGATACCTTTCCTGTCTCCTTAAAGTGACGAAATACCATGAGATGAAATAAGCCTTTCTGTAATCTGATCCACCGTTAGTTCTGAGTCTGAATCCATAGTGTCATTGTAAAAATTAACCGAAAGCCCTGACTGAGGCTCATAATTAACACTACTTTGTCCATCTTTAAATCTTTGAAAGCATTCTGCGCAGTCCTTACACTGATACTATTCTCACTAGGAACACTGTTTATGTTTTCTGTTGTGAAACTTGCATTTTTACCATTTGAAAATAAAAATGATAA
Source organism: Odontocerum albicorne (assembly GCA_949825065.1). Lineage (NCBI taxonomy): Eukaryota > Metazoa > Arthropoda > Insecta > Trichoptera > Odontoceridae > Odontocerum > Odontocerum albicorne. Next base: position 22,907,539 of record OX463852.1, on the reverse strand, counting down.
AATGTGGCATTTGTATTGATTATCAATATTCATTTTCTAAGGGCTCTTATTTACGTCTGATATTACAAAAATCAACGATAAACTGACCACTTGATATATTTCAAAAGAGGATACGACTTGTTTGGAAGTGTATTGTTCTATGAATATGACGCATAAATTTATGGACTGACCTGATAGTTCACCTTATTTTGTTTAGTGTAAACATTTTTAGAATTTCATGTGCTACTTATTATTATTATAATATATTACTGTATTAAATATGTTATGTAGTTGAGCTGAAACGATTTTGGGAAATAAACTAATTGTAAGTATGAATTAAATTCGAATATAAAAAATATTGTCAATGTTTGACTTGAGATTCTACATAGAGGCAATGCAATGGTAATTCATCATTTGTAAAATAAATATTTTTCTTTTGAAAAATAAATTCCTAACATTATATTTATTTTATTTTCAGACAAAACCCGGAAAATTGTTGTTTTATTTTTTCAAAAGTTGTATGCTCTTTATTATTACGAGTACTAATTTTAAATAAATGATTCACAACACTTTTTTCGCCCTTTTTTCTCTTTATTTCCTTTTTTAATTACCTAAAAATAGAAGTTTTTATTTTAATTCTGAAGGTGAATATAGATGCAGCAGATAATGACTATATACGTAATAAAAAACAAAAAATCGCAATTATATCTATAACTTTATTTTTAATGGACAATTGACTAATTTCGTGACTTTTTATGAAATTTTATTCAGCACTGACTTATAACTACAAGATATGAAGTTTAACAAACAAGAATGATGACTTACTTAGAGTTGCATAGCAGTCTATGGTAATAAGCATAGTTGGCATAAGTAGGAGAGACAGAGAAAGAATTACCTGGGTTTGTTCAATAACAAAGACTACATATATAAAGTTTGACTAAAGTCAGTATTATCTTAAGACATAAGTATGCTGGACAGTGCCCAAGAACCTCAATATTCTAGGAGCAGCCATATTGTTCATGAGCGATCTCTTGACAGAGTGGATAATTACTCGATCTCTCATTGGAAAGGCCTGTGATTCAAATCTATACAAAGCCTTTAATTTTATTCTTATCAGAGAAAGCACAGATTGCCGTTTAAGTCAGTAGAAGAACATTTCATCTAGCGTGAACTGTCGTATATTTGTTAACATATTTATTTTGAGAAGCATTGATGAAGAAAATAATCTTTTTCGATGCTGGTAGTGGATGTAATATTTCGTATATCTATTTTAGTGTTTCTTGACAGTGAATATCTGCTGATTCTGAGAGTTATATTGTTGAAAAGGTTGTGTAAATTAATCCTCACTTAACAGAATGTTTTTTTATGTTTGAACATTGATTTTGTAATAAAAATTTCATTAAAAGTTTCAATAAATCTATAGGTTTAATTTTATTAATCATATATGGTACAAGATTGTTTCCATGGGTGGTTGAATCGGTAGGATCCCCAATGTATTACTTTACCCAGACCCCACAACAGAGTCCTATTGTGAGGATGAATTCGTATCTCAAATATGAAATTAAAGAATATTGGGAGATGAGTGCGGTTCGCAATTTATTTATCTGACATCTGAGTTTAATTTAAACATCTTTATAAATCTACTCATATTGGGTTAAGTACCAAAATTATAATAATTTCAAAGTCTGACTCTGGAACAATAAATATTTGAATGATAAATACTAATTCCAATTATGTGATACTCGTATTTGGCACATTTCTCAATCAGACTAAATAATGACACATCAACTTTTCAATAGTAGCAAATAATTAGTTATCTGTTTCAGTGCAATTTCAGTACTTTGGGTACATTGATGAGGTCACACATGGTCAAAATAAAAACATAATCTCAAGTACATCACTTGTTACTTTGTTTACTCGAACAATTATAATAAATATTCAATTACAAAATGTGATTTAACAATTATGATTTATGGAGAAGCCATGACTTTAGTGGTCTAGTGATAATTATTTTGATATATTATCTTAAGACTGGACAGTGCGCAAGAACCTCAAAATTCTAGAAGTGTTCTTATTATTGATAAGAGATGAATAATATGGTTTACTCGAACAATTATAATAAATATTCAATTACAAAATTTGATTTAACAATTATGATTTATGGAGAAGCCATGACTTTAGTGGTCTAGTGATAATTATTTTGATATATTATCTTAAGACTGGACAGTGCGCAAGAACCTCAAAATTCTAGAAGTTTTCTTATTATTGATAAGAGATGAATAATATGGCAGCTCCTAGAATCATTTATCTTTTATTGGAATATTAGAAATCAGGAATCAAACCTGAAACTCCTGGGTAACGAGTTTGATTGTGTCAAACCGATACCCCGAGACAATTTCAATATTGAAATACAGGGCACAGAGGTCGTCTTTAGATAGAAAAGTAGTTGTAACAGTGAAACTTTATTAAAAACACTATATATTCATACATTTCATTGGTCTAAACTTTAAAGAGTTGATAATCCTCATGACGTAGATGGTACGATGCCTTTTATCCTATCTATGAGTTGCGGATTTTAAAAAGCATTGACGTTTGGTTTTCATTCCTTGTATTATGATTTCATTATTAGCAGTACAATCTAGCACATTAATTGCCACATGGCAATCTCTTTTAACTAAAATTACTTTAGTAGATATTGAAGTGTGGTCCTGGTCACTTTTTAAATGGAGCAAACTGAACTGGAAATTGAAAATGTTAATATAAAATTGAAAATCACCTAGTGAAATGGAAGATGAAGAGTGAAAGATATAGGAGTTGAAGATTGAAGACTTGAACCTGAGAAAAGCTGATGTATGTTATCTTTTCGCTTATTAGGGAATATAAAATCACCATGAAAAAACATTCTCTAATTCAATCAATAAAAATACAAAATCAATTAAATCACAAAAAAACAATTTAGAGAAATTGTAAATGTAATAACCAGTCTCCCAGTCAGGACTTACGATTGAGGATATTTCCTACCAAGAAGGACCTTCCTGAATTCAAAGACATCTTTATTAAAAATATCCTCTAAACCAGACATTGCATTCTCATAATTATTGAATTACAACATGGAACTTTTACAATTCAAATTGTTATTAAAGCATCTGAATTGTAAAAGATTCTGTGTTATATTAATACTTTTACGCTCCATTGAAGCTGTTTCTAGATGTACCGTAAATTGCACTAAGCACAATTAACATCAGTGCTTGCGCACTTTAATGACCTAAGATAAGGGAATTTTTCATATCCGTTTCTAAGAACATTGACGCATTCAAGATTCACTTTATTATTCAGATTTTATTGTTATGCATTTGAATTGTAAAAGATTCCGTGTTATATTTATACTTATGCACTTCATTAAGGCTGTTTCTGGATGTACCGTAAATTGCAATAAGTACAATTAACATCAGTGCTTGCGAACTTTAAATGACCCAAGATATGGGAATTTTTCATCTCCGTTTCTAAGAACATTGACGTATTCAAGATTAACTTTATTATTTAAATTTTATTATTTCGTATTGTTGCGATGAATAATTGAAAATATACTGCAGATATTTTATTGTTATGAATATTGCTATCAATTAATTGTTAATAAAGGTAATCAGTAGAGGATGGGTAGATATAGAATCCTAATATTTTGATTAAATTCTGAAAGAGAGAAGCACCTTTATAGTAGGAGAGTATTTATGACAAGGTGTATGGAGGTGGACAAAGGGAAAGATGTGTGCCAGGATAGAATGAAGTGGATATCTATTCTCTCTGCTTTCTCTAATAGGTGTAATAGTATTTAAATTTGATGTCTTGATTAATCTTTGTGACCAATTTTGATTAACTCTGTGACGTAAATGGTAAATGTCAGTCTTCCAACTCGGGGGTTGTGGGTTCGATAGTTGTTGGTGCCCACAACTTTTAAATAATTATTCTAGTTATGGATAAAGTATAGAATTTTAGACGAACGTATGTTTCAATTTGGTTGTCTCTTATGCCTTTTTAGTAAATTTCTAGTTGGTTGGAAAATATTGCATGGTAATTAGCTCACCAGGTTGTACTGTATTCAACAAAGTGGTACTTCTTCCTCAAAAGGTTTGATATAACTTATTTGAAGATCTTTGAATCAACCTATGATTCTTTTTTTTTGGGTACCATCAGACATCAAACTGTAAACTCCGGGTAGAAGAAAAGCATTTCATAAGCTACTGGGATCATCCCTTTAAAGTATCTATCAAGGTATCTAAAAAACTACACAATTTCAAAAGAATATTTATCATTCGTTGATCTTCTTTTTTTATAAAAACCTTCACATTGTTTCCCTGTAAGATAGACAAAGAAAACAGTTACTAGACTTTTGAATTGTGATGTTAGTTTTTCATCTCGTCTGTATGCACATACCTTCTCACACAATTTAGATATTGCTTTATTTCAAAATATCATTCACCAAGTGGATCAATTCACTCATGTTTTTATGTCAGTTTTTCTACAACTATACATGCCTTAATTATTTCAAGATGCTTTTCTTAATGCTTCATACACCAATTAGATCTTTATTCATAATCATCTTTGATGACTTCATTCTGTATTCCATCGTACATTTACACATGTATTCTTCTCAGTGCGCGCATTTCTACAGTATTCATTTAACTTATTTTATAGTATTTTGGAAAGTAAATCGATAAAAAAAAAATTATAAAAAATATGAAAAAAATATTTTTAATGCAATCATGATACAAAAATTATCTAAATGATACCTAAATTAGATACAAAATATACAAAGTATTTAAAGTTTATTTAAAGTTATGTGAGTATTCATATATACAAAAATATCTACAAGTTATAAAAACTATATTTAAAGGTTTAATTTCTAACATAATCTATGTGAAATGTTTACTCTATAATAAAGACACATTTTTAACATTTAATTTATTTGACTTATTTCAATACTTTTTGAGAGATGTTAACTGTTATATGTCAGAGGTCTTTAAAGCACCATGTGTATTTGGTCTCTTAACGGGGCTATCAAGTAATATTTTTGTTTTTTTAACATGCATGTTTCTCGCACTCGTCAAACAAGATTATGACATCTTTTGATAGATTTTTTTTCATTTTCACTATCCATTACAGTCTGAATTCAAAAGTGTATTTCATATATTATGTCTTTTATCAGTGGTATTTTAGAGCCAATATTTATGTATGAGAAAGGCGTTTCAGAAACTTGTTTAAAAAATTATGCAATCCAGAATGACATTCAGAAACCTTTTCTGTATCATAAGTAGGAAATACAGTCAACAAATTGAAAAATATCAGAATTTGTTAGACTTAACCCTTATAACTCCAGAGGCGACATATAGTCGCCATGGTAATTATTTTAATAACTCCAGAGGCGACTATATGTCGCCATTTTTTATGGTTGTATTGTTTACATAAACAAACATCTCGGGACACCCAGGAGCAGGTATAAACATGTTACATTAGTTTCACAACAACTGTTCTACTGTTTAGACGTGTTTCGGTTGAAAAATAATCAGTACGCACCCTTTTACACCGTTGAGATTACACAAGTTTTTTTTTTTACCCTCTAAAATAATGGAAAAATCGCAACTGAGTGAAAGTGAAGACGAATTTATTTTAAATGTATATAGTGATGAAAGTTGTGATAGTAACATCAATATTCAGACCTCTAGTGATGAATCAGAGTACATTGGTCATAAAAAACGCAGAGTTGGTCCTCTTCTATCATCAGATAGTTCTTCAAGTACTACAAGCGCTCAAGATTCACAAGACGATGAATGGATTGATATATCCAATACGGTGGATTCTCCTGACATTATAAATTTTGACATCGGAGCTCAGAATGTCGGACCAAATGTTCCTTTAACAATCAAAGAACCAAGTCAATTTTTCAAATTATTTTTCACGGAAGAAATTGTAACGGAGATAATACGGGAAACAAATGCATATGCAAAAGTCAAACTTCAATCAAAAGTTCTAACTGCAAATTCTATTTGGCAAAATTGGCGTGATGTACAAAAAGATGAATTTTGGGCATTCATTGGGGTCATTTTAAATATGGGAACAATGCCACTTGCCAATATGCAAGAATATTGGTCTACTAGAGATAATTCCAGAGTCCCATTCTTTGCAAATATTTTCACGAGATCTCGATTTCATCAAATATTCTGGATGTTATACTTGAATACACAAGAAACTGGCCATAGTGATTTAAGAACACGGATTCAGAAAGTCAGTAATTTTTTAGAATATATAAATAAAAAATTTGCTGACTATTTCATACCCAACAAAAATATCTGTGTTGACGAATCAGTAGTGAAATTCAAAGGAAGAATATGCTTCATCACTTACAATCCAAATAAGCCTACTAAATGGGGAATACGCATTTACGTTTTGGCGGATTCTGAAACATCATATGTGTACAGTATTCTTCCCTATTACGGTAGTATTACTACAGAGAATTTACCAAGCCCAGATTTGCCTGTGAGTTCGAGAATACCCATCTACTTGTTCAGAAAATTTTTGGAGAAGGTACCCCATGCACAAGGATACCACTTGTTTACAGACAGGTACTACACAAGTCTTCCACTTGCTGAAGCACTATTGAAGATGAAATGTCATTTAACTGGGACGATACAGACCAACAGAAAAGGCATTCCGATCACCATAAAAAAACCAAAGTTTGGCAATAAAAAAGTTTTGGCTGTAAGAAAAAGAAAAACAATGCTTTTGGCATGGAAGGATAAAAGAATAATTACAATGCTGAGTACTGGTGATTCTGCTGGCATGTCGTCTGTTTCCAGAACAGGGAAGGGAGGTGTTCAATTAGTTACAGAAAAACCAAATGTAGTACGAAACTACACCAAATCTATGGGTGGAGTAGACCGTGCCGACCAGTATGCTTCCACATATTGTTTTCTCAGGAAGTCATTAAAATGGTGGAGAAAACTTTTTTTCTGGGGAATGGAAATTTGCTCAATCAATGCATACATCCTCTACAAGAATATAAAATTGAAAAATAATGAAAAACCACTAACTCATTTGAAATTTGTCAAGAATTTAGTTGATCAGTTGGTAGGAGACTTTCTGGAGCTGCGAAGTAGGCCATCAACTTCTACTTTTGATGTACGACTAGATGGTAAACTTCATGTTTTGCAGAAGGGAAAGAAGAAGGACTGTGTGGTCTGCTCAAATAGAGGCAAAATGGGCAAACGACATGAAACATATGAGTTTTGCGACACCTGTCCTGGAAAACCTAGGATGCATTTAGGGGATTGTTTCCTCAGATATCATACTTTGAAAGATTATAAAACTAAAAAATAATGTTGAATTGTTATTTTTTTTATCAAAATAAACTCATTTAAACATTTATCTAATAGTTTGAATAAAAAAATTGCATGAAACCTTATTAATTTTTTTTTAAATAAATTATTTCTAAAACCTATCATTTTATAGTAAAATTTCAAAAAAATACCCTGGAGTTGTTGGTATGTCATACAAAAAAAAATCTGGAGTTCAAAGAGTTAAAATTACTTGGAATTAAATCGCAAATAAAGGTTTTCACAAATTAACTTAATTCACATTCCTTAATTTTGTAATTCAACCAGTGTATAGTATTTAAATTTTTTTTTTAATTGTAGTATTTGGGGTATTTCAAGTTTATAGTCTATTTCAAACTATTTATTAAATAAGAATGCTATTATGCATATTTTCCATCACTTCTATACTAATATAAGTTTAAACAACGATTAACGCTAATATTTCAATCCAAAATTTTTCGGAGGGAACCATTTTCGGAGGGTACAGAAAACCAGTGTTCCGGAGTCAATTTCATGGAAAAATAGCCCCTCCTTTACACATACAACTAATCATAAAAATATGCAAATTACATGAATTAAGTTAAATTGTTTTAAATGGTACAAGAATTTGAAAAATATAACTCATAATTACCATCACAGTAAACAACTCATACAGTGTTTGAAATAAATTTTGCAATAAAAATATGAATATACTCCAAAGATGAGATCAATATGAATCATACACTTGATGATGTTTTCTAAAATTTATATTCAAGTAAAAAGCATTTCAGGTTATGTTTGTTTGAAAACAAATTATTGATTTTTTTCTTCTTCTTAACACATTGTAAGCGTCTCATAATTGTCCTGTTCAGGTGCCCAATAGTGAAAAGCGGAATACGAGAATTCCCGCGTTTACGTAGTCTGTGCTTAAATTGTGGGTCACGACAAAAGTCATGTTCAAAAAAATATTTTGCTAGTGACATATATCTCTTGAACGAAATATAAACTACATATATAATCGGTAAAACAGGATGTCTGTCGTATATATTTTTTTCACGAAACCGCGCCATCTTTCACGAATTTGAAATGTGATACGCTCGGCAGTGAAACTCGATACTTTTGTGGCCATGGTAATGTTCCACTACATAAAGGTTCTTATTATGAACGATAATAAGAATCTTTATGTAGTGAAACCCACACTTATAAACGTATCATTTAGCAGTGATAAGAGTTTTTTTGGATAAGATTTTTTTTCTATAAGTAAAACTATAATGTTAATAATATTTTTAATTAAGTCTTTTAAGGCAAAATATTTTTTTGTATTCTGGTGAACAAGAAAAGAATCTACGGATACTGGTGAGTACAAATAAAGAAAAAACTTTTAAATCCCATAGAAACTGTACAAGTTATGCTTATTTTAGCGAGTACCTAGAGTAATAATAAGTTGTAGGTATCCTTTTACCCCTGAACAGTAGGCGGAAAAAGTACCTGTGTAGTTCGAGGGGAGTAGCACAGCACGGGGTTCGAAGCGACGATCTTCCACAAGGAAGTCCAGTGCAATACCGCGCAGCCATGCACCTCTAAATTAAAAATAGAGTAACTTTTGAAGAAAAACATTCCAATCGGTATATGAGTAATTTTGAAAAGTACAAGGGTAAAAAAGTATTTGAATAAAAATTCTATTCACAAAAATAACATTATAGACAAGAAATGAAATAAATGCCTAAAATATATATAAGTATATTTTAGGCATTTAGTTCATATCTTGTCTATAAGTTTTTTTTCTCATAAATTTTGATTTCCTTCCTCTGAAAGATAATTAAATGTTACTTGCTTTGTTAAGCTCATGAAAAATTTCATATTCTGTATTCATACATAAAATTATAGGTGAACAAATATTGTAACAAATTTTTCAAGTTGATTTCCTCAAAACCTGTTAGAGCTTTAATTATTTTCTCCTGAACTTTCTCAAATGAATTTTCTAAAGGCACATAATAATCTTATAATAAACTCATAGCTTTAATGAATAATGTGTTTTAATCAATATAAACTAAAAATGTATCTATTATAGTATATATCTTAAATAGAACCTATAAACATGAACCAAAAGTAAAATTATTTTATGTATTTGAAGAAATCATTTAATGTTTCTGCAAAATTTGTAATACTTACAAAAAAAATAAAATATCTAGAATTTAAGGCCAAAATAATAGTGCGATTTAATCAAAAAATCATTTATGATGTTAAAGGCAACATTATTCAAATGGTATTTTAGGAAAAAAAATATTGACATTTGGCAGATTTACATGGTATAATTTTTTTGCAAGTCTTATCTGAGTGATTAAGAGGTGGCATGTAACAAAAAGCAGGTAAACTATGCAAAATCATTTATCAGTCCACTATTTGCAATAGATTCCATGAAGCTGAGCACATACAAATATTAAATATATTTGAAAAAAAAAACTATGAAATGCACAATATCAATTGTATTGAGTTTCTGCAACTAAATTTAAATGACTACTTTCCAAAGTTTTGCAACTGATTGCAACGTGTGGCTGCTATTCTTCACACAAAAACTTTTAAGACCTTTCAATGGGTAACAGGCATTTAATATTTTCACATTGGTTCACATTTGTATCTAAATGCCCAGCAAGGGAACAGGGTTAGAGCTTGTAAGGTAAGACACATAAATACAAATTTAGGTGCAATAATAAGGTATGTAAGTTAAACTATTCCAGAATTGGAATTTGCCTGGAAGCAGATTGAACTTTGTAATAAAAATATAAGACTAAAATAATATTACAAGTTGAGTTAAATGTAAGAAGATTTTGCAGAATCTAATTCTTCATCATCATACAAACAAAATATTGCATCTTATCTTTGGTTATAATCGTAAGTATAAGTAACCAAAATTCACAAAATATTAACATTTTGAAAGCTTAACTTATACATATTACTAATGAAAAATTAAATCTTTTGAAATTAACAAAAGTAATAAAAATGTTTTTTTTTTCAAACAGTAATTTGCGCATCTTTTCAAACAGTAATTTGAAACAAAATACCTACAAAATTATTAAAGGTCCAGTTCAATAAACAATTAGAATGTAGATTATAAAAAATCTTCTCAATTGGGTAAATCTTAGGTAAAAAATTTATGAGAGTAAATATTGGTATAATGTATCCCCCCATTCTTTATTAATTTGATAAAATTTTGAAAACAGTGAATTGTACAGGACATTAAATTTGAGTATAATGTATTGTATTACTTTTTTCTTGTATAAAGTACAATGTAATTAAGTACTCCCTTTTAACCAAGCAGAACGGTGTAAAAAACCACTAATGAAAACCGGACTGGAAGCCTTTATTTAAAAAAATCTGGGTACCAACAGGAATTGAATTGAAACCCTAAGATTGTAAGACAGACAGATGTCTTATTAACTTGTTCAAGGAGGTCGTCTAGATAATAAAGTTCTCAAAATTATAGAAGGGGAGAGGAACTTCAAAGAAAATTAAATGGAAATAGGTTGTCAAAAATCTTCCAATAGTTACATAAAATTTAACATTTTACCCTGTTTATTTTTTTCCAAAGGAATAAACTCAAAAAAATCAAAGCTCTGTATCAACATTAAAAATAATAAATTAAGTAGGTATCCAAAAATAATAATTACAATACGTGATGATGTTTCAAAAGATGTCAATACTCATATCAATTTATTACACTGTTGATCCGAACTCTTGAAATATTTACAAAATATTTCTTATCTTACATTCTAAATAAATTACCTTGAATTATCTAATAGTCAAATTATTGTGTCTCAAATATTATTATTTATTAAAAAAATACATTTATATTTAAATCATTTATCATCTACCTTGAAAAGTTTTATTAAAGCATTTGAATATTACATAATTGATTAAATAGAAAATATAATTTTATTGCAATATAAGTATGCAGTTCACCCATGGAAAAAAAATGTACCAGCATTTGGCCTATTTACAGTTTTTTTAATCAAATGAATACATGCATACTATGCTATAATTTTAATTGGAATTTATCATCATTGGACATTAAAAAAGTTTTTTCACATACATACATATTACCACTACAGGTTCTCATATCTCTCAGCTATGCATGAGTTAAAATTTCTCCACTTATGTTTTTCCATTTTTTCCTTGGTCTATCATTATTTTCAAATATAAATATTTAATGGCATAATTGTATAAAAATTATACACATTTTTATTTTGTTCCACTATATAGTAAGCACATTTTAATACACACTGTGTAATGTGCATAGTGATATGTTAAAAATATAGAGAAAATAGTTTTATTTTTACATTTAATTAATTATGGATTTCTACTTAGTAACACCTGGATTATTTAAATAAACATATATATTTGTTTAACTACTCTCTCAACTTGTCTAAACCATCCTTTCTTAATTAACTAGTAACGTCAGTCACTAACAAAAAAGAGTTATCCCTTACCTTATCATTCCTTATGCTAATATTCACTGTATTACCAGATATTCTTCAGAAGGTACATATTTCTACTTAATTAAATTCTTAGTATATGTTGATATAATTTATAAAAAAAAATACGTTTGTTTAATACCAAAATGATCTATTTATTATCATGAAAATTATTCAAATACTGGTGTGGAATATAATATTTACATACAATGAAGCTGCATTCTGTTAAATACAAATGTTTTATTAGTACAAAAAATACTTTTAGTAGAATGAATTGCCTGATTCAGAAGAAGAAAGATTTATTTATCAATATCTTTGGAAATAATTTAACTATCAAATAAATTTATCAATCATTGATATTTATGAATTAATGAAAAGTAACAATTTTAAAAATAAGAAACTTTTTTCATGAAATATCCTATGACTATTGCTTAATATTACTAAATGTAAAAAAAAATAATTAGTACAATAAAATCTCAAGAACATTATGAAACCTTAATACAATAATCAGAAACATATTTTTGCTTTAAGAAATACATGAAATTTCATGATTGCAATATTGAAATATGGATGCGAAAAGGACCCAACCAACAAAACACATTTTGTGGTTCATTTAAAACATCAAAAATCCATAGATCAATTTTATATGTGCAAAAATGGGATATCCATGCTTGAATTCCATCTGAAAAAATTATTCAGTAGATACAAAGCGGCTAGATGTTTCCTCAATATCTCAGAATAGGTAAAATGTGGGTTGGGTTCTTATTCAGGTTCATAAAAATATAATTACGAGTATAATATATTAGAGATGCATAAATAGGTATCATATTTATTTATATAGTATCATCTCATTTCAAAACTGAAATTTTAATATTAATTATCAGTGAAAAGAAAAATTTGTTTTATCATTTTTATTATTTCAAATCAACTTGAAATAATAAAAATGATAAAACAAACAAAAAAATATTTAATTTTGTACAAAAATTAAGTCAATTTTCTTTTAATATTTTATAAGTTAAATATAACTCATTATAAAAAACACACCTCAGCTCTTGGCGATTGATATGAGTTGTTTCTTTTATTTTTAATGCTATCTGTCATAATCCTAAATGCGACAGCTTTATTATTTCCGTGATAGGTTTAGAAATTGCACTTTTAAAAATTTGGCAATGTAATTTTAAAAGCAGAAAAAGTTTTAATTATAATATTATTCATAGATGGTTAACAAATGAAACTTTTTCCTTTATTTAACGCAATACATTGAGTTAAAATTAAAAAAAAGCTTTTTAATTTAGGGGTTTTCAATTTAATACATTAAAAAAGAATATGAAAATATTCATCAAACATATTTTTTAACAAATTATATTGTTTTTCTGCAAAATAAGTTTTGATTTTAATTGCAAATGTGAATGCAGAGTGTGAATGTTTCATCTGAGAGTTCAAGTATTTAGGAAAAATAAATAAGTGATTAGCACATTCACTGCAAATAAATGCTGTGCTGAGAAATTTAACAAAGCACTAACATATAGTATGATCAACAGAAAAAGTCTGGCATGTCGTACACACTGCACTGGATGCATGTTAGTATGGACACACAAGGCTTGTCCTCAGTACCGAACGTGTTAAGGAATGAGACCACTTTGTTATATGCCCTGCTTAATGAAGTGTGGTTCTCTATATCAAGAAATTGTGAATATATGCATTTGTCATGTACTTGTACTCTTCAGTTCTCTCTTTACATTCAAACAAATTCAAATAGTAAATGTTGTTTTGTGGATAGTAAAAAAATAAAAAATCTGTATTTTTAAGTTGTATTAAAGGTACATTACATATTTATGTGAAAAATGTAAGGCTTTTGTGTTTTTTCAAAATTGTAAATTAAATTCGAGCTTTTATAATATTTGATCTTCAACCGCGTAGTATTTGGATATGAGTAGATATGTTAAATTGAATATGAGTGAAGATAAATAAAGTGTTAATTTTACACAATACACAGAGTTGTGTGAGAAGTATTAGATGGTGGAAGTGCCAGTCTGGCCTCGTGCAGTATCCTGAGCCTCGGTCCTAGCGGGACTCCTAGAGCTCGAAGCCGCTCTTCTCCGAGGAAGGGCAGTTCTGCAGCTCCTACTCTCTCATTTTCCAGCAGAGGAGCATATTTCTAGAAAGAAAACAAATATTAAGAAAACATAAACCAGATGCTAAAAAAGTGTTTAATATATTTTGAAATACATAAGTATTTTGTGGATATCAATAAATCCAATTGTTTTTATTAAAATTGATCTCAAATCTTCTGAATCGATAATTATAAGATAAACACGTATTTGTAATATGTGTATTTGATTTTTTTATATTTTAAATTGAAATTTATCATAAGTAGATGAAATCTATGGACATTTCTATTCTCTAAACATATTATATAATCAATATTCACATATGGATGTAATAGAATAAAAGAGACAGAATATCTTGAGAAACTGATTAAGGATTGTATTTTAATAATCATTATTGTTGAAAATATGAATTAAAATTCAGGCTGGATATCTACTTGACTGTGGTCACGCAGACCGCTTTTTTGCATGAGCTTTACAACAATCAACCAATGATAAAAAAAATATATATAGGCAGAAAATAATCTGAATTGACACAGTAATTTTTTTTATGGAAGCCGTATCATAGTATTAAGGGAATGCTATAGTTAACTCATTATTGAACTAAACAACTTGAAATACATACACTGTGGGAAGTGAGAATCTATATTATAACACATCGATCAATAATTCCCTGGACTAACTACTAAAACAACATTTGTTTGCCAAAATTCTTCTTTATTCATCAACATAGTCTCCTTCAAGAGCGATACATTCATTTCAACGCTTTCCTAACTTTTCTATGCCAGCCGTGTAGAACGATTTATCTTTGGTTTCAAAATAGACAAATCTCTTTCCCTGGAGCATCTTTTTGAGGTCTGCGAACAGCCAATAGTCGCTGGGGGCCAAATCTGGAGAAAATGGTGGGTGCGGAAGCAATTTGAAGTTCCACTCATGCAATTTGGCCATCATTACCATCGACTTGTGACACGGTACATTGTCCTGATGAAAGAGAACTTTTTTCTTTTTCATATGGGGCCGTTTTTTTGCAATTTCTGCCTTCAAACGCTCCAATAACGCTATGTAATATTCGCTATTGATGATTTTTCCCTTTTCAAGGTAATCGATGAATATTATACCATGCGCATCCCAAAATACGGAGGCCATAACCTTACCGGCCGACTGTTGAGTTTTTGGTCGCTTCGGACGACTTTCACCGGCTGCTCTCCACTCAGCTGATTGCCGATTTGATTTCGGAGTATAGTGGTGGATCCAAGTTTCATCCATTGTCACATATCGATGCAAAAACTCCTGTTTATTTTGTGTAAACAGTGCCAAACAGCGCTCTGAATCATCGATGCGTTGTTGTTTCTGTTCCATTGTGAGCAAACGCGGCACCCATTTCGAAAAAACCTTTTTCATGACAAATGTTCATGCAAAATAGTGTAATAACTACCAAATGATATCTTTAGGATGTCAGCTATCTCACGCAACTTTACTTTGCGATTTTCCATCACGATTTTGAGTTTTTTTTTATGTTTTCTGGTGTAACAGCCTCATTTGGTCTACCAGAGCATTCAGCATCATTTGTGTCTGTACGACCGCGTTTGAAATCAGCAACCATCGACAAATGATTGTTTTCGACGGACCAGCGCCCGGATAACACTTTTCAAGTCATCGCTGAATGTCATGAAAGTTTGACACGTAACTTCTAAAGATAGGTACTAACTGGCGCCATCTGTTGGTTAGTCCCGGTACTTATTGATCGAGGTGTTATATAATAGAATGGTTGAAGTAAAATAGGCACTACGTACCAAAAAAAAAAAAAAAAGTATGCAGTTTCGTTCTATATGACATATAGAACGAAACTGCACACTTAGTTTTTTTTTTTTGGTACTTAGTGCCTATTTTACTTCAACCATTCGATATAATGAGATGAAATAAAAATATATTTTTTTTTCAATATTAGAAAACTCGAAGAATTGTTGAAAAGCATACCTCATAGCCCAATTTCTTCAGGAACATTCTCAAGAGTGGTGGCTCGTCTCCAAAAAACTTGGTGAGTTTCTTCACTCTGCTTGGGTTGGCTAAACTGGACACATCCATTCCTCCGTAACCAGCACTCGCTGGACAGAAGCTGGTGTCCATTCTGGGCATTGATTGAGACCTGGAAATAAGGTTTTAAGAAATGTCAATACTTTTTGTTTCTAGTTCATGAATATAAAATCTCTTCCTTTCAATCTAAAGAGAAAAAAAACCATAACTTCAAACCAAAGTCAAGATTTTTGTACCAATAGTGCTTTTTAAAATGTTATAGTAGAAAATTAAATTAAGTCCACTGGAGAATGACAAAGATTTTTTAAATTTAATTTTATTTAATTGCCAACACAACAGTGTCTTTTATATTGATATAAATGCACATATGACAAGTTATACAAGTACTTAAAATTATTGACAAAAATACATAACTTTATCTTAAACTTAAATAGAGATGCAAAAAGCAGTAGTAATAATGAAAAGAGTAATTACAAAGTCATTTATTTAATTTAATATGTATATTTAACATATGCGTTCACAGAATGCTCACAGAACAGGAGAAGGAGCCTCGGACATCGGACTGATCACGGACAGGACCAAGGCAGGGAAAAGGAAAAAACGATTATGGAAACGTAACAACATAACAAGGATCGCATGTTGGAATATTACCTCATGGAACAACAGGGATTGGGAGATCACTGCAGAGCTTGACAACCACAACATAGACATATGCGGGATGTCTGAAACCAAAAAGAAAGCCAGAGGAACAGCCAAGTGCTCGAACTATATCTTTATCTATAGTGGAAAGGATAAGAAGGACAGGGCCCACTTTGAAGTTGGCATGCTGATTAAGGCACAATATGAAAACTCTATAGAAAATATTGACTATATTAATGATAGATTACTCAGGGTCACACTAAAGATAGGAAAAAACATCTTCCACTTTATTAGCACATATGCGCCAGATATCACCAAACCACGTGAAGAAACAGAAAACTTCTATGACAGGAGACAGTGGATAATATTCCATAAGAAGACAGGGTAGTAATATTTGGGGACTTAAATGCCAGAATAAGAAACCGACAGCTAAATGGAGCTATGCAAAGATTTAACGAAGCTGTCAGTAATGAAAACGGGGAAATACTTGTGGAATTTTGCGCTAGAAACGAACTCAGGATAAACAATACATTCTTCAACCACAAGGAGCAACACAAATATACTTTCCGGAACGTGAGAGAAGATAAGTCGATGATTGACTTTATAATCACAAATAGACAAATCCATCCAGTTGATGTCATTGACATAAGAGCACTAACTTCAGCAAACATAGACTCAGATCATAACCTAATACTGGGAAAAATCAGAATGGAAATTAAACAAAAAAGAACCAAACTACATAGAGAAATACAATATAGAGTCGTTAGAAGCAGACAGCACCAAAATACTATTCAAATCTATACTTGCTGAGAAGATAAATATCAACCATGTGACTGAAGAGGATGACGTGGAGACAGCATGGAGGAAGGTGAAATAGAACTTGCATGATGCATCAATGGAAGCATTGGGGAAGAGGAGAGTGAACACTAACGCACATAATAAGACAAAACCTTGGTTTACCAAGGAAGTAAAAGAGCTGGCTGAGGAGAAACGAAAAAGCTATTTAAAATATAGAAGTACACCATCAGATTAAGAGAGACAAGCATATGCGACAACTAGAAACAGAGTCAACTCAGAAATAAAACGGATAAAGAGGGAATACTGGACTAAATTTACCAAAGATATGGAGTTTGATCTGTACGGGGCTCAAAAGAAGGTATGGTAAATGTTAAGAGAAAAGAAGAAACCGATCAATGATTATGTACAAACAAACAAAATTACAATAGAAAAGTGGGAAAAGTACTTTCAGGAAATATACAATGACTCGGAAGAAATCCCATTGCCTCAGAATGTTACAGATTCGGAAATTATTCAATATAGTGAAATCAAAGCAGCTATAGCAAAACTGAAAAACCGGAAATCAACAGGACCAGACGAAATTCACAATGAGATGCTAAAATATGCCGACGATCGATTAGTAGATGAGTTTTTTAAACTGTTTAATAAAATATTGGACACATCAATTATCCCTAACGACTGGAGAACAAGTATAACAATACCCATCTAAAGGGGCAGAAAACAAATCCTGAAAACTACAGAGGAAGATGCCTGCTGTGCTCTACTCTTAAATTGTTCACAATGATAATAAAAGAAAAACTTGAAATACATATTACAAATAGAGAGGAACAGCAGGGATTCAGAAATAACCGCTCTACTACCACCGACGCTATATTCACTCTTAGACAAATTAAAGAAAAAGCATTAGAATACAACAAACCAGCCTACCTCTTTAGTCGATCTTACAAAAGCTTTTGACAGGATTCGGTTGAAGGACCTTCTGAACACTTTATCCACAAAAATGATACCTTCATCACTCATTAATGTCATAAGAGAGATCAACCTGAATAGTAACACAAATATCAGAGCAAATGGGAAATATACTAAAGTCATAAAAACATCGGTTGGAATCAGACAAGGCATAGCCTAAGGCCCATTTCTCTTCAACTGCATAATGTATAATATCATTGCAGAGGTTGCATCTCTCAAGTTGGGGTACACTCTTGCTAAGGAAGCGGTGGGAATTCTCTGTTATGCTGACGACGCTACACTCATAGCTGAATATAGCTTGCAGAGAATGCTCACAAAGTTTGATGAATCCTGTTCAAAGTACAATATGATTATTTTTATCTCCGTAGCAAAAACCAAGTGTATGACATTCTCCAAAGACCCACTAGAGTGCAGAATTTCAGTATGTGACGAGCCAATTGAACAAGCAACTCAGTTCAGATATCTTGGCAGTGAACTGCTCAGCTCTCATGACCTCCCCAGAGAAGTAAGGCCTCAGGTAGATAAAGCTGCAGTTGTGGCAGGCTGCCTGAAAGATGTCATATGGAGGAATAAAGATATGAGAACGGATAGCAAGGTACGCATTTATAAGACCTGTGTGCGACCTATCCTCACATATGGCATCGAAGCAAGGGCGGACACTGTCAGGACAAAAAGTATGCTAAGGACAACGGAAATGAGAACTCTATGCGCTATTGCTGGGAAGACTTTGCGTGATCATGTAAGGAACACCACAATCCGAGAGGTCTGTGAGGTCTAAGACGTGGTCAGATGGGGATGACAGCGTCGACGATACTGGTACCAACATGTACAGATAATGAATTCCACAAGAATTCCATACATAGATAGCTCTGCATGGGGTGCCGGATAGACGGTGCCCTCCAGGAAAACCCCCGAAACGATGGAGAGATAGCTGGAGCTCAGCATCACAGGAGGACAATCCTGCAGTAACAGACTCTTGAGTTTATAGAAAGTTTAAGAAGAAGTATATTTAAATTTAATATATGTATGTATTTTACAAAATATTACCAAATTTAACCAAGTAGACTTACGTAATTGTGCAACTCTTATTTTACAGCGGTAAAGAAATTCGATTTGTTCTTAGTGGAACATCGCTTACATAGAACAAGAAGAATTGGATTTTTCGAGAATTTTATGGATAGATCTAGAGATTTAAAAAACACACAGGCTCATTTGTACAACGAGATGCAAGTTGCTTTTGCAAAATCGAAACCTTCCACATGTTGATGCAGGGTTACTCAACTCCAGAGGCAAAGTATTGACCTTGTATGTTTCGTTTAAGCTAGGTTATTTATATTAATAAAGGTTAGTAGTTATTTCTAAATATTGTTGTGACATTCTTGCGAATACTATAATATATATACTTATATTAAAAATATCTAAATTGTTGCAAAATTCATTTATAAGTCTTTGTATACTAATTATAGCGGAGTTAATTTTATAATTAGTGTAGCAATTTTCAGTATAAAAGGGATTGTGCTGTGGATTTAGTGGCAATATGGAATGAAATGCTCGCGAATAGGTGAATGCTTTTGTAAAGTAGTACTATATCGGCTATTTTTCTTCTGTCACAAAGTTTCAAAAGTTTCATTGCATTTAACAAGTAGGGATAATATCTTTGTTCATGTGGTATTCCTAGTTTAAAATTAATGAATCTTAGAAATTTGTTTTGTACTAGTTTTAAAGTTTGTGTATGGGCGGCGTCCATATTGATGAGTTGAATTTTATGGTTTTGAGAATAGTGTAAACAAAGTGGTACAAATTATTGTATGGTTTACATAGGATAAATGTATTGATGAGGGAATTGCATGATTCGATAAATGCAGATGATAATTTGCCTGGATATAAAGTTTTAAATGATGAAGAGAATCTGCGACGTGTTATTACTAATGAACCTGCAGCTACTAATGATAGAGATCAGAAAGAAGGTACCTTGATACAAGAGAAAAGTATACAGTACAGAGCTGCTTTAACTAATGACTTTCAATATACCACTGCAAATGCTGTGGAGTTGGCCCATCATAGGGTGGAAAGGATTTGAACATCAACTACTCAAAACACAAAGTAGAAGATCGAAAGTATAATATATATGTTTACCTCTGCTGGTTTCTGAGTGCAGTGATCTCACCGCGGATGTTCTCCATCTCTTGAATCATAAGGTGTTGCGTCCTCATTTCGCTGGAGAGGTGTGCAACAGACCTGGCTAATGTCACCACATGTGACTCTAGTCGTTGAAACCTCTTGTTGATACCCTAAAATATTATTATTTAAAATATTAATACCATTTTATGCAGCGAAATTATTTTTTACATTTTACGTATACACTCCAGGGTAAGACACCTGTTTTCCAGCCCCTGTTTTGGTTGCGGGTTTGAATCCCATTGAAACCTTTTTTTTTTTTAAAAAGGATTCTGGTTTCCACTTAAGGCTTGTTGAACACCTTTCTGGGTGCTTAGAAGAGATTTACACATGGCAATAATCTTAATTAAAAAAGACACAAATGATGCTGAACGCTCTGGTCGTTCAAATGAGGCTGTTACACCAGAAAACATAAAAAAAAACTCAAAATCGTGATGGAAAATCGCAAAGTAAAGTTGCGTGAGATAGCTGACATCTTGAAGATATCATTTGGTAATGTTTACACTATTTTGCATGAACATTTGGTCATGAAAAAGCTTTTTTCGAAATGGGTTCCGCGTTTGCTCATAATGGAACAGAAACAATAACGCATCGATGATTCAGAGCGCTGTTTGGCACTGTTTACACAAAATAAACAGGAGTTTTTGCGTCGGTATGTGACAATGGATGAAACTTGGATCTACCACTATACTCCAGAATCAAATCGGCAGTCAGCTGAGTGGAGAGCAGCAGGTGAAAGTCGTCCGAAGCGAACAAAAACTCAACAGTCGGCCGGGAAGGTTATGGCCTCCGTATTTTGGGATGCGCATGGTATAATATTCATCGATCACCTTGAAAAGGGAAAAACCATCAATAGCGAATATTACATAGCGTTATTGGAGCGTTTGAAGGCAGAAATTGCAAAAAAATGGCCCCATATGAAGAAGAAAAAAACTCTCTTTTATCAGGACAACGCACTGTGTCACAAGTCGATGGTAATGATGGCCAAATTGCATGAGTTGAACTTCAAATTGCTTCCGCACCCACTGTATTCTCCAGATTTGGCCCCCAGCGACTATTGGCTGTTCGCAGACCTCAAAAAGAAGCTCCAGGGAAAGAGATTTGGCTCCAATGCAGAAGTGATTGCCGAAACTAGCGCCTATTTTGAAACCAAAGATAAATCGTTCTACATGGCTGGCATAGAAAAGTTAGGAAAGCGTTGGAATGAATGTATCACTCTTGAAGGAGACTATGTTGATGAATAAAGAAGAATTTTGGAAAACAAATGTTGTTTTAGTAGTTAGTCCCGGGCCTTATTGATCGATGTGTTATATGGCTTGTAAAAATAAAAACTAAAAAACTGTAAAAAAGTTTAGTATTCTAAAACTTAAAAAAAAAACATTTAGTACACACACCTTTATGTCACTGACTTTCTTCCTTTGTTCCGTGGCATTCCTCCTCTTGTCTCTCACGGGTCTGCTGCTGACAGAACTGGAGGGGAGAGAAGAAACACTGCCATAGCGTCTCTTAGACAATCTGAAAAGTAAATTTTATTATAAATTAATTTTAAATTATCACCCCTATACGTTCAATCAAGAATACAGACATGATTTCCAAAGACAATGTTGTCTCCCGACCGCAGTATTCAATATATCTGCATTACAAATTCGGATATATTGGGAGCATCAAATGAAATAGAGAGCGTGAAATATTTAGAAAATTGGTATGTTGAAAATAAAAATTGCAACTGAATTACGTATATTTTATATGCACAATCAATTAGATTGGCTTTAAAAATAAAATTATTCTACCTTGGATCAGATGGTTGGTATTTGCCCAGTCCATGATTGGTTGGTTTCCGAACACCCAGCAGTTTCAGCACCTCACAGTACATATTCTCCAGACCCTGGAGCTGCCTGCGAATAGCTCGTGCATCTTGGGTTGATACGTCACTGTCTGACTGTCCGTCGAGCATGGATGACAAGTCCAAACTTCTCGTAGTTGTAGAGGTTATATCAGTTTCAAGACCGAACACTAGAAAGTATAAAATTAATCACAAATACAAGTATGACTAATATGATGTTTTTAAATATTCAGTTTTTCTAACTTTTCATAAGTTAATGTAAACATTTTTGTTTGAGACATTCATTTTATTATTGCATTCTTTACAGGAAGTAAGGCAGCAGAAAATTCACATGCTCAAAAACATACCAGAGCAATGGTTAGCAAACTATGGTACAAGTTCCAGTTTAGTGGAACACGAGCAAGCAAGTGTCAAAATGTACTGTAGCACTGTAGTTTCATGAAACAACATAATTTACAATGTATAAAGGCTGGCTTGTACAAACGATATTTACCCAGGAAACCTAGGGTTACCCAGTTAAAAGAATAAAATGCATTGTATTTGGTATGTGCCGATAGTTTCTTTAGATTTCATCCCTAAATTATCCAAATATTGAGCCTATATGAGATATTATTTCCTATATGTATTGGTTAATTTTGATTGTAAAAATAAGTTTAAACTCAAATTCTAAGGCATACTAATTACACAATGAGTAAAGAGAGTAGGTATACGAGTAGACCTATATTATGAAATTTGCTTATGGTGGGGCAGGGGGAGAAGAGGTCGAGAGGGGTATTGGTGGTACGCCACTCTTTGTTACTATCATTAGGTGGTACAATTAAAAAAAAAACCTGCACTAGAGTATAGTCTTCATGAAGCTGAATGCACTTTTCCCATTGATACTTCCAAGTCCCAGATTTATAGAAGCATTCACCAAGGAAATCAAAATATTACTTCACAGCCGATAGCATTGTTCAATTACTTTTTTTCTCACCCAGAGGATTTGAAGGAAGGGATGAGGTGGAGGTTTGATGGTGATTTGTCATGTGATGGTGAATAAATAATGCAGATGGTCCACCAATTGGATGCCAGTGGCATACAGTGCTACCATTGCAAATGTGTGAACTGGTGCATTGTTCTGGTGAAATATTACATCTTTTGACAACATTCTGGATATCTTCTTCTCTCAATTGAGTTATGAGGCTAGTGTAGAATTGACCATTTATAATTGTGCCTTTATCAAAGTAGTCAATTCGGATATAACCTTAAAAATCCCAGAAAACAAATGTCACCCCCTTCGAATCAGTCTTCTGTATTAATATTAAAAATAAATAAATGATTTTATGTTTCAAGTCTCAAATCCTAAGGGAAAAAATCTCATTTCAGCTCTATTTACGAAGCATTTCACGACAAAAAATGGCTAATCAAAAGGAAAAATTAAACTAAATTATAATTACAATTGAATCACTTCGTTATGCTTCAGCCCACTCAATAGCGATGCTTTTGTTTTAAATAAAGAAGTTAATTATTTTTTTTTCCTCTTGAAATTTGTTCTGTTTTTGAAAATTGTCATTTATTATTAGTTTTTCAGATTATTTATTGTTCATGGTTTTATATTATTGGTGAAAGAAGCAAATAATTTTTTTCATGATATAAATATAAAATAAAAATATTCTTTACATAATATTATTTGCTATTGTATTATATATATAATTTTATCAATTACATCCTGATCAATCCAAGTGTAGTGAGCAAGGTGGGAGTATCAAAAATACAAAAGATATTTTAAAATTTACTATCAAAATATGATTTAATTGAGAAAATATTATTAACGAGCATGTGGTGAAGTCTGGTTACGTGAATTATTACGAATTAGACGAGAAAAGTAATGAATAAATAAAATTTCACATCACTGACATTGTACAGTTTTGATAGCTAAAGAAAAT
The DNA here is from genome assembly GCA_949825065.1 of Odontocerum albicorne. Taxonomy (NCBI): domain Eukaryota; kingdom Metazoa; phylum Arthropoda; class Insecta; order Trichoptera; family Odontoceridae; genus Odontocerum; species Odontocerum albicorne. The sequence continues at coordinate 22,883,248 of OX463852.1, read as the reverse complement.
TATTTTTGATGTGATTTAGGCATGGCTTTAGATTTGTCTAGAATAGGGACATATGACAAGATAAATAGGTATTATTTAAAAAAATATATAAACCTTTATTCCTTGTTTCAGTTATGATTCGTAAGAATTGCTTCAGTTTTTTTATAAAATCTTAAATTTGTTGAGAGAAACCTGCTAATAATTTCAGAATCAGTGGGATGTTAATTGAGAAAAAAATTAAATGTAAAAAAAAACAAGTGGAAAAGAAAACTTTAAAAAAGTAATTGTTAAACAAACTTTTGTGTTAAAAAATTTTTTTTTTAATTTTTAGAAACTGGCAAGTAAAGCTATTGAAATATAAGTTAACAATCATGTTACTCATGTAGAATGGCACTTACTGTGCTTCTTGTACTGCATTGAATGGTCCGTCTTCTTAGAAGTGTTACTGCGGTGCTTGGGCGTGTGCTGCCACCCAGCACGCTGGCCTGGCATGGCTCCCCTATTCTCTGCACTGTATTCTGGTTTGCTGCCATAAGGTAAACTGTTAGATCAAAATAATGAAAATTTTATTATAAAGCAAGGTGGTGACTATTCCAAACTTTATATTTCTATTATGGACTAAACTAATAGTACAATAGTTCTAGTACATATTTTTTTAGGATTCCAGTGTGATTTTCATTTAATGCTTGTTTAAACACCTTTTTGGTTGATTGGAAAAATTTGCCACATAGCACTAAACTCTTTATTTAACGGCTTTACTGTACAATGAAAGTATAATAGATTACCATAATAAACCGTTTATTAGTCCATCATAAGTCCTTTAAACTAACATTAAAAGACAAGTAACAGATTTAAAAAGATCAAAAGTGATTTAAATTAAGTATTAAAATAAATTAATTATTTGAATATTACAAGGATCATATTTATGAATATCAGCAAAAGACATAAACAACCCAGTGTGTTTCTGAAAACAGGTTCATAAATTGAAAGAGTGCATTAACCATTGATACTGGTTAAATTACCAAGACCCTTCAAAGCGTTATTGGTTATTAAATTTTTCAAGTACAATGTTGTATGTAATTCTAGCCCGCATAGCAAGGGTAATGATTTGTCATAAGACAAATACCAAGCTAATGCTTGGTATTTGTTTTATGACAATATGGATTAGCAATAGAAAATCTCCTAATAAAATAATGAAACAAACGAATACACATTGTAAGGTATTATATATTTCCAAAGTAACATGAATTTTTTTTTAGACAATGTGTTAAACAGGAAAACGGTGAGAATTTCATGGGTATACAAAATATACAAGGAAGATGTCTTTATGTGTATAAATAAAGAAGTTATTCGGACTTGTAATGAGATGATACAGTAGAGCATCGATTATCCGAAACAATTCGGGACGGGGGGGGTTCGGATAACCGATTAAATACAAAACTGTATATATTTTGTAACACACATTTTACAAATACAAACCTTACATAAAGTAGTATATTGAAGTAGGCCTACAGTTTAGGAAAAGAAGTTTAAAATTGTCTTTTGCTCAGAGCTGAGACTCGTTTTTGCGCCGCTAAATCTCGCACACGTTTAAAAGACAACTATTGGACAGAATTTGCCGACTGAAACGCTTTCGGTTGATCGGTAGTCGAATAATCGATGCTCTACTGTAGTTACATGGTAAAATACAAGGTTAACACAGATTTGGAAGAAGAAATTTTTGGTTAAATAATTTGGGAGAAAAGTTCGACAGTAGTTTAAAATCCTTGTTCAGAGAGGCTGCAAACAGTGAAGATAGCCATGATTGCCAAGCAAAAAAGGTGAGGAAAAGCTGTATATGAAAACAGCTCTATAGGAAAACTTGACACAAGTCCTAGAAAGGTTAGAAGTGGTTCCTCATCCAGTGGCTCTCAAGTCACATAGAATAAGAAAAAGAAAATAGATAAAGAGAAATTATTGTATAATATCTTACCTCTGGTGTTTGAATCTGGCTGAATTCCTAGGTGTTGCATCAGGGGTAGACTGGGTGGGTGTAAGAGGAGGCAGGGGCGGAGTGACACTCGAGGTGGTCTCGCTGCCAGGTCCTGTATTGCCATTTTGCACCCCACTTCCCAGGGTCATCCCATGCAGTTTGGGTTCTAGAATCTGTCGTAGTTCAGACTCTACTATATCAACCCATTCAGAATCTCCAACTAGAATATATAAAATATGTATCAGTATGAAATTGGTGAGAAATTAATTTCAGAACTATTTCTTTAAGCTTGCTTTAAGTTTTTTTTATTTTGTTAATAATAAATATTTGAGAGTAACATCAAATGACCTAGCGATAGATAATGTAATGTCACTTAAGTAACAAATAGAAGTAACACAAAGAATGATTTATTATTAAAATTTGTTTTAAATAAAAAAAGTAAATTATCAGGTACTTTATTTTATTTTTAACTTTTTCCATTTGATTTACATATTTTGTGATCAAATTGTATAAAAACAATAGAAGTTGTATAAATGACTAACCATGACCATTCTTATCATGGTACATTTTATTAGAAACCGAACAAGCTTGGTCTGAAGTTCCGGCAACATTTCTTCCCCCGGTAGCGCCAGGAACTGGGTCCGACTCAGTGCTGGTGTCATGGCCAACTCTCCTTCCGCTGGAGTACGCTGCACTGCCACGGCCAGAATCCACGTTGGATGATGGACCACCGTTTTTATCATAATCTGAAGGAAAAAAAATAATGTTGACTATATAAATAATGTAGAAGAAAAAAATACATTGTACTATTCTTTCATTGTATACCAAAACAATCTGGTTTATTGATATGTGGCAATCTCTGACAAATTCAATCTTCAATCAGAAAGATGTTAAAAAGGCCTGAAGTGAAAACCAAAGTGATATTTAAATAGTATCGATGGGAATAGAGCCTGAAACCTCCGGGTCGGAAGACAGATTTCTTCTAACTAGACCTCAATATTGAGTTATGCATAAAGTAAGAGGTTTATAGCACAGAAACGTAAGTACATTATTTTCAAATATATTTATCAATTCGATTATAAATAAATTACATGCTACATTAATACTCGTACACACAATATTCATTATGTTAACCGATTTGATAGATAAATTGAACAACTCATATATCTGCTGGAGAAAGTCCAAAAATTGCATGCACTTTTCCAAATAATATGTACATTTTTTAGAACATGTGTTTATATATTTTTTATCCCTAGTCATTGCTGACTTCAAACTAATATTATGAATTTTTATGCATTCTTCCAATGAAATTTGATTTAAACTAAATGCTCCTCCTGAGTTACGATGACTATACGGGGAGGGGGGTCAATCAAGAGGCTTTCACGCAGACTGTATTAAAATAGCAATATGGAATAGATATAAATAAAATCACATAAATTTAGCCATGAACGATACAACAGGAAATCAAAACAGAATAATCACAGTCGGGCGCCCTCTGAATACATCAGAAAATTACTGATGGCTAACTCCTCAAACCCTGAAACATCAAAACCTATGCCAAAGAGCTGTGGTTCAAACTACCCTTTTCATAGCCACTATTATTGATTCAGTAAATATAGCAGGCTTTTCTGATTCAAAATAATAACTTTTTTCTGATATCAGCAAACATTGCACTTAACAAGCCAAAAGCCCAACATTGAAGGTATGAAGTAAACCCTCGAACAACTACAAGACAGATATAAACTAATCATTGATATCCTTTCTGTAGCCCATAATTAGTACATTAACACCAAGATTTTTACAGTTGAATTGTCTTCCTGGAAAATGACATCCATGTACAAGCCCTCAAATGTTGATTTTGGGTTTCCTGAAGCATCAAACTTCAGGACACAGAACATAAATCTAGTAATGGGCTATTTCAATTGCCTTAGTACGGCTTGGGGATATAATGCAACAGATGAGAATGGTACAGCACTTAAATAATGGGCCAATAATTCATTCAACAATGGTTGCTGGAAAAGAAACTAAAAAAGTCCCAGATGATATATATGTAAGTGAAAAAATTGCCAGTCAATATTTCGAGAATCCATCATACATATATAAGATCTCTTCAGAAGTTAACCTTAAAAAAGTCACCTTTAAGAGGAGACGAAAATTGGAAAAGATTCAAGATCGATTACACTAGAGACCTTCACTTTCAACGAAGAAATAAGCAACTTGGATGCAAAACCCTCAGTCTTAAACTTAATTTTTGGAACTAGTCAAAACATCTTGAAGAAGAGTATCCTAAGTGAATGAATTACGTCCCTGGTCAGACGATGGCCACCTTAAAAAAATAAGTGAGAGAAACACTAAGAAAAATGCAGACAAAAAGACTTGGTCCTTGGTGTAAAAGGAAAAATGGTTTTCCATAAAAATTCATTAAATTTTATTAGCATTAAAATGTCCGCATGTTAATTGCATAGCCAGGTAACTCAAATTCATTCTTCATTGATTAAATAAATATGGAAAAGTTTAATAAAATATGGATTGACTAATTATATGTGTATTTTCTGAACAAATAATTACCTGAACTAGCTGTGGATCCAGGATTAATTTTCTTTCCGTGTATATTAGTGCTCCCACTTTCTTCGCTATTATCTATTTGTCTTTGGGGTATACCATTAAATACAGGAGTCTTCATACCTCCATAGATACCATCATTTTTGAGAATATCACTATTTGGATCATTCTTAATTTTCATTTCATTCTCTAAAGACCTAATACTTTGTTGTACTAGTCCACTTGAACCTCCCCTGTCTCTGCTGTCAAAGCTTCTTCCTTGAGCATTTAGCCTACTTCTAAATCCCCCATCATCAGAATCCTTTTCATGTTCCAGATTTGATGGACTTCCTGGTGTTCTGTTTAATGTTTCTATTAAATTTCCATGTGATCCTCTTCGCATTGGTGCACTCTTATTTGATGGATTGAGTGTTGAAGGATTAATTCTCTCCTGGCCAGCTTCATTCTCTTCTTCATCTAAAGGTAATTGAGGTTGTGAGGCAGCTCTTCTGCTTTCTGCCAGACTTCTTTGCCTCAAAATGTCTCTTTCTAATTGTTGTGGGCTACGAACATCTGATCTATCATTTTCAAGCTGAAAGTAATTTAAAATAATTTTATTTGATTTAATCAAAAAAGAACAATGCTTTTGAACAAGGTAATCCATCTTATGTATGGATGATATTTGTAAAACAATGCTTTAACTAATCAATTATATATGAATTTCTATTTAACCAGGAACTTTCGGATAATCAATCATGTGTACATGGGTGCACATCATATGTTATTCAAGATTTTATCGTATACGTATAAAATATTGAAACAATATTAATTTAACAACTGTTTATTTATACAAATAAAATTCTACTTCAATTTAGGTATAATGTTTTATCAATGGTATTAAAATAAATTACTCTACAATTTGTTCACCTAACTATCTTATTAATTCCAACACAATTGAGTGAATCCAGAATAAATATATGGGTTGTATTATTTTTTGTCTTGGCATCTCCACCTGATATAATGGACTACGATATCTTATTGAATTACACACATATTCTTAAAATCTCTGAACTTTAAATTACATTGGATTTGATTTTTCTTTACTTTTTAACACTTTCATGCATCAACATCCGGCGGATTATTGCTTTAAAGCATTTTTCTTCAATCAATCATCTTTTAATTCATAATTATTATTGCTATCCATGACTCTCTTTAACGTAGTGTATGAAAACATTATATTTCTCATTAATATGAGAAAAACTTATAAAAATGTAAATAAACGAAAAATTTCAAGAATAATAGGGATTAACATAGAATGATAATTGTATCGGGGAAGATTTTGAGAGTTTGATATCTTAACCCTTTTAATCCCAATTAACATTTTGACAACCTTTGATAAATTGTTCGGAATGTTTTTGTAATCTACGTGACAAAATAGAAATTGATTCTATAGCTGATGAGACATTAATGCTCAAAGATATTATTATAATAAAAAATCTAATTAAATTTTCAATAGACGAAGACTTGGTGCATTGATTTTTTCTTTATATTTTTCATATTTGAATACATTAGGGTATTGGCAGTTTATTATGATCTTGTTAATAATTTATTGTAAGACTTTTTAAAATAAATTTATATATTTTTTACTAATACAGTTAAAACATTGAACAAAAAAATTACATTAGTTTGTGTGAGGTTGCAACAATTAATTTTAAGTCTGAATATAAGGGTGTTACTAGTGGTCTAATGTTTGTTTAGCAGCAGTTAGCTAAGTTGGTTCCATAGCCCTTAGGTATTTGAGTTTATTGTTATACTGGAGGTTAGTTACTATCTAATATGAATTCTTGAATTGCTCTAGGAGGCCAAGTGTTACAAAATGGACATAATATAAATTCCTATATAAAAGAATAAATAGGCCATAGAATATTTCAAATAAAGTAAAACAATGGATTGAAACCTTTTTGCATATATTCATCCATGTAATTTTAGAAGATTGTTATTGTTAATAATGTAGAACATTCACACTCAACCTCCAGAAGCACTGAACAATGAAGAGGTTAAAGATTGTACAGCTCAGATGCCAAATAATATTTCATTACTGCTTAATTCATAAACATACGAGTATAAAGATGTTTTGACAACTGAAAAATTATTTTAAGATGAATTTTAATGACATACCAATAAGCCATATTCCTTTTGTGGTAAAGGGCAACTCTCCACACCCTCATATCTACATAAACAATAAAACATTCCATCATACACCCTTTTCTGTTTCTAATGCATTTTACCTTTTTCTCTATCAAAATCACTCTAATTATATCCTTCCATTCTTTTCTCGGCCTACCTCTTCTTCTTTTTACAACATTCATTCCAGACATATTATTGATTTTGTAAGTACTGTGTACTGAGAATTTTCTCCATCATATTCCACAGAAACAAATTGTGTTAAACAGTTTTGCTTAGGCAGAGAATTTATTCAAGTTAACCTCTGTCAAGGCAGACCAGCTAAAGCATGCCAAACCAGAAACTTCCTATTTTTGTTAGTGATATTGAAAAATTTATTCATAGTTTCAAAAAATGTATTGAACTACATTAATCATATTGAAAAATATTTTTTTCATTCATTCTTCACCTTTTAATACATCCTTGGGATAGAAACTTTTGCGCCTTACTATGTATTATTATATAATGAGAGTTTTATGGATTCAACCGTACAATAACAAATGTAATTATCTGGAACATGTTTTCAAAAGCTATTGGAATGTACAATGTAATATTAAAATAGCAAAGAAAACACAGAAACCATTTTCCCCTTTCATAATGTTTATACATATTCTCATGATTCAAATAATACATTTTTGATTGAATGTTATGTAATTCTTTTGTTGCAGAAGTTAAATAAATGAAATAAATAGCAAATATGTTCTGAAAAAAATCAATCACTAAATTTCTTTATGCAACTGAATATCGTAAGAAAGTTTGTTATTTTTTTGTATTTCTATTGTAATTTAAAACCAATCACTATTCTATGGTGTGTTTTATAACCGCATGGAAATTTTTTAGTGGTCACAATTGAAATGTAATTTATTCATTTTCAATTGAATTGCTACATTGTTTAGTACTGGAAAAACACACAAATGCCATTACAAATCTTATTTCTATCCTGAGACTTTCTTCAGACGGAATAATCTTGGTTTATTAAGAGAGCAATATTTAGTCCTAATTGTACACACATACATACATACCATCGCACCATGTCCTTTCGGGATATGCAGAGAAAACAGATCTCTACTCCTTTCTATCCATGCACATATCTCTTACCTCGTCCACATACATACATTTTATGATACATGCTCTTCTGTTTCTCATGCTATTTTCCTTTTGCTCAGTTAAATTTCTTCAACTATTTCCTCCAACTCTATCTTCTGTCTCTCCATTCATTTTAGATACATACATTTGTTTTGTATATCTTCACAAGTCATTCTCTCAAGGTGGCCAAACCATCTCCAAGATTCCTTTCTTACTTCGGTTCATAATGTACTCCTTTAACAGTTATCATTTATTCAATCATTCCTTAATACCAGATATTATATAGAGACAGTATAAATATTAAAGAGTTATAAAATACGTCCTTGCTTGATACCTTTTTCATACAATAAGTCAGTTGTTCATTTAATTTTAACACCTGTCATGCTTTCCTCATTCACGGTTGTGATTGTTCTAAAAGGTTGCATATTCTTCATATTATGTGTAAAAAATACAAAGAATAATTAATTTAGAAACATAAGATATATACAAAGCTATTTGTGAAAATTCAATAGCTATAAAAAATCGAAGAATGAAAAAAAATCCCCTCTCGTTTAAATATATCTTTTGGGTGAATAGATCTAACACACTTCTGATGAAACATAACATCAGCTAAACATGACCTAACATAAATATTGCTCTTGTCTCAAACTGATATAATTCAGCCTGAATCCAGTCTTGGGATACGAGGTAGAAAAATGTGTTGCGTTGAAAAAGTGTAAGTAGTGAAATAACAAAGTAATTTCTTTGACTAATTATGAAAGTCGAAATTAAATTAAGTGGATACTTTATCAAAACTATAAGTTTTAACGTGGAGGAACTCCATTATTAAATATTTCACAATATATTACTTTGTTATTCCACTAATTACATTAATCTCAGCTACACATGTTTCTACATCCTATTCCGAGGTTCTCTATAGGTGGAATCTATTCTGTCTGAAGAGAGCCTCGAGATAGGAGGTAAAAACACATGTAGCGGGGATTAATTAATTTATTGTTACATATTCTAAGTAAATATTTTTTAAAGACTATAAACAATCGCACTTGTTCTTTTTGGGTTCTGTTTATTCACTTATATGGAATTTACTCTTCAGCATATCTGAGAAGCAACATTGTGATTTGAGTCTTTGGGATAAGAATCACTGAAGTTAGCATTGTCAATCGTCAGACAAGGCCGTCATCATACATGTTGCCAAAATTACCAAATACAGAAAGTTAACAAGAATGTTATAAACAAATTACACCAGACCAGAACCCATTATTTATTAGATACCGTGAATTATCCAACCCTAAATTCCCCCGGGTTGAAAACTTACGTCTTACTCAGTATACCAAGAAGGTCATCTTTATTGGATACAATAAACGTATTATGAGAAAAATGCATATTAGAGATAGTCTTGTTAACAGATTTATGACTATAAACGACAATTCCTCTCAAATAATTGAACTTGAAAAAAATAACGTATTCACAATTTTCTTATAACCTTTTTCCAACTAATAAACCAATCCATAAATATTCTAGATTACACGAAACGACAGTGAAATAAAACAAAAGCATACCTGATTATTGCCTATAACTTGCTTGAGTCCAGAATACGTAGAATTAGTTTGTTGTATTTCACTTGGGTAATTCCCCACTACTCTTCCTACCATAGCCCTCTGTTGAGGGGTTCCTGTGGCACCATACTGCGGTTGGTAGTAAATATTATCATTGGTTCCTAACTGTTGCACTATTTGAGAGTGAGGTCTTGTTGGAACTTCCATACTTTGTCTGTTGAGAAGTTCTTGGGATCTAGCTTGAACTAAATTATGCTGAGGAGTGGAGCTGGCACTAGGACCATGCCCCAAAAGGTGCTGCTGTTGTTGACCCATCATCAATTGCTGCTGCAGAAACTGTTGTTGCGACATCATTTGTTGATTGTGAGTCTGTCCAGATACTTGTTGTATTTGGGGACTAAACTGTTGTATAGGATATTGCCCTTGAACAGAATTGTTTTGCATCTGTTGAATTTGCATTAGATGTCTCGTGTATTGGATATCATTTGCCCTTTGCTGTGGAACAGGTCTTCCGTATATTCCTTGTTCCCCAGCAGTTTTTCTGGTGATATCTCTCGACGTATTATTATTAGAAGCGACATTATTTGCTTCCTGTTCGGCTCTTTCCCTCATAGATTTTCTTAGTTCTTCGGTAACATTATTGAGACCGACTTCGGGATCATTGATTTTTGAATCATTTTCATTACTGTCCTTTCCTTTGAATCTGCTAGAGATCATATCTTTGAGAGTGTGGTAAGTTTTGGTTACCGACTTAGAGGTAATTTTGGATTCTTTGGTCGCTTCTTTTCCTGCGTCATTGCCGGATACATTGTGAGATCCTCCATTGGGCATATCTTCATATTTGCAATCGGCCCTGGATCCATAGACGAAGGTCTGCTTGAGCGGCGTGGGAGGGTTGCTCCCGTCAGGCTCCTGATGCTGGGATCTCGACGTGCCGGCATGACGGAACCCCTCCGTCGGTGGTACTCCCTGCGCCTGCCGATTCTGAAAGCAGAAACAGAACGTCTCACTCTGAAGTAGATACTGGGAACATTATAAGGTACAAAGTTCACTAACACTTTCCAGAGCGAACTCGACCATGACTCGCGGGCATCCGGTGTGAATCAAAACGATAAACAATCCGTTCGGCGGCGGGGTCGCTCGGGCGGGTCGCGGGCCGCAGGACGCCTCATGGTACCGGAGCGGCGGGGATCTAGCGTCGGTTCCGTGTCGTCTCAGCTGGAAACTGCCGCGAGAGGAAATAGCATGATGGAGGGGGGTGGAGTACTGATAGCTGTTTGTACGGCGGAGCGGATGTGGGCCGGGCTGCTCACCTGCCGGCGCGCTGCGCGGGACTGAGGCGAGGCTTACGCGGGGCGCGAGGCCGCACCGCGCCTGCACCACGAGCCAACGATGCCCCTGCGCCGCTACGTGATTCTCTCCATTGTTAACTCTACACATCTCGTTTGATTCAGAAAAATTAACTACCTACTTCATACTGTGTATACAACGGAAAATGAATAAAGAATATTCGAAAGCGCAATTGAAACTTTTGTTAGTCACAAAAGCACACTTTTTAAGAATATGTTTGGGCAAATCAGTAAAGTGCAGTTGACTTTAAATCTGACGACCTGGTATCCTTGCTAAGTCGACCTAGCATCATTATTTCTAACTTAGGACCTAACTTAGAGCGGCAGAACACATATTTTAAAAGAAAACATAGAATGTTTCAACTTTCACCTCCTGGGATTCAAATTTCTTATTTCATTTAGAAGATGCAGAGGAATCTATAGCACTGAAAAGTTGACGGTCTTAGGAGCTCTGATTGGAGGAAGAGGCAGACAATATTCACTGATTCTGCGGAATAGTTTAAAGTCAGTAACCTATAGCATTCTGTATAGACATTTTATGGTGCGGAGGACCGTAATAACTGGAGAAGTTTTATCAATTATTGTATTATACATGAAGGCCACGGCCCTTGCAACAGAAGATTCACAATGACGATGAAAAGATATATGTTCATAATTTTATAAATTGGACAATCTTAATATGCAAAAAGGACTAAACCCACATTTTACCAGTTCTGAAATAATTGAGAAAACATCTCGTCACAATTTATGGACATATATGGATAAAAAAAACGTAATTTTACCAAGAAATACCCACTAAACGGGCTTTGCACACAAACTATTGATTTCTGATTGCTCACAGCAAAAAACACACAAAAGCTACAAACTGCCCAAATGAGCATGGAGAGATGCATGTTGGGATATACTAAAAGAGACCGTAAACGAAACATCTGGATTCGCAACAAAACAAAGATAGAAGACGTAATAAAGGTGTGCAAAAAAATGAAGTGGTTTTGGGCAGTACACGTAACCAGAATGTCAGATTCCCGATGGACATCCAAAATAATCCAATGGTACGCAAGAGGCATAAAGAGGTCCAGAAAAAGACCGAGGGTACGCTGGATGGATGGAATCAGGAAGCATGGTAGCATCACATGGCACCAACGAGCAAAAACCGAATTATTTGGAGTCAACTTGGGGAGACCTTCATCCAGCAGTGGATCGACCTAAGTTGACAATGATGATGATGATATAAATTTGTGCGTATGTTTTTGTAAAGTCAGTCTATTCCTCTTTATTTTATCGAAGGTTTCAGTTTTAATTTTGTGGAACTCAATATAAAAATATTTAATAATAAATTACCTTGCAAATTAGTGGAATGATACTTAATTTATTATTACATAGTCAATTTATTCCATTTCGGATGTAGCAAGATGTTAACGATCATGTTTGAGTTACCTTTTTCCATATTACTTGACTCGATAGAATGTAAATTCCGTTAATGCAATATCAAGTGAGAAATTGTAAAACAATTGTTTTAAATTTTTTCTCCGCATTGACTTGCGCGATTTTGTAAGGCTCCAGTTGAACGGGCCTGACATAATTTGTCAAAAGTTTCCCACATTATTCCATCTTATTGTTGTGGCGTCTACACTCTATAATGTAGAGGTTCGAAGAAAGAAAAAAACACGCGAAAATATAATAAATTTTAACTTGTAATATAGGCAGCTCCTAACAATGTAACGAGGGCTATACCATAGATAAAGCACTATTTTATACTAATATGTATATATTAGTTCTATGCCATTGCAGACCATTAGAGAAATCCATCGTTTAGCAAAACATTCGGCCCATAATGAAGAAAAAATGTATATAGCTCTGTTTAGACAACAGTCTCTCCTCAAGGGCGTTCTAACTCGGGGTTTGAACTCATCACTATTATAGACAGATTAAAAATATTACAAAACAAAAAATACAAGTTGAGTCAAAGAATAGAGTGGTGCTGAATGTGGTCATTAGATAAGGAATTCCTCTGCATCTGAATATATTTAAAATAAACATATTTGATAAGAAAACCACAGAAAACTTATCAATAGAAGACGAACTACAAAGAAACCAATATGTGATGGTAACACATTCGGATTTAGGTGGAGTGGAGTGTATGTGTGTAATGTTTATATACTCGTATAATGACAAATTTTGTTCCCAATTTTTTCCCTTCTTGAAGTGCTTCCTAAAACTGCAAACGCCACCCATATCTCGAAAACTTTAGAGGCTGACAAAGATCGATTCCATTGAAATATTACTTGAGAAAATTAACGTTAACCAAAATTACAGATCACCAATTCATTAAAAAATACACAACAATCGCACACAGTTGAAATAACAAAATAAAAACAATATTTATTTAATATCCCAACAATTTTGTTTCTCATCGTTCTTTGATTAAGGATTATATCTTAATTTTTGTAGGTTCGAATTCCACTTGAAAAAGATCACTTTAATTCTTAGTTCCTTCGAGGTGAGACAATTGGCATAATATTTTATCCATAAATAAAATGTCATTCCTTAAAGCAAGGTTCGTATTAACAAATACTCGTTGAAAATGATTAGAATTACACATACATATCATCACGCCGTGTTCCTTGCGGGGTAGACAGAGAAAATAGATCTCCAAACTTTTCTATCAAAGCACACAATTTTCGCATCCTCCACATTCATAAATTTCGTCATGCACAATCTTCTACTATATTACTTATACTTTTCACTTTACCTTCCTTCAAAATCTAGTCTATTTGGTACATCCACGTTTCCTCGGTCTACCTCTTCCACGTACACCTTGCACTTATTTCTGACTTATATAATCGTTTAGCCATTCTTTCGCCATTCATTCTCTCGATATGCTCAAACCATCTTTAAGATTCTGTCTGAACCTTACGACATCCATTTTATCCATACATTCATTTCTGATGTTTTCATTTCGCCTTCTTTCTAACATTGACATTTCACAAATTTTCCTTAGTGCACGCATCTCCACAACACTAATCATACTCTCATCCTTCTTCTGCCAAGTCCAAGTTTCACTTCCATAAATTAAGTAGTTCACCAACATATAATACTATTTTATACACTCATTTAGCTACTGTTTATTTTGCGCGGATGTTTTATTTAACATTAAGTGCTCTGTTTACCTTATTCCCTGTCGCTACTCTTCAATGTCCTTTCAATGTCCCTTTCAACTCGTCCATCACACGCCCGTATAACAGAACTCGTCAATCTGAGTTAACCCGTGTATCGCGTACACTTATTTCTATAAACATAACCATTGAATTCACTACGTTTATTTTTAAACCTTTTACTAACATAATTGTATTGTATTTATTGTAATTACACTTTCATTCTATACATAGCCTGGAGGCCTGGAGTATAGCCTGGAGGATTAATTACTATGTGGCAATCTGTTCCAACAAATTAAAACTATGTTAGACCCGAAACAGACCGACACCCTTTTAAAAATTAAAATTGTATTACACTTTCGTTGTACTCGTATACAGTACAACCTGGCGGGATTATTGCTAAGTGGCAATATCTTCCAACAAACCAGAAAGATGTCAAAGAGGCCTTAAGTGAAAACCAGACTGGAATCCATTTAAAGAAATCTCGGTTTCAACGGGAATCGAGCCCGCAACCTCTGGATCGGGAGACAAGCGTCTTACCAACGAGGCCATGGAAGTCGTGGAAAAATTGGGTTATAACGGGAATTGAACCCGCAAGCTCCAGGTTGCGTCTTATAACTAGCCCACGGAGGTCATCGAAAATTAAAACAATTCTTATTGTACTCAACATTTATCTACTAAACTTTAGTAACGTGTTAAAATATAAATATTTAAGAAAAGTGATCATTATACAGATAAATATCCTAGGCGATTTTAAATAGCATACAAATAACCCTGATCTCTGTGGCCTAGTTGGTAAGACGTCTGTCTTCTAAACCCGGGGGTTCGGGGGACCAACCAGAATAATATTAAAACCACTCTGGTTTTATTAACATTATTCTGGTTGGTCGGAAGAGATTGTCAAATGGAAGTAAATTCAACAGGTTGTACTGTTAACAACGAAAGTGTTATAGAAAATAACACAATTTCAACATTAATTATGAAAAAAATATTAAATTCCATACTTTTTTATATTTCCGCTATAAAATAAGTAAAAACGATATTCACTAGTAAAATATTGGCTAATTTATTTCTTTCCGAAGGTCCAGTGTGAAATTAATATTCATTAATAAAGACGGCGATTAAAGATTTAATGTGATATGGGTTTTAGTATGAAATGAGTTAAGATGAAAGGTTTTAACCAATCATTGTGCGTAATAAAATTAAAACTGCTGTAATGAAATACGTAAAAAACAGTATAATTATACATGACATCCATTCAACGCGAAAAATACATTTTTAATGAAATGTTTATACATATATTAAATTTATACATATATTAAAATTATACGTGTGAAGAGGTTGTTAAGATTTATTCAATTTGTGAATATTTTGTCTACAATTTTCTGCTTCAACGAATTACCCTTAAAAAAATAAAAGAATCTAACAAAAACATAAACTTAGTATTTTTAATGCAAGTTGTGAAAAAAATCAAAATCAGTGACAGACGACAAGACAAAAAGATGACAGACAAGACAAAATATATTTTTTTTATTGATTTTTCCGTTTTTAAGTTTTAAAATTTCTGAGATTAAATAAGGAATTTATTCTTATAAGGAAAAATCGATTGAAAACTGAAAGCGAATTTTATTATATTTTTTTAAAGAAGTTTACTGTCGACCCGGTTTCCGTAAAATTCTCACCCTTGTTGACTTGCTTCAAACAGCGACTTAAAAAATATTACATCTGTCTTTAATGACAAATGTGTTTCTACATATCGTATTTTTTTGTCTTTTCCCACTTTCTTCCCTTTACCCATTATATAGTGACATTTGAAAATATATTGTATTACTTTTTTATCATTTGTTTGTAATGTTGTAAATACATTTTTTTATTTTTGAAAACTTGGTAACCTTTCTACCAGCAATTGGCATTTATCTGCGTAACTTTTGTCCGGTTGTTTGGGAGAGATTACCGTATGACAATAAACTCGCCATTCGTAAACTATACAATGAAGAGTTTAAATACATTTTTATTTATAACTACACAAGAAAATATATTAAAAAACTATTATTCATTAGGTATAACGTATGTTCTTGAGAAAAATGTGAAAGATTTTAAATAAATCACATTTAATTTATCATAGTTTTATACTAGTCACGAATTAAAATAAAATAGACTAATCAAATCTAAATAGAAATTAACGTAATCGGAGAACGGATTTATCTATTATTTATCATTTAGAAATAAGTATAGTCTTTCTTTTGGAAATCTTTCTTCTGGACAAGGAATAGTTGAATAATTGGAATAAATAATAGGAGGAATATATCGTATTGTAGGTTATTGTTAATTTATGTTTTTTAAAATATTTATAGAATACGCTACATCTCAACTCTCCACTGTGGAATAGAGGCGTGAATACCGAACCAGGAAACATCACGTAGGATCACAACTTTGAGATGTCAATCTACAGATGTATCCTCAAGATTCCCTGGACAAACAGTGTTACAAAAGTGGAAGTGTTTACACGATACATTATAACACAACTGACCATCTAAGGAAAACCAATGACAAACAAGGCAGAGGAAGATGCCATACACTTCATAGCTTAAGAACTTGTGGAAAGGTTTGGGTGCAGTTCTTTTGAGTTGCTCCGGGTTGCAGAAGAGATTCCTATGGTGGCAGCAAACCTTTGATAAGAAACTACACAGATAAGAAGGATAGTAAGTATGTATTCATATATGTACTTGTATGTAACTAATAAATAAATAGTAGAAAAAAATAAAATAAAAATGTAACTACCGGTATAGAATTTGGTGAAATCACACTTTGGAACTAATGACTTCCTCGATGCTAAGTGAAACATGAGGTAAACCGGATTTTTTATATCAATTTCACTAAGGATCGGGTTATTCGACGGGTTAGTTAACTAACTACACATTAAATATTTCATTCGATTTTCATATTTGATGATTTATTTCACTTTGGTGCGCAAAACCTAAAATTCATGTTTGAAAGGGAAATTATATTAATTAAAAATTGAAAAAAAAATAGGCAGTTATAAATTATAGACTATTTCACCATAATTAGTTGTCGAGAGACTTTTAATAGCTTATTATTTTTTTCCGTCATTAATATCTTAGATTGGTTCTAATTATTAACTTATGCTTTAAAATTTTCAGTTAATGCATTTAGAAAAATAATCAAATTTATTATAGACTATTTCATTATAACACTAGTTGCCAAGAAATTTTAATTATTCAATACATTTTTAGTTATTAATATTTAAGATTCATTCTAATGATTGTCTTAGGTGTTTTAAAAGTAAATATATTATTTTAAATTTATTATAGGTTATTTCATTATAACGCTAGTAGCAAAGAGATAAATACGATTTTTTTTTAATGGAATTCCAGTCTGGTTTTCACTTAGGGCCCATTAAAACATCTTTCTGGTTGGTTGGAAGAGATTGCCATAAACTCGCCAGGTGAAATAAAAAAAGAGACTATTTTGATCCTATGCAGTTGTCGTCATTGATATCAATGATAAGTTTTAATGATTATTTAACGTTATTTTTAATTATTTTAATTTTCAGTTTTTCTTATTAGGAACAAAATCTGCAAATTTATCATAAACATTATAAAATTAGTTTAGACGATACTTTTTTGATACTATCAATTTGTTGTCATTGACATCTAAGAATTATTGTAGTGGTTCTCTAACGTTTAAAATTTTTCAGTTTTACATACAGAAATAAAACTGCAAATTTATTATAGAGTATTCTTTTTTATATTAGATGTAACGAGACTTTTTATATTATATGTAACGAGACTTTTTATATTAGATGTAACGAGACTTTTTATATTAGATGTAACGAGACTTTTTATATTAGATGTAACGAGACTTTTTATATTATATGTAACGAGACTTTTTATATTAGATGTAACGAGACTTTTTATATTAGATGTAACGAGACTTTTTATATTATATGTAACGAGACTTTTTATATTAGATGTAACGAGACTTTTTATATTATATGTAACGAGACTTTTTATATTAGATGTAACGAGACTTTTTATATTATATGTAACGAGACTTTTTATATTAGATGTAACGAGACTTTTTGACCCTGTTCATTTATCGTCATTGATATTTAAGATCTGTTTTAATGGTTCTCAACACAGCTTTTTAGAAACGAAATTTAAAAAATCTAAGAAAAAATATCGCTTAGTGCTAGAATTCTCATCAGTGGTTCCAATATAATTCGCCTTTGTTGACGTCTTGAAGAAATTTACTTGAAGGGCTTATTGCCATGTGGCAATCTTTTCCGACCAACCAGAAAAATATTAAAGATGTCTTAAGTGAAAACTAGATCAGAATACTATTTAAAAAAAATCTGGTTCCAACGGAGATCAAACTTGCGGGTTGGAAGACATGCGTCTTACCAACTAGACTACAGATGTTATATATACACGTATACTACAGTTTTGAAAATGATACAATAGTATAGATGAAAATACTTATTATACTGCAGCACTGTTTTTTTCACACTTCGTCGATAAAAGTTTGTCAGTGATACAGAAATTTGTTTTCATAAATTTATGCTAAAATAATAAAAAAATGTACTTATGTTATTTTTGCTATATTTGGTGTTCAATGTAACCAATTTAAATAAAATAACTTTTATTAACAAAAAATCATCAAAGAATATTTGAATTGAAATTGACGCAGACACCAACGTAACATATAGCATGGCAGTCACGTCACACGCGGGGCGAGATTTGAATATTTATTTAATACGGCCGAAATGTACCGAGCATCCTGAGCCATAACACTGGTACTGGTGCTGGTGCCACACAATATCCCCTTTACTGACTTTATGGTACATTGTACAGGGACAGTGAGGAGCAGCAGGCTGCAGGGCCAAGCCGTACGCTACAACACGCAGCTGAAGACATGGCAAGGCCGCGGTAAGGGGCGCGAGGAGGGCTTTTCCCCGGAAAAACCTGTGGTGTTCAAGGGCCTTTACAAGCGTCCTTGTCATCTTGACAGTATCTTATAATACAAACTCTATGAGAGTTCCTTATAACGCAAACTCTTTGACAGTTCCTTGGAATGCAAACCTTTTTGACAGTTCCTTATAATGCTAGCTGTTTGTTAGTTCCATATAATGCAATCTTGATATTGCTCCTTACAATGTAACCCTTTTGACATTTCCTTATGATGCAAATTTTTTGTTAGTTCCATATAATGCAATCTTCATATTGTTCCTTATAATGTAATCCTTTTGACAATTCCTTATGATGCAAGCTTTTGTTAGTTTCATATAATGCAATCATTATATTGTTCCTTATAATGTAATCCTTTTGACAGTTCCTTATGATGCAAACTTTTTGTTAGTTCCATATAATGCAATCTTTATATGGTTCCTTATAATGTAACCCTTTGCCAGTTCCTTATAAAGCAAACATTTTGTTGGTTCCATATAATGCAATCTTTATATTGTTTCTTGAAATGTAACCCTTTTGAATGTTCATTATAATGCATTTAATTTGTCATGGATTAAGTCTAATATAGCTAAGATGAGCTGGTTGGTTGGAAGAAATTGTCGTATAACACTAAACCCGCCAGATGTACCATGTTTAACCATGTACACAAAATAATGAAAATAAATTATTCCCGCAACACGTGTTTCTACCTCATACATCGAGGTTCTCTTCAGGCGGAATGGTCCTGGTTTGTTACGAGAGTAATGCTTAGGTCCAAATGATGTCAATGTAAATCCTACACTTTCAACTTAAAACTATGTTAATGTAAAATAATTGTATAGTTAGTTGGTAGAGATTATCACTTCACAATAATAATACGTATACATATATCACGCCATTTCCGTGTCAAAGTAGGCAGAGCGGACGGAGCTCCAAAATTTTCTATTTTGGTACAAACCCTTCGCCTCTTCCACATCTATTCAACTTATCATACCACTTCTGCGATTACTCTGATTTTCTACGTTTCCTTCTTCACCATGATTTCCTTCGTCTTCCTTTCACACGTCTTCCTTTCACACGCCTTCCACTCACATTTGAACTATATATTATTATGATAGTTTTTCCTCATGCATTTGTTCCGTGTGTCCAAACCATCTATGAGTGATCTCCTTCATCCCACTCAATACAAAAGTCTTAAGTTCACATTCATCCCTAATCACTTCATGATGTATTCTGTCATACATTGCCACCCCATGTATTCTTCTCAGTGCACGCATTACAACTGTATTTATTTGGCACATTTTAGTCTCTTTCTATGTCCACGTGGTTTTGATATAATAAATGAGAAAAAAAGAGGACATGTTTTTTCAAGAAATTTTATGAAAACTTCGATGTGTTACCGACTACATAAGCTGGCGGTGAATTGATCTATTGGTAATTTCTTCTATTAAACATAAAGATCTTCAAGTCCTGGCGGCAGATGGTTCAATTAAGATTATGATAAGAAATTTAGATCATCGAACTTGAAACGTTCACGGTTCACTCCCATACACGAAAGTTGTTACAAAAATACTAAATTTAAAAAAATATTTATTCCAGATTTTAAATTAATTTCTTCAGACTTGGCGTCCATTATCTTCGACATAGAGTTCATATGTACTTTTTAAAACAGCTTTGTGCTATATTTCAGTTTTCTAATAACAAATGAAGTGAAGGATCCTGTATTATTGACTTTGAACGTTTTGGGTACCATCTATCTAAACTAATAGGACATAATGTTACATTTAGTGTAAATAATACACTCACAAGCAAGAATATTTGTCTGAAGAGGTTAAGTGTAGTGCAGACCTACAAAATTCATATACATACTCAAGATGAGCAATAAACCCGCCACTGTATAATAAAGAATTAATAAGCATCATCATAGTTTGATTTTAAATATAACATACTCGTAGATAAGTCATTATCCCAACTTTTAGCTAAGTGTTGCGTCAATAGAAATAAATTTACATTTAAATTGTATTATAATAATATAACTGAGATACTCGTATAGCTGTTGATTTATTACTTATAAATTTTAATAAAATGTCGAATTAATTTGATTTGTGTTCAGGTGTATAAAAATACTTCGTGTATATAAGAAAAGGTTTTAGGGAAAAAATACTAAAAGTAAAATAATAAAAAAACAGGTCAATTTTAATATAAAATATTTTTGTAATATAATTGTATTATATAACACTTCCGTTGCATACGGTACAACCTGGTGGGCTTATTGACATGTGGCAATCTCTTCCAAACAACCAGAAAGATGTTAGAGGCTTTAAGTGAAAACTAGACAGATTTTTTTTACTTCAATCACTAGCAGGAATTGAACTTGTAACTTTCGGGTTGGAACACATATCTAATCGTTGAAACCCAGATAAAAAAAAGAATTCTAGTTAGGTTTTCACTCAAGGCCTCTTTAAGATCTTTTTGGTTTGTAGGAAGAGATTGCCTCGTGCCAATAAGGCCGCCAGGTTATATTGTATATAACGAAGGCGCAATACAATACAATACATGTTTGTAGAGGATCCGAAACTTAGAATAGGACACGAACAAAGGTCCTGCGCGAGCACGGTGTGAAGAGAGTAGATATTGCTATGCGCGGCGCGTCCTGGCGACGTTTTGTGTCGGGAGTGACGCCCGCTGAAATATTGCTATTACTAGCAATGATACACCACACGCTGGTATAAATATTACACATGCAGGGGTTCCCAATCTTTTTATTGATTTATTCATTTCCTAGTTACAATATTTTTCCAATTAATTTTGAATAAATGACTTTTTACATGTTATTTATACAAACAAATCAATTACACAATGACTCGGTATTCAGTTTAAACAAAATACAGTTATCTTTCCGTATACACACTATATATCAACTGAAATACACAATAGTGACATTTATAAGGTAATAATGTAAATTCTAAATAGATATTTTTTTTGCCGCTGGAAATATATTTTTTGAATAGATTTTACAATTCGTATGTTCTGTATTTTTTTCGTATAAATAAATCGTATAGCTCTCACGTGTTTTATCAGCAACCACTTGCATAGAATTATTAAAGAAAAGTTAAAGGTTTTTTTAACTCCGAATAGAACTCATTTTACATTTCGTTCAATGATTCCATTAATGCGGTTTTTATTAACGCACTGTTTTCTTGGAAGCAATTACCCTTGTACATAGAGGAACTAATTTTTCTGTAAATTTTAATTGAAAGTCACTTTTTGAAGGCGATGTAGATACATTTTTAATTTTCAAGTGTTATACCATATATAATGTTTGTTAATTTTTTGGGTAAACTAAATAATAGAAGAAGAGTATAAAATGACCTTGCTATCAAAATATTCCAAAAATTACAATATTTATTTTTTATTTTGGCTTTCCTACATGATTATCAAAATGACACAAGGTGTTCTATGCCTTTGAAGAACAGATTTTTATTTGAATATGCGAATTTATGACAATATAATAAAACGTGTACATTAGAGAGATGATTTTTAGAGGTTTTGTTATTACTTGTTTTGCTTTATAAAGTGTCTGCATCACTTACATATTTCATACATAAAAATGATGAAACATAAAAATTATTTCAAAAGAAACAAACATATATGGTTCGTGTACTATTTTTACGAGATCTTTAGAAACACTTTGAAAAACGTGGAATAACAAAATTAATCAAATTCTGAAAGAGGGTAGAGGAAAATCCTTTATTATAGGAGATTATGCGTGACAAGGTGTATGAATGAGGCAGAAATTAAAGATGTGTGCCGTGATAGTGGAGTGGATATATCTGCTTACTCCAAAAAGGACTTGACGATTTGATACATCTAGAGTGTATAATATAAAATAATGCAACAAAAGTACAAACAGTACAAATACGCTGAAAATGATTGTTTCACAAGCATACTTTTGCTGTACTTCATTTTTTGTAATATAATTATCTTTATCCGATACTAAAAAGTTAATAAATATATACTTGTGATCGCCCCAACACCCTTTTGGGCCTTTGGTAAGCAAAAATAACATTTTTTCACATTTTTCTACCCAAGTACACTGTTTTAATCAAAATTCATACATTTCGTGTTACACACACTTCTATTTCCCATACTTGTGTTGACGACCTTGTTCTCTGACAGTATGCCTTTAATTTAATATTTATTTACGAATTTTTAAATAATTTAATAATAGAAAACGAAAAGTTACAGATAAATATTTGCACTTCATTATATAAATAAATGAAATATAATAAAAATCATAATCATTAAACGCTTAAAAAGTAAAAAAATAATAATTGACGTGCGAAAAACTACTTTGTATGTTATTCATACGAGAACACTTACCAAGTATATTATTAACATTTAAAAATACATTTAAATTTATTATATTCGTGAATAACATTTAAGAACGCGTTCTACAGGTTTGCAATAGCTGTAAATTATTAGACATATTGAATATTTTATTCACAATGCAAAGTCACAATATAATTAATTCAAATATTATGAAAAAAAAAAAGATTTTTATTTTAGGTGTTTTAAAAGTTTTATTTCATATTACTTAATACAATATGATCATACATGTGTTTGAATACCGAGCCAGATTCGATTGGGTTAAAATACAGCGAAAAAATCTCCACGTTTTGTTAACCCTCTTTGAAGTGTTGAACAATCCAAGCTGTCTTCAGTATCTGTGTAAAAAAATTCTTTCAAAGTATGGACTGTTACTCCATCTGGTGACAACAGAATCCTAACTGATATTTAAGAATGAACTAAAGAAGTATCATTTATCTCAAAATATTCCTCATACTTAATTCCCATACAATATCCACCCTAATATCCATATTTCTCTAATATTGTTTTCGAATATTAAGTTCAAGTCATGAATATCATTAATAATTATGAAAGAAAAGCTGGTTGATTGAAAGAAATTGATTTAAAGCAACAAATCCACCAATCGTATTTGCATGAAAGTGTAAAATAATAAATACAATCCACCAAGTTTTTTTAAAACTTAGCTGGTGATACGCATTTAACTTTTCAGTTAATTTAACTAAAAATTTAACAAACAGTATTTCAGTAACAATTTCGATGTATGGATGCGAAACGAACGATGTGGAAAAATATTGAAAAGAGTCGATGAAATTCTGTAGAAATGTGAACATTGAAAATAATTCATGAGATGACAATGCATGTCTGAATATGGAATGATGTGTTGAGGGATGCATGTGAATTTAAGATTGATGTATTAAGCAAGATGAAGGACACAGTGAGATGGTTTGGGTATGTAGAACAAATGAACGAAAAAAAACCTGACAAAACACATTTATAGTGCAAATGTAGAGGAAGACCAAGGAAAGCATGGTTGAATTAAGTGAATTATATTTGAAACAAAGAAATGCAAAAAGCCAAGTAAATCGTAACCGTTGTATGAGAAAGTGTATGAATGTAGAGAAGGCGAAAGTATTGTTTTGGTAGAAAACTTTGTCCTCGCTGCCTATCCTGATAGGGAAACCGTGTGATAGTATATATGTATAATAATTAATAATATTAGGTCCTTACATATGAAATTGGCGTTTTGTTTGGGAGGAACATAAAGTTGATTTTTTTTTAATATAATATATTTATTTAATCAAAGTATGTACCATTGCTATCTATGCACTTTTGCCATCTCATAGGTAGTTCATCGATCCCTTTACTAAAAAAACCATTCGGACGGGAATCAATAAAATCTTTGAAGTCGGTTTGGACTGCCCCATCGGAGTTGAATTTTTTCCCTTGCAAGAAGTTATCCAAATTTCGAAAAAAATAGTAATCTGTTGGGGCAAGGTCCGGAGAGTACGGTGGATGTCTTAGACATTCCAATTGAAGCTCTTCTAATTTGGTAGCCGTCTGTTGTGCAGTGTGTGGTCTAGCGTTATCATGAAGCAGCAGTGGCCTAGAGCGATTAACCAGCCTCGGTTGTTTAGCAGCTAGCTTTTCCATCATGGTTTGCAGTTGCTGACAATAGACATCTGCCGTAATCGTCTGGCCAGATTTAAGAAAGCTGTAGTGAACGACACCAGCACTAGTCCACCAAACGCTCACAAGTAACTTTTTTGGAGTCAATTTTCGCTTGGGGCATGGTTTGGCTTGTTCGGCAGGGTTCAGCCATTGCGATGAGCGCTTCCGATTATCATACAGGATCCACTTTTCATCACAGGTAATGATTCGATTCAAAATCCCTTCATTATTGTGCCGGTTGAGTAATGCAACGCAGCAGTCAACGCGCGTTTGTTGATTTGCTTCACTCAATTCGTGAGGTACCCACCTTTCAAGCTTTTTCACCTTCCCAATTTGCTTCAAGTGGATTAAAACAGTTTTATCACTAACACCGCAGCCTGCAGCTAACTCGGACGTGGTTTGCGATGGATCCGCTTCCACAATAGCCTTCAATTCTTCATTATCAACTTTGGTCTCCGGCCGTCCACGGGGCTTTTTCTGCAGGTCGAAATTTCCAGAACGAAAACGTTGGAACCAAAAACGCACTGTGTTTTCTTTTGCGGCACCGTCGCCATACACATCATTAATCCTTCGAGCCGTTTCTGCAGCACTGGTGCCACGGTGGAACTCGTACTCGTAAATAACGCGATATTTCAAGTTTTCCATTTTGTAAACTGAGTGACGCAAAGAAAAAAAACAATTGAGGAAAAACCAAATGAATTATAATTTTCGAAACACAAATACTTGAGTAAATAGCTGTACAAATTTTAATTTGGAATTCCTAACCAAAGAGAAGATATTTGAGATCAAAGTTGCCAGTACGGCAAAACGCCAATTTCATATGTAAGGACCTAATATTAAAGAAATCACTAATCAGCTGTTAAAATATCTCTCGTGGTTATCTAAACCCTATCACTTTGCATCATTATTTTTAGTATAATATAATCTTCACATCTGCCTTAACACCAAAGGTAAGTAGCACATTGTCAGTTCCAATGATTTTGTAGTTATTATACTTATTATTTGTTGTTGACATTCTTCTATAAATACAATATTCAGACCCTGTTCGGTCTGAATCTATGAAGTGGCGCTTGTAGCTTGCCTGATATAATTTGTGACAAAAAATGGCGCTATACGTGTTGACTGGTACCTAATAAAACATATTGATAGACGTAATCAAAGGGTTCAATAAAACCAAAACTTCTTGCTTTCCTTGTATTGGTTCCTTTTAAAACCTTTTTCAATATTTTGTATCAATCACCGGTTGGTACTCAATTTTATTAAAATGGGTTTTCACCAAAAAATTCTTTAACATATGTCCGGTTGGTTGAAAGTGGTTGTCATATGGCAATCAATTCACTAGGTTGTATTATTCACAAAAAAGTGTAATTGAAAACGCTGCAGTCGATTATCCCGTTCACTGTTTTGTAATTTGAAACTTTTTGTCCTTTGAACTTCGGTTCCAATCTGTCAAGAATATATATGCATCATTCTTCAGCACCGGATGGATCTACAATTGTGAAGGTTTTCCTATCATCTATCTATCTATCTATCTATCTATCTATATAAATAAAAATGTAAATGTTCGTTAATTGAAGATAGCTAATCTCCGGAAGTTCTCTACCGATCGCTTTGAAATTTTGAGTAAAGTTGATATTCGTCAACGGAAATGTTTTTTAATTTTTATTTATATATATATCAGTGTATATAATAAAATTTTTAATTAAGAGATGAATATTTACGCGAACCTGTCTTTCGACATGTAAATTTGAGCTGTCAAATTTTATTTTCGGCGTTTCGGAATTTACGATCATTTAATCTTCTTAAATAAATCTATATAAATTATAAATAAATTATAAATAAATTATTTAATAATTTTATGTTTAATAAAAATTGAATCATTAATTTTATAAATAATAGAATTTTTTTATGTATAACGTACCTTTATAAGTCGAGACACGAAACAATTGCGATCTGTTTTACCGACGGTGATCTCACTGAGCAATTAAATTACGTATTGCTCACTGAGATCGCCATTTTGGAGAAGTGTTGACTTGTGATCATATTTACGTTTAATATATATAAAATTTTAGTTATATAGATAAGATAGTAGATAATTGACTTCAATAAATGTGGTAAGTTATTGATATTATATTTAAATTAAAAAATATGAAGTAAAATCGTTCATTTAAAAAAATACTAATTACGAACATTTAATTAAAACGTCACTAAATATTATTTGGCAGAATTTGATTGTATCTCTGTTTATATTTCAAAATCTATCAAATCGTATGTAGTAATGGAGTTTGCAGCCCACACCCTAGCTTTTTCAGCCCAGCACATCGTATTGGGGCAAATTTGTCAACTGTAAAATGGCAAGCTGTTGATTTTTTTTATAAATTGAAAAATTGTTTTCTCTAAACTGACGTTTTAATTACTAATTTTTATTATACTGACTTTCTAATGTATTGTATGAATGAAAATTAAAACAAACTTTTACGCTGCTCAGTTCCTTTTTTAATGTTTCACAATTTTATATGTTTTAACTTTCTTTTTTCTTACTGAACGTTGTTACATAAATAAATAAATAAATAATAGGTTTATTGATAGCAGCATAGTATGTCCAGATTATATTTAAATAACACTTTTAAAACACATAAATTGCAGATATTACATTATATACAGAAGCTATCAAAAGGTCTGGGCTCATCTAATAGCATCCCTTCGGCCAAGATACACCCCACCAATATAGGGCGAACCCAGCCACGGGGACACCAGATGTTTTGCAGCCCACACCCTAGCTTTTTCAGCCCAGCACATCGTATTGGGGCAAATTTGTCAACTGTAAAATGGTAAGCTGTTGATTTTTTTTATAAATCGAAAAATTGTTTTCTCTAAACTGACGTTTTAATTACTAATTTTTATTATACTGACTTTCTAATGTATTGTATGAAT
This sequence comes from Odontocerum albicorne, assembly GCA_949825065.1. NCBI lineage: Eukaryota > Metazoa > Arthropoda > Insecta > Trichoptera > Odontoceridae > Odontocerum > Odontocerum albicorne. Next base: position 22,855,447 of record OX463852.1, on the reverse strand, counting down.
GAAAATTAAAACAAACTTTTACGCTGCTCAGTTCCTTTTTTAATGTTTCAGAATTTTATATGTTTTAACTTTCTTTTTTCTTACTGAACGTTGTTACATAAATAAATAATAGGTTTATTGATAGCAGCATAGTATGTCCAGATTATATTTAAATAACACTTTTAAAACACATAAGTTGCAGATAATACATTATATACAGAAGCTATCAAAAGGTCTGGGCTCATCTAATAGCATCCCTTCGGCCAAGATACACCCCACCAATATAGGGCGAACCCAGCCACGGGGACACCAGATGTTTTGCAGCCCACACCCTAGCTTTTTCAGCCCAGCACATCGTATTGGGGCAAATTTGTCAACTGTAAAATGGTAAGCTGTTGATTTTTTTTATAAATCGAAAAATTGTTTTCTCTAAACTGACGTTTTAATTACTAATTTTTATTATACTGACTTTCTAATGTATTGTATGAATGAAAATTAAAACAAACTTTTACGCTGCTCAGTTCCTTTTTTAATGTTTCACAATTTTATATGTTTTAACTTTCTTTTTTCTTACTGAACGTTGTTACATAAATAAATAAATAAATAATAGGTTTATTGATAGCAGCATAGTATGTCCAGATTATATTTAAATAACACTTTTAAAACACATAAATTGCAGATAATACATTATATACAGAAGCTATCAAAAGGTCTGGGCTCATCTAATAGCATCCCTTCGGCCAAGATACACCCCACCAATATAGGGCGAACCCAGCCACGGGGACAACAGATGTTTTGCAGCCCACGGCCTAGATGCACTGTGAATTAATACTAATTACGAACATTTTATTAAAACGTCACCAAATATTATTTGACAATTTAATTGTATCTTTGTTTATATTTCAAAATCTATCAAATCGTATGTAGTAATGGAGATTTGTAACAATGTCAATATTGTGAGTTTTTTGTAATGTATTTACCTAAATAACTTGCTATTTATTAGAATCGATCCCCTTATATTAAAGTCGATAAAATAATTAAAATTACTGAACGTCGTTAGATCGTTGTATTGGGGCAAATTTGTCAACTGTCTTAGGACTCATTTGCGAGATGCAGTTGTAAATGACGGTAATAGAACTAAGGTTGGAAGATTATAACTTCTGCAATTTAGTGACGTTAAAAGAGGAATTGTTTGAAAAAGTATTTCCGTATATTAAAATCAATTATAAGAATCACGATTGGCTAAGTGAGCTATTGTTGGCGGCAAGAACAAAGATGTATCCGAACTTAACAATATTATTGAGTTCGTTTTTTAATGTTTCGCAATTTTATATGTTTTTGTTATAACTATTTTTCTTCTTTTTCAGTGCAATCGATCTTTGATTTGAATTCAAATCATATCGTGAATTGACCTCTTGGAGTGACGCGATCATTTGCAAGCACGGTGATAAACGCGACAGATTGAGAGTGCCTGAAAGACATCAAAAATATTGTATACCCAGATTGTATACAAGACATCAAAAATATTGTATACAAGACATCAAAAATATTGTATACGCATTGTGACAAATTAAACACAATTGAAACGTGTGGTTTCTATTTTCTTTCTTTTCCATTTAAGCAGACTGAGCCACAGCAACGCGTGGCTGGGTACAGCTAGTATGGAATATTTTTTAAGATTAGATTTAAGTAGTTTGACAGTTGGCTATTTTTGAACACATTAAAATGGGGTCTTTATACGGGAACGAGTTAAAATTTTGAACATTTCCCTTGTAAAGGAAGATGTTCTTTAAATTTTCATCAAACGAATTAAGAATTTTTTTTTTTAAAAGATTAATTTCAAAATACCTTGTAGAAATTTGATGTTTTTTCAGTATTGTTAAGAGCGAAGTAAAAGTGGCGCTCTTCGTGCTTGGATAGCTGTAAAGTAGCCCAGTTACTACTTATCACTTTGAATATTTCAGTAGCATGCTACTTTAGAATTAAAATTAGCTGTAACAGTGCTACATTTTCGAAATAGCATCAACAATACTGATTTTTTTATTGTTAAATAAAACTGATAAAATGTTCCCGTAAAGAGCATTTTTCTAAGTTGAATAAAATTTATATGGATTGGTTAGAATAGCCAAATCATGATATGAATTTACAATTTGTACGAGTATGTTAAATTGGACAGTGCAAATTTTCGAACGCCATTTTCTCAAAAGTAGCACGCTTCGTTCTAGCGGCATTTCCTGGTCTTGACTGGGAGACTAGCAAATCTATTTTCAATCTGTCTTATTATTTTTTTTTTATTTTTCATTTCATTTTCATTATTTCGTGTACATGTATAACCATGGTTCATCTGACGGGTTTATTGCTACTATATATAGCAATTTCTTCAAATTAACCAGGTCATCTTGGATACATTACACTGTTTTAATCTATTTGAGTATTTTTAGCTACGCATTAGTTATTTCATGCACCATATGTTATGTGTTCTGAATTGTACTGATTTTTTTAAGTTGTTGATAATTTATTTATTTTTTAAATGTTACCATGGTTTGTTTAAGACACAAAGTTTAAGAAAACAACTTGAACACAAAAGAAAAATGTTCAAGTTGTTTTCTTCTAAAACTCATGTAGCGATATGTTGGGCTGAATTTCCACGATATTTTAAATTAATCGAAACTAACATATATGTTTTGTGAGTTGGATTTCGAACGAATACGTTCGTATGTTGTGTATATAATAAAAAGCATATTTAATTTTTTTTTAGTAGGAAAGATAATATACTAATGAATGTAAAGTTTGTATTTCCGACCTTTTCTGAAGTAAAATGTAAATATGACTCATCGTGACGTTTTGAGTAACAGTCATGCAACACGAACAAAGAAAATATTTCTGCATCAATAATTAAGGATTACTTAAAATTTTGTAAGCGTTTCAGTTTACTTTTTCCTTAAACGGCATGTAAAAGTTCAACGTACGAAAAAGAAGTAAAATATAATATTTTTGGTGTTATTTTCAAGAAAACTGCAATTTCTAGGAACGTTTTGAACATTATTTATCACTTATATAAACATTACTGTAAATATTAATGAATTATTTATAGACAAAAAATGTACATTTCTTGTTTAACCTGTTTGCATGTATTTGATGACTGTTGAACTATTTAGTAACATATTTAGTCAAAAAGCTTATTAAAAAATCAATAATATTTTCTACTTAAGTATTTCTGTGCATATCGAGATCTCCGTGGCATAGTTGGTAAGACGTTTGTCTTTCGATCCGGGGGTTGCGGGTTCCATTCCTGCTAGAAATTCAGCTTTTTAAAGAATTTCAGTATGGTTTTCTCACACTTTAACACTATGTGTCATCTTGAGGTATTGTTTTTTCCACAATAAAATACAGGTAGAAGCATAGTTAACTGAGCGAAACACATAACTGTATGAAATAAAAATGACATTGAACTATATAGAGTACATACGAGTATATTATATATATACTATTACGCCACATTTCTTCAATTTATAATGTATTCTCCACAATCATACAAGCATCTTTTGTCTTAACCATACATCTGTTTCTCATGCTTCTTACCTTTTTATCAGTAAATTTTTTTCAACGATAGATAACACTTTAAATTCAATATTTTTTTGCCTATGTATATTTGTACTACATTCACTATATTTCACTTGAATGTGTTAACATAATTATTTAATTTATTTCCAAAATCAGCATCAAATTTTACAAGCTGCTTATATATTATACATTGAACAAATGGATATAACTCAAAGCCATTCAACAAAAGCCAACTAAAAATATTTTCATAAATAGTAGTATAATATAATGTATAGTATTGTATTACACTTTGTTGTAGACAGTACTACGCAGCGGATTTATTTTCATATATCAATCCCTTCCAACCAACCAGAGAGATATTAAAGAGGCTTAGTTGAAAATATATTTAAAAAATGTGTTTTTTTTTTCAACAAGAGTAGTAAACTCTTTTTGTTTATTTACTTTTTCATAGCCTAAAGGTTGCATATATTATAGACGAGTGGTAAAAATATTTAATTTAGACAAGAAATTCACCTTTTTACTGTAGGGTGTTGAGGTTGCTTAAGAGGGAAAACTTTACTTTTTATCGATAGATGTCGTATGAACCAATACAATAAAAATGTTTGTGAATCAATAAGGCATCAAAAAAGAGGTTTTTATTATAATCATCAAGTTAATAAATTGTATTCGAGCTATTTAAAATGATATGTTGGCTCAATTTGAAGCTTTATTAAGCTGATTATTTTTGTTGTAACTTTATCTATTTGCAATACCATATGAATGAAATAAAACAGTAAGGCTGACAGACAACACATATCAGCTCCCAATGTTGTGACTGATTATATTATACAAAAATGCTTTATTACTTTGAGTAATAATAATAAAAGGACAATTTATTTATATAGCGCCGTTTAGAGAGTAGACTTTTATCAAGGGCGCTATAACTAAAATAAAATAATATATAAATGAAGAAGTTGAGTGTACTATAGGAAAATTGTGACTGCGATCACTATTCATAAGACTATATATGAATGGTTGAATTAAAATAGGCACTAAGTACCAAAAAAAAAACAAAAAAAACTAAGTATGCAGTTACGTTCTATATGTCATATATAATGAAACTGCATACTTAGTTTTTTTGTTTTTCTTTTGGTACTTAGTGCCTATTTTAATTCAACCATAATCTTATTATAAAACTAGTAATTTTACCGGAGATACTTCCAATAGTTTATATGTTCTTATATAAACTATATAAATCTTATATACAATAATAGAACGATAATTTATCAAAGGTTTTGGGTTTAGTTAAACAAATAGTATTTTGCCTGAACATAGTTTCGGGACACGATGTAGAAACACGTGTTGCGGGATAAAATGTGTAATTTTTGGAATGCCAAAGTAATATTTAGTATTGTATTATAACTGTATTAGATGTATTAACGTGGAAGAGGCTAAGAATGTGTGTTGACATAGGAAAGTCTGGCGTTCTGTCCTATACGCCTACCTCGACAGGGAAATGGCGTGATAGTATGTTTGTATTGTTGTATATAAAACAATTCTTATTTAAAATATTTGGATTCATAAATACGATTTAAAAATCACATACTATTTGGCCAATTTGATGTAATCTTACGGTATTTTATAACGCTGTTTTTACTGTTCCAATTATTGTATGTAATCAACTAATAAGCTGTAAAAAATGCGGATATATCAGTTTTCAATTATTACACATTCCAAACTATTAAACTTATCAGTTCTAATGTTGCATCATATTAAATTTGAAAACAAGACTTGCACCTTCATGCGAGAATTCTCAAGGAATATTTGTATTGTATTACGAGTATATTAAACTTTCGTTGTATGCAATACAATCTGAAGGGTTTATTGCTATGGACAAATTCTTCCAACCAACGAGAAAGTTATTATACATGCCTTGTGAGTCAAAACTAGACTGGACCCCCACGGGAATCGAATCCGTAATACCCCAATTGAAAGATAGGTGTATATCAACTAGGTCACGGAGGTCGTCATTAACGTTAATGATAGCAACGAGGTTAATGATAATATATACACTGAATAAAATATTTTATTTTTTAAGGTAGTGGATCGGAACATTGTGTAGTGTCTAAAGCATTTCAAGCGTCTTATCTTATTGAAAAAGAAAAAAAAAACATAATAATTTTAAATAAATATTGCACCGTATCTAAGGCACCTAAGAATACAAGAAAACTTCCAACAACAAAAAAATAACAAACTTATTAAATGTATTTTAATTGTGTTCAAAAATAATTGTTTCATATTCAAAAAATATTTATTTTATATTCAATGGGAGTGAATTTACTTAATGTGATTTATTATTTCACTAGCAATGCATTTTTATATTAGTTATGTAAATTTTTGCAATTCAGGAAATAGTGATTGTCAATTTCTTCTTCATCCCATTCCAAAGTAGTATTGACACATAACCATAACCAACTCCCATAACCATAACCAACACATTTCTTCTTCATCCCATTCCAAAGTAGTATTGACACATAACCATAACCAACTCCCCAACAATTGATTTTAAATATTACAATTAACTTTAATATTATTTTTGATTGCTTTATACTCGTATAATATGATCTTTTATTGTCTTTATAAGTTATTTCACAAGTTTTTTTACTGTATTACATAATATTATTTCACAGGGGTAAGAAAATAACATGGTAACAGATTGAATGATATAACTTTATGACGATAAAATATAATATTTACTTACGTATGAATTCTTTTGTATTTAAATTTTAGTTACGGTAGATTATACTAATTATTAAGTTATTTCTAAAACATCTTTAACATATTTGTGATTGGTTGTAAAAGATCACTACATAAAAACAAATCAACCAGGTTTGATTTTATCTAGTGATCTTTTACTAGATACCACCAAAGCGTAATAAATTTATATAATCATGAAATATAATTCAAATAATAATAAGTCAACAAACGTTGATAAAAGGGATCTGTTGAATATTATAAACTTTTTCCTTAATCCTTAACAGGAGCACTTTACTTAATCCTTAACAGGAGCACTTTACTTAATCCTTAACAGGAGCACTTTACTTCGCAAGTTATTAAAAGTATTCTTACGAATATATACTCTTTGGTGTTGTTACAAAGTTTTCATTCAAACATTTAACGACAAACAAAAAACACTATTCTATTACAAACGAACGATTCTTGTTACATATTTCTTTTTACAAATTAAAATTATGTGAGTGGTTGCCGAACATCAAGGAGGCATATGATTCCTTATATTTATTTAGGGATAAAAACTTTAAACTTGATATTGATGAGAAAAGAATAAGAACATATGTGAAGAAACACCTGTGAAGTTTCTGTCCATATCCGAATTTGTTAACGTGGGAGCCTTCTTTGGATATTAGAATAACAGTATTATATAAATAATATTCAGCGGATGTTTACTAAAGGATCCCACTCAAAAGATATCCTGCGTTGAAAAAAGATATTCTATTGAGGAAGAAATCAAATAAAGAGTAAGTTTTAAATGAGAAATCGTGTAAAAGAGTAAACATTGAGAAATAAATAAAATAAAAAGAATAGTTATAAATGAGAAATCGTGTAAACTCATCACGACAGCTCTAATGTATTGAAATAAGAACAAAATTCGACTTCCGTGGCCTATCTTCCAGCTCAGGGGGTTACGGGTTTGACATCTTTCAGATTTTTTAAAAAAGGTTTTCAGCCTGGATTTCATTTAAGGCATCTTTATGATTGATTGTAACAAATTGCCAACCGCCAATAAACCACATAGGTTGTACTGTGTACAGTGAAAGTGTAACACGAGAAAATATAATATACATATTAACTCAAAGGTTTGGAAAAAAACGCTGAAAGAGAGATTTTACTTGACCTATTTTCAACTTTGTGTTTGATTCCCGTAGCTACGTTTCTTTAAACTCATTGTGAAAAGGTTCATGTTTTATTAGGGGCTGTCAGATTGAATTCCCGAAAGAGGACAAACAAAAAGTATCTCAGAGTCTTTTTTATATTATATAAAACTTTCGTTGTACAAGTTTACAGTACAACTTGATGAGCTTAGTGCTATCAATCTCTTCCGAAGAACCAGAAATATGTTAATGAGACCTTAAATGAAAACTAGACTTGAATCCTTTTTAAACAAATCTGGGTTTTCGCGGGAACCAACCCAACAGCCCCCGAGTTGGAATACAGGTGTCTTACCAATCAAGCTAGGGAGATTATCGCATTCAGGCCTTTTGAAATATTGGTTGAAAAAAATGGCGAATGATAAGAAGATATTGATATTTAATGTTTTCCAATTTCAGGATTGTGAATGAGGCATGTCAAGTATTTTTGAAATATTCGTATAAACCCAGAAGACGTTTTGAGCAACCATACCACTAGATCTGCAGATATATAATTGTTTTATTCAAATGTTATTTCATAAAAAAAAACATGCATAATAAAACAAATATTTATTTAGTACTATTTCGTGCACTACAATATTTTTTGTTGGACAACTCCTAACTGCCAGTATTATCATCCCCTATTCACGTCGGTTCACAGTCCGAAACTCAAAGTTCTCACACAACAGGACTGACTGCGAATCTCCAACGTAACAACGGGGTAAGGTGTAGGATGGACGTTCGATTCGTCGAGTGCCTTGCGATCGGACCCATTTCGGGCAAACAGCAGTCAAGTATACAATAAATAAAGGGTAACAATGAAAAAGGTCTGAAAATGAATCCAGTTAAATGAATCTGCCACCAAATAAAATTCGATACCCCAAGGTGGTGAGCAAGTATGTTTACTTTTGTCTGTGGCCACAGCGTATAGAAAATTTTCATTTAAAAACAAATTGATATAAAAACTTAAATAAGCTTTCTCGAACAAATTTGTATATAGAGCAGGCAATTAAAAGTACACTATAATTAACATTTCAACACAGGTATAGCGAAAAACCAGCAATTATTTGAGTGAACCGTGAGTTTAACCGGAAATATCTTGCGAAAAGATTCATAAAAGTCAAGCAAACGTAAACTAAAGATATTTATTAAGGTGCTCCAGTTCATAGGCGCCGGTAGAATTTAAAACAAGCAGTTCAAAGTGAAGCAACGATTTATTTATTTTCGTCTAAAAAAGATGCGATATACTTCTTAGAAAAAAGTTTTATAATTACGACATTTTTATTTATTTCATACATTCATACCATCCCGCTATTTCTCTTAAATATTAGGCAGAGAGGACACATCTCCACGCCATTTTGTCCATAAATGTAGCTTTCACTTCGTCCAGATCCATACATTACATCACACATGTTCTACTTAATATTTTACCCTAGTTAAAAATCTTCGTCCATTCTTTTTTTGTTATTCATTTTAAATAATACGAATTAATTTATCTACATATTTTAAAGCAAAATTGCAATCCATATTGTCCTCACGAAAAATTAATTAACTATAATATATTTTTATTATCAGTTGTAATATTTATGATAAAACTGTAAAATCATATATAAGCACTACCCGAATTGTAATAAATCCCAAAAATAGTTTTATGAAATTTCTGTATTTATTATGAGTTGTATGAGAAAGTATATGAATGTAGAAGAGGCGAAATATGTGCGCCGCAATAGGAAAGTCTGGATCTCTCTTTTCTGTGCTTACCTCGACAAGGAGACGTCATGATAGTGTATATGTATGAATTTATAGAATTTTGGGTACTAACATGTAAGATTTTATCTGAATCCATATTAAGAAACATGTTCATCCAAGCAGCGAAAATAAATATATGGAACTTAATATGTTTTTTTAAATTTCAATAATAACAATGAAGTTTTAACGCCATTTTATTAATATATTTAAAATATCCAATTAATGGAGATTTAAAAAAATGTTTATTTTGTTTGCTGTATTACATTTTTTGTGTACAGTACGAGCTTATTGCAACGTGGGAATATAAGCAACTAGAAAGATGTTAAAAGGGCCCTAAAACCAGGCTGGAATACTTTAAAAACTATTTTGGTTTCAACGGAAATTAATCTCGCAATCTCCGGGTTTTACCAACTAGGTCACGGAGGTCTTCGACATTCAAGTTATAACAACAGTTTTTTCGCATTCAAGAATATGGACAACCATGTAGGAAATGACTGCTCGCCCTGTGCGTTTGTTCTATTCTCTAGTGAAGTACCTGTAAAAGCGTTCTACTCGTATTTCACTAAGTAAAAAGCGTGATAATGGATGAGAATTTACTTGTTTTACATACTCTATTCCGGTAGCTATATAATTTGCATATTAAATTTAAGTCCCATTATTTTAAACCATTTTTTATTACATGTTTATACATCATTTCCTGTTGATTATTTTGCTGTCTGAATTTTATTTGGTAATTTCAACACATGTTTCGGTTTTACACAAATTCAATTATTTTTATAAACATAACTTATACAATATTTAGCAGCATTTTAAAGACACCTTACTATTATATTAATAAAATATTTATAAACTAACCTATTGAAAAACAAAACTGAACCAATTAAATTGGGATTCAAAAAGGTATTCAATTATAATTGTATTGAAATGATTTTTTGTTATATTCAGTACAACCTGGTGGGCTTTTTTCGCAGGATTAAACAACTTCGCTTTCTGTGATCTCGAGTTGTTCTATATAAATACATGTTTCCTACTTATAAAAACTATTAATTTGGCTTTGATGATTCTACCTGCATCTCCATGGTCCAGGCGTCGTGCCGCCGAGGGGCATCCGGCGCCACGGCTGCTCTGTCCAGCCTCCTGCGGTACTCCTGCAGGACCGGGATCTTGCACTCCTTCTCCACACTCCTCAGAATTACTTCCCTTTCAATCTGGAAATAAAAAACAATGAAGTTTTTAGAAATTATACAATAAAACCATTTGTACTGAAATCATATCAATAGGCTGCCAACACAAATCCAGACTAGATGAGCTCATCAGGCAATTGCGTAAGAAAAATTCACACAACACGAGTCGATTCGCCACCACCGAGTAACACCAATATATTTTTAATTAGTGTACATTTTGTAAGAAATGTAACTGAATGATTTTTATAAGTCCGTATTGTATTCTGTATTTGATAGACATTCAATCCTCCAGTTCTTATTTCAAAGAAAAATAAAACATAATGAGCATAAGACAGTTAAATTCTAGTTCGCTGATTTTTTTATGGACATATGTCAGTTTAAATTGATATAGATATTAATAGCGTATATGTCGCATGTCTATAATGATAATAACTAGCGAAAAAAAATCAAAAGATGTTGCGACTTTGCGGTTTGGTTACTTTAAAAGGGTAAGAAAAATATTCACAAAATATATTAATTTAAATGTTATTGAAAGATACAGAAGTTTAGTATTATTACTAAGGAAAACGTAGGACGACAAAATGCTGAAATCTTGTAAGAGAAAAAAATAGATGTGTGTGTTGCCATACATACGTCTGGGTGGACGTGGCATAAAATAATTTGATCTGAGATTTGAGCTGACTCGAATATATCCATAGTTCCAACTATTCCTTCGATTTCTTCCTCCAACCAGTTATGTCAAAGTTCAACAACTCTTCATGGTATATCATTAAAAATGGATATAAAAATATATTTAACAATATAAAACGATGAAGAAAAAAAAAACAATTTTTCATTTACATATTTGAAATATGTTCTAATCGCGGTGATAGAAAACGTACAAAATAATTGGCTAGAAACTTGTAACACAGTTATAAATAGTCGCAAAGAAGTATTTTAAGACGTAAATAATTAAATATTTATTAATGGTAAAAAAAACATTTTAAATCAAAGCAGATATGGATACGAAGTTTCAATCCGTAGATTTCTCATTAAAATAAATAAATGAAATACTTAAGAAATAGAATGAAATAGGAAACTATACAAATCAACAAAAAAACACAACGGAAATTGATTGATGTTGAAAACTCGAACGCATTCATGTTGGCGGGTAATTTAAAAAAAGTATTTTCTATTGATAACGCTGGTGTTGCGACATGTTTTTAAAGAAACGGAATAAATTTGCAACATACCTTTTAAGCATGGTTATGTATACTTTTAATAATAGTGAAGGCATGTTCATAAAAATGCTTTATATTTTTTAAAGCATTTCTACACGGAACATGTAATATATAGTATATATTATAGTCGTACAGAGCTCATCTATTTTTTGTCGAAAAATAATTTTTTGAACTTTTTAAATCAACGTAATCGAATGTATGAAATAGTGAAGAAAAAAAGCGCATACTATCGGCAAATAGACTTTAATTTGGCTTTATTTCCTTACTAAGTCTCGCCTACTTTCATAACATAAAAAGTCAAGTTTATAAAACATAACCTGTGCTAATATATGCATGGAATACATGAATACATACAAAGCCAAACGAAAGAGGTCTCGATACCGTTGAGACCGCAGAATACTTGTATATGGTCCAATTTATAAAAATGGCTCGTGGAGACTGGTATAACAAAGATTTTTACACCTTGAGTGGCCAAGTTATTATAGCAAAATTATAAAAAAAATAGTGGACTGCGCTGCCTTGGATACTTATACCGAAAAAGAAAGATATATGTATGATATATTAATAAATGTTACAATCTATGCTTTTTTATGGAATTTATTAGATTGTCCGAAAAACTATTTCGTATTTTCAGGTCAAATTTAAACGCATTTTTTTACATTTAGATGTAATTTTATTCTGTAAATGTTTTTTCAGCTTTCTGTCATGTCGTAGAATTTCAATCAAATCCTTGATTTGGTCATCAGTGGCCTTCCAAAAGGGACACCATCTTCGCGTGTTATTGCGGATTTTTTAAAACCATTTTTGACACAGACGATCGCTTACTGCTTAGTCGCCATATACTGTACATACGAATATATATATATATATATATATATATATATATATATATATATATATATATATATATATATATATATATATATATATATATATATATATATATATATATATATATATATATATATATATATATATATATATATATATATATATATATATATACATATATATGTATATGTATATGTATATGTATATGTATATATATATGTATATATATATATATATATATATATATATATATATATATATATATATATATATTAGGTCCTTACATATGAAATTGGCGTTTTGCCGTACTGGCAACTTTGATCTCAAATATCTTCTCTTTGGTTAGGAATTCCAAATTAAAATTTATACAGCTATTTACTCAAGTATTTGTGTTTCGAAAATTATAATTCATTTGTTTTTTCCTCAATTGTTTTTTTTCTTTGCGTCACTCAGTTTACAAAATGGAAAACTTGAAATATCGCGTTATTTACGAGTACGAGTTCCACCGTGGCACCAGTGCTGCAGAAACGGCTCGAAGGATTAATGATGTGTATGGCGACGGTGCCGCAAAAGAAAACACAGTGCGTTTTTGGTTCCAACGTTTTCGTTCTGGAAATTTCGACCTGCAGAAGAAGCCCCGTGGACGGCCGGAGACCAAAGTTGATAATGAAGAATTGAAGGCTATTGTGGAAGCGGATCCATCGCAAACCACGTCCGAGTTAGCTGCAGGCTGCGGTGTTAGTGATAAAACTGTTTTAATCCACTTGAAGCAAATTGGGAAGGTGAAAAATCTTGAAAGGTGGGTACCTCACGAATTGAGTGAAGCAAATCAACAAACGCGCGTTGACTGCTGCGTTGCATTACTCAACCGGCACAATAATGAAGGGATTTTGAATCGAATCATTACCTGTGATGAAAAGTGGATCCTGTATGATAATCGGAAGCGCTCATCGCAATGGCTGAACCCTGCCGAACCAGCCAAACCATGCCCCAAGCGAAAATTGACTCCAAAAAAGTAACTTGTGAGCGTTTGGTGGACTAGTGCTGGTGTCGTTCACTACAGCTTTCTTAAATCTGGCCAGACGATTACGGCAGATGTCTATTGTCAGCAACTGCAAACCATGATGGAAAAGCTAGCTGCTAAACAACCGAGGCTGGTTAATCGCTCTAGGCCACTGCTGCTTCATGATAACGCTAGACCACACACTGCACAACAGACGGCTACCAAATTAGAAGAGCTTCAATTGGAATGTCTAAGACATCCACCGTACTCTCCGGACCTTGCCCCGACAGATTACTATTTTTTTCGAAATTTGGATAACTTCTTGCAAGGGAAAAAATTCAACTCCGATGGGGCAGTCCAAACCGACTTCAAAGATTTTATTGATTCCCGTCCGAATGATTTTTTTAGTAAAGGGATCGATGAACTACCTATGAGATGGCAAAAGTGCATAGATAGCAATGGTACATACTTTGATTAAATAAATATATTATATTAAAAAAAAATCAACTTTATATTCCTCCCAAACAAAACGCCAATTTCATATGTAAGGACCTAATATATATGTATATATATATGTATATATATATATATATATATATATATATATATATATATATATATATATATATATATATATAATATATATATATATATATATATATATATATATATATATATATATATATATATATATATATATATATATATATATATATATATATATATATATATATATATATATATATATATATATATATATATATATATATATATATATATATATATATATATATATATATATATATATATATATATATATATATATATATATATATATATATATATATATATATATATATATATATTTATTTGGTCTGTGTCGCATTTTTTATGGTAGTAAAAATGCATCAAGCACCGAAAAAATAACTTATTTTGTTTCATCTTCAAAATTACGTCAAACCGTTAAAGAAACTTGAATAAATAATGACTGAAAAACTGTGCTACAATATAACATTTCAATGGCGTTTTGGTAAAGAGGTACAAGTCATCAATGACTTATTTGTCAGTTTGAAGTTTTGCAACACTTGTATTCCTGAAATACAGACCTCAGGTAAATTTTAAAGGTAAATTTTGAATACATAAATAATTTAAGTATTCAAAGTTTACCTTAAAAATTTACCTGAGGTCTGTATTCCAGGAATAGTGTTGCAAAACTTCAAATTGACAAATAAGTAATTGATGACTTGTACCTCTTTACCAAAACGCCATTGATTTTATAATAATATACATTTAGCACATATAAAAAAAAGCAAGCCTCGAAAAAATTCCCTAACGACACGTATCCGAGAAATGCGAAACTACTTTTCAGACTGCAATAGAAAATTTTAAAGAAGTCATTTAAACTTAGATTAACTAGTTTGCGCCTTGCACGATACATTGCTAGTTGAAAGTTTCAATTTATGCCAAAAAAGATGTGCTGGCATGTATGCATAGCTTTACAAACCAATATTGAAAGGTATGCAACGGAAAAGCATATATTATGTTACTCACTAGATATAGTACGTGGAATGCGTTATTCAATTGAAAGCGGAAATTTAAAATTAACATTGTGCATTGCATTATAAAACGCACAAAGAGCGCATGTAGCAGAAAATATTGTAACTTATGAACTTAAAAGTCTGGAAAATAAGTGAGCTTTTCTGATGAGTATACGAGTATTTTCACTTACAATAATTGGTTAGTTTAGAGCTTTTTGATCGATATCTTCTCGTACATCTTTTTCGATTTCTCTGAAAAATATAATTTTCTATCTTCTATTTATTTGATTCAACCATACTATCCATGGTTTGTTCCACCACGTCTTTCCACACTGTGTACTGTGTATAAGCGCTGTCAGACTTTCATTCGTTCTATATGCACTCCTTTATCTTGTATTAATCACATTATTTCTTATTTCAAAAGCAAACTTTTTTTATTTAATTTAGCCCCTTTGTTCTGTTGGAATTATGTGCCCACCCAGATTAATCCGCAGACCCCATTAAGTGAAACTGCGAGGAAGTAATTTCATAAAATAGGGAGGAGCTCCATTCAGCTATATGTTGGGCTACTCTGACCAGTGGGAACCAGGGATAGTTTCTATTTGCTTTGATGTAATTTAATTTTACCTATGTCAGCGATACCTGACCTTCTGCCGGTGCCACAGCTATACTTTACACAATCCGGTGTGGGGCTAGTAGTCCCCCATCGGTGGCAGGTTTTTCACCCAAGTATCACTGAATCCAATATTTTTTAAACGATCACATTGTAAGGAAACTTAATCGGTTCATAGAAATAACTCGAGTGGAGGAATAAAAACTGCATATTCTTGTAAAAAAAGTACTTAGTTCCCATAACTAGGGTTTCCTTTTTGATTCGTGTAATTCTCAGTTTCGGAATAAATTATTTTTTATCAAAATTTGCACATTTCAACAAGGTCGTGACTTGAACGTCCCATAATGTAACAAAACCATTATTTCTATTTTGACGCAATATTTTAATTACTCAGTTAATTTGAACTGATTGCAAGTAGATAAAGTGTATTAGTATTTATTGCAAATGGATTGATGTCAGCCCTGAGCCGTGTAACGTGAACGTTGCCATAGTTACTAATAACATAACAATAGAACAGTCATGGGAAAACTCCCACGGGGTAGGTTGATATTCCCATTACACACTCCTATTATCTGAGCCTGTTTCTTTCTAACTCAAAGCTCCGACAAAATACCCGCATTTCTTTGTTTTGGTAAGAATTCCAACTTGAAACTAGTTAAACCCATTTAACTAGTTAATTTGCTCAATTTCTAAAAGAAAATATTATTTTACCATTTATAAAATTGTGATACTATAAAGAACCACACGATTTCATATCTTAAAGCTTTTTTATCGTCTAAAATATATTATATTTTTATATGGAAAATTATTAAAAAAAGAATCCGTTGAATGTATTTACAAAAAAAAAGCAATGAAATTGTGAAATACATTGACGCAAAATTTAAAAAAATAATAAAATCACATTATTTTGGTTTATTTGGAATAAGTACAATTCACTAATTAGTACTTTTCGTACAAGTTCATACAAAATAATTTAACGTTTTCTCTAATATTTCAAAACAAGCAATTTTTTTAGGCATATCAACATTCATATGCTTACCATGGAATATATAATACAAACCATGGAATATATAATAGAAAAGAATGTAAATATCGCAAAGAGGCCTTGTAATGAATAGACTACGGCTAACGGTGCTGATGATGATACGTGTACCAAAGACACTATCTTCAAGTATGAAAAATAAAATTTGACATATTTTTTTTCATCAAACTTGTTTTGGATATGATTAACATGATTTCTTTTCATGTTCTTATCTCTATTACATTTTTTTTAAATGTAACAAGTTACGAAATTGAATATTAGTATTTTAATAACGAGTAATTTCCGAGTGTTACAATTGATAACCGCTTTTTTAATGTATACAAATTAACTTACAACGTTATTAAAATTGGATATTAAATTTCCATAAAAAAAATTTCAACAGGTCAATCAAAAGTTACATCCCACGTTCCATGCATAGTTTCTATACTCCAAAAATTAATAAACGATTATATAACAAAAATCTATAATTACATTCTCTTAAAATATTCAATAATAATACAACATTAGATAATGTTAGATAAAAGGATTTAATTCGTTTTGCATTTCAATTGCTTCAAGGAAGTGAAATTAAATAATAAAAATACAGAATAACACTTTTAAGTTTTAAGTATTTCCTAGTTACTCGTACAATGGGCATACCGCCGTATAAAGTTCAACGATATCATCTCAGTTTAAACGACTTGACAGGAGTGTATTTATTCAATTATCACATTAACATATATCACATGAGGAAATACTTCCTATATGCAGAACTACTAATTCATTATTCAGTCATAAATCGCACTTTCTTTTCATTCAAAACATTAAAATCGGACTTGGAATTTTGCAATATTAATTTTTCAGCTCTCTCTTTTCACATATTCTACTACCCTATGTATTATTCTTGTCGGTACACGCATTTTTACAGCATTTATTCGGCTCTTGTCAGTATTTTTCCACCTACACGTTTCATTGTCATACATCAAAGTTTGTACTAAAGAACTGTTGTGGATTATCATCACAGCAGAAAAGGATGAGGTGATGAAATCCTTTGTTCTAGAGTGGAAAAAGAGGTAGATAACATATAATGATTATGACATTTGTTACAACATTGAAGCATTCATCCAAAAATCCATTAAACCATAATTTTTATTACAGGGGAAGAAGTCAAATTTACTAATAATGGTATCACGGTCAGTCAACTCCTCAACTTCTCAAGTAATCAACCAGTTTTTTGTCGACCGTTGTGATAAACAATGCCGTTGCAACTAAGGTGACAGTGCTTCTGACATCTGGATTGATATGAGCCAATATTAATGGTGAAGAGCTAAGATTATTTTTGGTCATGTAATCGGACACCAACTTCCCACTTGCTGAATGGTGTCATGGGCAGAATTGATGGCATCGTTATGCTGTATATATGTAGCCGTCACACAAGTTGTCATTTTAACGTTATAATGTGGTATGGTAGTTGGATGGAGGTAATAAATTCCATTTACTAGTTTCTCTTCTATTTTTAAACTATAAAATCACACCTTAGAAATGACCAGTTTTATTACATACACTGTGTGTGATTTAGAAGATGTGATACAAGTAAAGGTATGTTTGATTGAATTAATGCCCATCATCCGTGACGGATATAATAATAGACACAATACAAAGTGAGGGAAAAAGGTACTTGTCGTTAGTGCCACCGGAGATGACTATGTAAGTCAATTTGTGATAGACATATCCTATTGCATATAGGGCAAGGAGCTTCAGTACATGGATGCAACTTGTCTGCGTTTTCCTTGTCCATTGGATCCCTGATAACTACTATAGCAATAGTTCTACGCCATTTGGCTCGATCTGATGCTAATTGCTTACAGTTCTGCTGCGCATTCATGTTTTTGAGAGTCTCACGCAATACGTACTTATTTATATGGTATATCTTACTCCATGCCTTCTTCTGCCCTCCGTTAGCTCAACAAAAAGGATATTTAGATATGAAATATATGTCCTAAAAACTGAAATCGACTGACCTGTTTGTGTAGTGATTTTGTATAAGTGTAAGACATGATGTATATAATTAAATTGAAGGAATTTTAATACATAACTCTTAGTTCCTATACTCGTATATATGAATAATGACATTATAAATATTTTAGAAAATTGAAAATAAGGCAAAACTGGATCACGTCGATTGTAAAGTAGATTTTTTTCGGAAAGGGAATATATAAAATCAGGGACCTTTTTGTATGTTATTATTGCATTGTTATCATATGATTTAATGCTTTCCTTCTATTTTCTGAATCCAAAGTATCTGACGTGATGCAATAATACTCGTATTGTCTTTGTTTATACTGGCTCAGCGGCGGACTGACAATTAAAGTAGGTCCAGAAAATCGGTTGATCCGGCCCCTCTTCGACGTCAAATTCTTCGCTAACCTCCCTTGCGGATTTTTTACATTAGACATATATTTAATAAATTTGCTGTATGACCTTGAAATGTTTGTTACATTATCATTACTAATCTTGATCGAGCGATCTTTTCGCAAGACATCGTCATGAACGATTCGAGATGCGATTGAGTTAAACAATTACGCAATCGGTTTAAGATATATGTTAACTTGGAAAAATACCTCTCATAGGATACCTGTGTTGACGAAAGCGTTGACAAATAGGCTTATTAGCAAGTAAAACTTCTGCAAAACATAAAAGTAACAATCGTACATATTCTAGCCGTTTCCTTGTAATCGTAGCTATTCGCAATGCTAGGGTGAATTTCATAGTCAAATGTAGAGCAAATAGTTCTTACTACTTATAAACTTTTATTTTTTTGTAATTTGCGCTGATGTCTGATGTGGGTTTTGTGAAGATTTCATGAAGACAGTCAACGACCTATTATTAGCACCTGCGTGATCTTTCACTGTCCGTGAATGGCTGATCAAATGAAGCGTATT